>SRHC01001656.1:72147-129288 GCA_004794325.1 Pomacea maculata
AAAAGATTAGCGAATAGATCGCATAAAAAAAGAATTTTAAATCAGATGGACCACCGTCTCCTGACGGAAACATATTACTTGAGACACCCATGACTCTTGGGTTTTTCCTCCCAGTTTTTGTTAATACAGTTCGTCATAATGCGACAGTTGTCATTATTTCAAGCACTAACTGTGCGATTCCATGCTGCCTAGCAAGCCTACCTCGACACAAAGGTTTGTTGTCATCTGACAGACCAAACAATCAAAACTGGGAAAAAGCTTTCACAAGACCTGCGAACCGTTGTGATGTGATTGTAGCTTCAACCAGAGACGATACATCAGGTGGACCGCCATCTCGCGCGCGGCAGACGATAGAGACAATCAGGGTGGTACTAAAGTGAATTCCATTACTTACAACCCATTCTTTTCCAGTCATACACTCCATTAGAAAAGCCTTCCAAAAGACATTTTAAATAAAACCTTTGCAGCTGCAATCTTAACAAGGTGACGAGTGACTGAAGCAAACAGACGACAAACAAACGTAAGCAACTTCATTTAAATATGTTTTTCTTACTCGGTACAGACAAGATTCTGCGAACGCAGAAAAGCCTCGCAAAATAAAGATATGGAGACGATGAAAATGTGTGTAAATCCTGTCCAAGAGTATAAAAATATATTAATAATTTTTTTACAAGCACTTCATTAACACCAAAAGAGTAAAAATAAAACTACATTAAAAATCCTTATACCACCCTTTTTGGGGGAACGCAGATGGTGTCTTCAAAATGTCATCAAAAATTCAATACATGCTGAGAAATGGATGAAATCTTGATACATTCCTAGCAGCATTAATTCTGCATCGGAACTAGCGACATTGGTGTTAGCTAACTAACAAAACCATCTGTATAACACGAAAATATACTTATTAGGAGACAACACTCTCAATGTATGTAGAGGTTAATTTGAAACTTTTTCTGATACCCCTCTATTAAAATATATTGATGTATCAAAGAATAATTTATTTTATAGTTTCTGTACAGAGTGAGGACTTTTTTCCCCGAACACACCGAGAAACGCCTCGGATGACTATCTGAAATTACTCGCAATTTCCTCGTTTCACCCTCTATCATCTCTTCACAATGGCTTTTAGGACCCTTTAAAAAAATGCACCACTGACATTTCAGAAACCATTGCACTCATGAAAGACCAGGGCAAAGAACACAGCGTTGTGTCATTCCGGAAATTGAGTTCATGTCTTTCAAATGATTGATGTAAGTTTTTCTCTCGATTTTACGCCTTTCTCTTACCCCTTCCCCCACTTACTTGCTATTTTCTGTCACTTCCTTTCGAACTTTTCAGAATGTTCACGGTGGGAGAGGAGAAATTCAACGATATGGTCAATCGCCATACTGACTGCAATACAAGTTTAGAATTTTTCCAATGGGAAATAAGAAAGATATTCTCGGAACGGTCACAATCGGTTCTGATCATCTGCTAACATACACAGACAATCTTTATACCTGTGTGGATGTCTACACCATGGTCCAGTCTTGTAGGGGAGAAAAAAAATAAATAAATAAAAAAGCAAACTCGCGTATCAACAGACGATACTGTCTTCGTCCACATCTCTGTAAACATACCGAGGTAGTCTTGCTTTTTCCCATTTGGAATAAATGAAACTGGATCTCCCTGGGTCAGCCTAACTTTTGATAGCACGCAACATGTGAAATGGCATAGGTAAAACAAGCATACACGCGCGCAAACACGGGCTTCCGCACGCACAAACAGAAAGGGAGAAGACGAAAGAAACATAAATAATGCACGGGAGAAAAACTGCGCGGGCAAACGAACACTGACGAGGGGGAGAGATGGGTGTTTGCCATGAATCAGCTCTGACGTCACAAGAAAAGCTGACGTGCAGGATCCTCTACTGTAGGTGCGCGCCTTTCTTCCTCGACACGGCATCCCGCCCTCCTCCGCCCCGCTGCTCATCAGCAGCATCGATTAGGTTTTTCCCAACGGCTCAGCCGCCGCTGATGCGCACTATTTCATCATCTGCACGACACGCACACCAACATGCTGCACGCGCTCGCTCGCTGTATATTCACTCAAGTACGTGCATAGTGTATACTAATGGATGTGTACACTGCGTGAAGTGTATGCACTCACGTTGTAAGCATGCGAGATAGAAAGAGAAAATAAGGTTTGTTTGGTTGGTTGGTTGGTTGGTTGGTTGGTTGGTTGGTTGGTTGGTTGGTTGGTTGGTTAGTTGGTTGGTTGGCTGTTTGTTTGTTTGTTTGTTTGTTTGTTTGTTTGTTTGTTTGTTGAAGGTAGCGAAAAAGTCATCAGACACCGCTGTGAGTCCAGCTGTCTAAAATATGCGATCTTTGTCCGGAACTATGATTAAATGTGTTCATACTTCGTCGTGTTTGTATGCCCTCCTGTCTAACTAAATAAATCAGCAGAAATAAAGTTAAGGATTGTGAGTAGGGTTATTTCATTCTAGAATGGTTAGTCGCTCATATTGACCTTAGCTACCAAGATGGCGTCATGGAATGTCTCGTATACACTGTACTCCTTGGTCTCGATAACACACTACATTAGAATACACTCCAAGCTGAATTTTAAATCATTAATAAACAAAAAGAAAACTGCATAAACAAATAGATTGTTTTCATCTTTGATCTTGAAAATGGTTTTGATGACAATAATTTCAACTTGTTGATCTCTTTTCAACAAATGTATTAACTTTTTTCCATAATATTTCAGACTGAAATCAAAATATGTCGTGCGATCTTCTATGTATGCTTGTCCTAAAAGAACTGTTTTTAATTAACAGCACCAGTAACAGGCAGAAAACATATACACTCGAATTTCACAACGCATGAATTGTTTTAAAGCTATCAGCAACGGCTGCATCATTTAAAATCTACCATATTCTGACATCATTGGTAAGTCTAATCCCTGCTGGAATATGAAACATGACCAACAGAAAAAAACCTCTCGTGGTGATGCATAAAAAACCGCATCTTCTCAATCAGCCTTGAGACATCATTCTCGCTCAGCCCACCATTTGCTGCTCTTTCTTGGTATCGACACACCTGGCAGCAAGTATTGCGTCCTTCAAATTGCTGTTTGCTCTGCTTTTCTTGCAATTTCTCTCGGAACTTCATTTGCACGCGTGTTTTTTCCTGTTGCCTTGAGTGTTGTGATTGTTTCTCTGCTCGTTCACAGCTCCTCTCAGCAAGCCACTCTATCGTTTGGCTTAGCCTCACTATATGCAGGAACGACTGGTGATGAAGCAAAACACGCTTTCACTTACTCATATTGAAGTACATCCGACGATAAAATGCTTTTTCGTAGGTTATTGGTGAGATGCATGCTGTCTTGTGCTGTCCTTCCTTTCCCCCTTTGCAAGAAGTCAGGCAGCTGCGTGTGAACATTGTGCATATCCAGAATGATTACTTCAACTGGTTGGCAACAATATTCTGTACATCTATGGTCATTTACAAAAGAGAATAACACTTATTTTCTCTTATTTTATGTCATTCCCATACACCAACAGCTCTTGCTTTCCATTTGACAGAAAAATAGAACAAATATTATTCAGCGTTCATATTTTGATGTCCAAACGCAATAACAAAAATGTACGGCGTGTTGGAAAGTGTGGAATTTTCACAAAACTATGAAACAATCACAACAGCTCAGACAGTTTGTAGTACCACGGACGTGTATTGGTAAGTTCGTGGTTGTACCTAACACCTGTATTAACAGAACCTGTACGTGCCTGCTCCTACTGTAAGTAGTTATGCCCATTGTTAGAATACCTAGTTTGTACATTCTCGACAATACACTGATCTTCATCCTGAAAGTTTTTGAACTTGCAAAAATGAACGCGCACTTTTTTTTTCACACACTAAAGCATTAATAATCCTCATTACCCGGAGGAAGACAGGCTTACTAAACAAATTCCCCAGAGGAAAAAAAATAAACATGATCCTTTCGGATCTGGAACCATCCATCTTGGTCCGCAAAAGTAGGACATTTGCTTGTGGTGTCGGACTGACGCACTCACGTGCTTGTTAAGCCTAATAACAACAAAGCAGCACGTGCTAGCTGACCACCTTGGCGACGTAAGCACGGCGTTGCCATGGCTGCGGCCAGCATCTTGACCAGGACGGTGAGCAGGCTGTGTAACCACGTGACATCATAGTGACCGAGCGGCCATTGTGGCCGACATGATCGATCCTGTCATCCGACATCTAGCTGCTCCTCCACACAGCAGCCACAGAACCTGTTTACTTTACACACTACCGCGCTAGCATCACTGGACACGATGGGGTTGAGTATTTTACTTTTTTAAAAACTGAAAAAGATGGCGATGTCACAACAGTCGCTTGTGACGTTAGGTTTCTGATGTAAACAGATTAGATCCAAACTTTGAGTAATATATCGTCGAATGGTCTGTTCCAGTTGTATCCATTTCATTCGGGAGTAAATCGGCACTTTAGTTTAACATCTAGTACCATCTTCTACAGTGCGAGTCAGTAGTGTGACTGCTCAGTCACCTTTTAACTGTCAAGTTCGCACAGATGCAGTAAGCTAGAGAAGCTACTAGAGGAGATAACCAGACATTGATTAATGATTAGATTGTTTGGTGATCAGGACTCCTCGAGAGGCTGCTCTGTTCATGTCTCCTTTTTGGCTGCATGGGAGCATCTCCTGACATTCAATACCAAGTTAACTTCTTTTGTTACAAGTGTCTCAAGAGATCTGCTGCTGTTGCCTGATCATTTCACTTCAGACCTTCTACACTCGCTCAACGCCTTATTTTATTAAATCTTCTTTAGATCTCTTGCATTTCTAACACCATTCTTGGTAGGTTTGGTCCCCAGCCACATTGATTGTCTGTCTCCAGCCTGCTAAATGAAACACTTTACCCCTCCTTAATCTCCAGAAACTCAATCTTCCTTCTTTCATAACATTTCCGAAATCCTTTCTTTTTCTCTTTTTAAAATCTTGTATCTATTTTATGTGCCTAAATTCCATTAGTGTGTCCATAAATGTGTATGTATCCACCTGGAATTGCTTTTAAAAAAAAGTGGGTGGTTTACAAATACTGTATTGATTATTATTATGAGTAATTATATCACAATTTTATGGAAAGGCACAGCCTTTTCAGTGGCTTAGTAAATTGCTGACTTACTAAATATAAGTCTTTTGGACTAATATCACTGCTATGAATGCTGAGGTACTATCCTAGGCAACAATATCTAAATGAAAAGGTGAACTTAAAACAATACGGTCTTTGATCAGAGCCAACAACTCCTGGCCTGTACCTCCTATGGAAACACATCTATTTCAGCTTTGTCATTCTCAATCTTTCAGTCTTTCACTGACAATCTCATCACTTTTTCTTTTATCTCTTGGTTTCACCTCTCCCTAAGGAACAGGAACAGTCATTTGTTAATATCTATTGCAAGATCACAGGGACCAAGCAACAGTCCTATGCAATCAGTAAATTCTTAGATGGCATCCTAATCATGTGCAGCCAAGCAAGTTCTCATTCTTGTGGTTTGGCCGCAGAACAGTGATGCCAGTATGCAAAACACATTGTCACTACAATTGTCAAGTCATTCATTTCATGTGCCATAAACTTGATCAATTCTATTGGCCATGATGTTATGTTAAAATGTGGTGACCTGATGCTGTGTACCTACAGTACCTACTGTTATTGTGTGTCTGTGTGTAATTAGACACAGCTACATTAAAACCTATACTCACTATATAAGTATGAATTCAGCTGTATATTGCTAGCACTTGAGAACCTGTGAATGCCCTTGTAAATGAATGAATTTTTAACGTTAACAATGTCTAAGACTCAGAATGTACAACTGAAAAAAGGTAAAGTTTAGTCCTCTGTCTTTTCTCCGATATCTCTGGCAGCCATCTCCCTAGGAGTCTTCTACTTCTACCCACGTCTTAGCAGACCTTAAACTAGTGACCCTCTACAGCCAAATGCACTAGCCATCTGTCATGGAGCTTCCTCTGCCTTAACTTACAAAATAATTATCACATGAAACTACGTGTCATATTTTAAAAAATCACTGATATATTTTACTGCAAAACCCTTAGCCATGTGGAAGAACTTAGGATACTGCATATTATTATTATCATATAAGTATGTTGTGAGTAATCTTGGTAAGGATGCTAATTGCTAGTGCATAAATATAAAGGAAACAAACTTCTACATTCCAAATAAATCAGCAGAGCTTGAAACATAAAAGGATATTTCAAAAGACAAAGAAGAATGTCTACGAAATTCATCTGTGAGATTGTAGGCAAAACATGATAAAACTGGACATCGATGAAACAGTTCACAGAAATTTTCTCTGTCTGTTGATTGACAGCACTGGTGATATTTGATTCACAAAAATTCATGTGAGAAACAAATTACAAATAATGTCCACTTTAGTTCTTCATAATTTCTGGCTTGTCTATAATTATCATTAATTCAGGTATTTACCACATAGTGTTTCCATGTGGCTTAATAAATGACAGATAAAACTAATATATGCTTGATGGATAGGAGGAGAAAGAATGAAACCAGAAAACTGAGGGATGTCATTAAAGAAGTGGTCTATTTTTAAAAAATTGAATAAGATTTATTTCATTGACTATACTGCCAAGCAGATACTTAATCCACTAGGTGGCAGAAACTGAATCATACTTTGTTAATTGCATTAAATGATTAGCTTTGCTGCTAGAACATGTTTCACACAATTTGATCTTTGGTCAGCTTTCTCTTTCTTTTCATCTTGCCATCTGATTTCCTTAATTGAGCAGTATATTAATATAGAGCAGGCGGTGATTCATTGATCTCTTGAACCTGGGACGATTTGACTTTTTGCTGTTGGATGAAATGGTCTTCTGGGATGAAATGGATATAGATGGGGAACGATTTGACTCAGGCTGTAGTGTGATAAGACAGGGGCAAAATGACCAGTGAAAATTTGGGATCGTCTCTTTCTCATTCATAAGTAGGTTGGTGTGTGTGTGTCCAGCTGTATTATGATTGGAGGTGATATAATCTAAGTTAATAAATAAATCATAACACCAGAGAAACCAAAATCTTAGTTTAAGTGGAAATGATAAAATTTAAATCTGACAGACTGATACATCTACTGAACCAAAAAAACCTTCATATGATGATTGTAAACAAGGTGAGACGTTGTGGTAATCCATAATCTTCGCTCGTCTTGTTTATCAACAGGTACCGCTATCTTTCCCGGGGAAGAATATTAAAAGGTAATCGCTAATTTCTCAGGAAATAACATTTATACAATTACATCACCCTGGGACTATGCAGAATAGAACATCATTTGTACGACCTTCGGATGTACGTAGACATTCACATCTGGTTTTCAATACTACGAGTCTTACAAAATGTTCATTAGTTAAGAGTACATTTAGCGACCTTACCTTTAATTCGAGACGTAAACTGTGAGGTAGTGTGGATAGCTGGCTTACCGACGTGGTTTTCATTCACTGCATTTGCTTCCTTTCGCTCCATGCTGCAAAGTTGCGAGTTTAACCTTTGACCTCAAGGTATGCAGAGTTACAAGAAGACCAGATACGAGTTTAAACGATTCAAATAAATGGAGCAAGCTTGATGCCATTTAATGTTGATAAAAAGATGTAATACTGAAATAATAATGTTATTTGCATGTCGATTTGAATACGAAACTTTCATTACTCATTGTAATTCGTGCCAATGCGCATGTCATTATGATCAACAAATCCAGGGCGACCTGTGACAATCGCCAAAGCGAAATGTGCTTAGTTTTACCATGGACGACAGAGAATGTTGTGTTGACTTTGATGGACTGATCTGTTACGAAGAACGTTACCCCGACTGGGATGATTGAAGTAACTGACAAAATCTTAGTACACTTTTTGGATGAAGGTGTCGTCGCTAATGAAAGAGCCATATTCTTACTACGCTCCAGTTCCAACAACACAGTCGCCACCGACGAAGCTTCCTGACACCGTCGAAGATACGAAAGATATCATGGCAAAGAAGCTTCAGCGACGTTGGGAAGTTCTCCCGGGCAAGAACAAATATCATTGCAACGGGCGGATAATGATGGCACGGCAGACTGGAATATTCTATCTCACGTGTACATTAATCATCGTGACCAGTGGATTGTTCTTCGGCTTTGAGTAAGTCAACAGTCCTAACGAGGATACCAATTGATTCAGACTACCTGACTTTGTGTTATTTATAAATACTATATCAGTTTTTGTTCTTAAAGTGAAATATTTCCGAACGGAGTCTGCGGTTAATAAATGTGAATAGAAAGTATTGACAGTGCCACTCAAATGCATCTTAATTTCTTTTATCTAAATATAATAAAGTCACAAAATATAACATATCTAAGGGATTACCATATCTTGAGAATTGATTGTACATATATGAAGAGTTTTGGTGCACCAGACGTGTATATCTAAGCATTTAACTTTTAGTAATATGGAGATTTTACCATTAGCAATATTGACTTTTAATTCAAGAATTGCTCTAGATCTCATCATTTCACTTCTTGTTAAAATGATTAGTCAACTTACGCTTTATTACTACTAATAATAGTCAAATGTACCACATACTTTATCACAGCAGTTCATCATTTGACAGTTAATATTAGCAATAATTCGTATTTCTTCTGAAGCAAAACATTAGATTGATTATATTTGTTATTTATTCCTTGTTACTCCTCGAGAAGCATAGGGCTGCAAGATTGATTATAAGGTGTGAATATTACATGTCACATCTTTATTTTATCTTTAAATCTGCCTTTTTATTTGACAGTTTTAAAACAAGAATGTGTTGTATCAATGTTATGAAGAGTTTTATGATGTAAAATGGTTATTTATTAAATTCACTTATTAATAAGCTTGGTTTAAACAGAAACACTTTTGTGATAAGTACTAACGTAGACTATGAATGACATAAACTGTCGACTAAAAGTAATTTTTCCCTGGTTGCTAGCTGTGTCTACTTGGCGCTACATGTTACACCTGCAATCCCAGCTATTGGAGGAGCACTTTTCATTTTTGTCATGGCAACACTGTTCAGAACTAGCTTTAGTGATCCTGGGGTCATTCCTCGGGCAACTTCAGAGGAAGCAGCTGATTTGGAGAAACAGCTTGGTATGGATTTGATTTACATATATATATATACTATTGGGTTAACTTGACTGCAGTAGTTAGCATTGTTAAACCAGTGAACTTTATACGATAGTCATGCATTATTAATGCTAGTTATCCATCTAGGCACCTGTGAGACATTAAGTATTAAAAAAGAACAGAGATTAATTTAAGCTCCCAAGTTACTCTATACCATCACAGATTAAGAAAAAATTTTCAGATTAAAATATTAAAAGTTCCTAATATGTGGAGTTAAATGAACTAAATTGACACTTGTTTTATGTTCTGTAGTAGCAGCTATTTTTGTTGTTGTTGTTGTGATCTTGACCACCTTAAAGTTCCATGGTAATGGAGATGTTTGTTTTTTACCTCCTCTCTCTGTTGCTGATCAGACACTACAGTATGAAATACTAGCTCAGCTAGTGTACAGTTAGAACAATGACTTTTAAGTATTTACTGTTCATTGGAATATATATTGTAGACTCTCTGAAACACTATCTGTTAGACATATCATTTACTGTATGCCAGTTATGCATTTTTAGGAGTGGATATTACTTACAAGCAGCTTATATTCATTTATTTAATGCTAATCATCAGTGAAGAAACCATAACCAGACAAATATATTTTAAAAATAAATGAGGCTCACATTTTTTTTAATAATTTTGTTTGCAGAAGTTTTAGACAGACAGTTGTTTATAAGTTTCTTCTACATTTTCAGAAGTTCCAAATGCTGGCTCACCTGGTACTACTTACAGACCACCACCTCGTACAAAAGAGGTAGTTGTCAAAGGACAGGTAATAAAGCTGAAGTACTGCTTTACCTGCAAGATCTTTCGACCACCACGGGCTTCACATTGCAGCTTGTGTGACAACTGTGTTGGTGTGTACACTTTTGAAATAATTTTAGCGTCTGTTGTCTTTTATATAGCTGTCTAGTCATATTATGCCATAATAGGCTTATTGGAGATTTTTAGATGTGCACTTCACAAAAATAAAAAATATGGACAAAAGCTCTTGACATAATTTATTCTTAAAGATGCAGGATAATTATTAAAGTTAACTAAATAAATGTATAATAGCTTATGCTTTAGGAAGTGCCTAGAGTGTGAAATTGCGTGCACAACAGATGTCACAATTTCTTGAGATTCCAGCGCATTCATTTTTTATTTATTTAGTTTTGAAACAATTTGATATAACTATTTCATAATTTTGGGCAAGTGAATTATATTTCTGAACATTTTTTTATCAATAACATGTATTGAAATTAGTAGGAAATAGATTTTCTCATAATTACGGGTGTATATATTTTCTAATTAACACATTTATGTTTATTTTCAGAGAGATTTGATCATCACTGCCCATGGGTTGGCAATTGTGTTGGCAAGAGAAACTATCGCTACTTCTATCTCTTCATACTGTCCTTGTCAGTTCATTGTATATACATCTTTGCCTGTGTTCTCACTAACCTCATATTACGTGAGTATGCTTTTAATAGCCATTTATAACTTATTACTATAACTGAGATGGGACTCTTGGTATGATGGAAGGAGGGAAATATTGTTAAACATTACAAGACCTATTGTAAATAAAATTGCTCTGTGGATTTCAGAAGTTTGAAATCATTGGTGGGTGAACATTAATTTAGCCTGTTCTAATCTTAAAAGTAACAACAGCAACAGCTAAGTAAATCGATGTATAACTGTATCAGAAATCAACAACAATTAACTTAATATATAACTATATCAAAAATCTTCAAAATTTAAAAGGATGTTAGGACAAAAGGTATAAGCAATTTTTTTAGGGCGGGTGGCAGGGGGGGAACTGATGGTTATAATTAAGGTGACCAGACGCTTCGGGGGCGAAAGCGGGACACGTGACGATGATGGTGTCGTCACCGTCAAAAAACGTCGAAAAAAAGTGATTTTTAAAGACAACCGGGACATTTGATGGACTTGCTAGAAAGACAGAAAGCGGGACATTGGGCATCCCACCCGATGAGCAGGCGGGACAAGAGGTCAAAAGCGGGACGTCTGGTCACCTTATTATAATAGTAATGCTAAAATAACTTCAGAGTAAAAGCTAATTTTTTATAAATCTCATGAAATCTGTAAATAATCATAAATTAGTGGTAAAAAATAAACATCTGTTTTGATGTAACAGCAGAATCTATGAGTAAAATGACATTTAAGAAAAAAAAATGTTGCTTAAGAATATTAATTTGTAAGTTTGTTTATAAGACTTAATTACTTAGCTTAACTGATGGGAAAATTATCAGCTGTTTATAGGGCCTCTGATGTATCCCTTACTACATTGCTTTTAATTATACTCATCTTCCCTGAATTATCCAATTGCTACAAAAGGATATATTTCTTATTTTCATATTTTGTGTGTTATCTTAACAGCAATGCTCATGTAGTTGAACTAAATTAAAGACTTTTTCAAAACTTTTTTAGCATTTTCAGACAGCTGGTTTAAAAAAAAACGAAAGATAAAATCAATACATTAATGATGCATGGTTTGCCTAAGAGCTCTGGAGTTGCTGATTTGTCAATCAAACAATACTTGTATTTTATTATACCTTACACCTTTAAAAATAGTTTATCAATGCCATAATTAGAAAAGGAAGCTACTGTCATACAATATTTTTTGAAAAGTTGCTGTGTGACTGGCCATCACAAAATCAGTTTGTGTTGGCATGTTGGTATGGCAAACCACTGTTTTTGAAAAAACAAAAAGTCATGTGTCCAAGCCTTTATTGCGTATGTTTGATCTAACCAAAGTTAATCGAAGAAAATGAATCTGATATAAATGAAGTCATCTTGTAATATTTTGCCTTTTTTTCTAAACCAAAGTGCATCCCCCAAATTTTTTGTCTTTTAGTAAACCATAAGTCCTAATCACTTTTTACATCCTTTGGAAAAGTCTGCACTGATCTGATTACTTTTAAGTTGAAAGGCAAGCCTTCTGGTTTAGTTTGTAGTTTCCTGCTAGGCCACACATTAATCTGCAGGTTTTGAATACAGACCTAGAAATGGCAGTCCATAAAAGTTGTGCATTTGGTTCATGATTTCTTTTTTGTATTTTGATCAGAGTGTGACATACTTTCTGCACTTAGACACATTTTGAAGTTCATTTGTGTGTATTTCCAGGAGCACAGCAAGACAATTTCCTGACAGCCATGAAAGATTCACCTGCAAGATATCCTTTTATTGCTTGAGCTGTGGAAGCCATGTGCATAGCCCCTTAAAAAGGCAGTGCAGCCTTGTTTTGAACTGTTTTTACAGCTTGCAATAATCCGTGTAGGCAACTAGGGCAGTTATTTCAGTGTCGTGTGGAAATGGCAGAGTTCTGTTTCTTGCAAGTTAACATTTTGTCAGCCCATTATTTTTTTAGATGGATTGGTTGGACTGTGATGCAGTCAGAATGTTTCACCCAAAGTTTACCTACGAGATGATATTAAATGCAGTAGCATGCGGTGCTTGGGGAATTTATTTGTGGAGCCTTGTTTGCCCTGGCATTTTCTGTTGTCACTTTTTGTCTAGTGCCATTTGGGTCTTCAGTTTGCGTTTCATCTAGTTGACCTGTCCTTAATTTTTTGTCCAGTTCTTTATCTGTAGATGTACAAGATTGTTCTCTTCTTTTGTCTAAACATGGGCCTACTCTTTCTTATAAGATTCATGCTTCAAGTTATAAACAATTTTTCTTGTGTTATCGTTTCAGGCTTTTTACCCCAGCATCATTTCTGTAAATATTCTGTCCTTCATTCTTTTGTATAGTTTCTTCTTTCCAGCCTTCCTGTGTTTTGTTGTCAACTTTCTTTTGTTGTCTTTCTGTTCTGAAACTTATCTCTTAATCTTGCAAAGCGTCCTTTTCATTTGTGCCGAAAGCATGTTTATCATATTTTTTCTTTTATTATTCTTCCGCCATTTTTGTCTTTAGTTAATTCTACCTCTTTGTGAATCTCTCCACCAATTTCGAAATACCTTTTTTTTTATACTCATGAGTCCCACATTTCACATTTGTTCGTTCTTTGTTTGAGTTTGTTGTACCTAACAGATTTAAAAGGCTTAATAAACCAGATAAACATTAATAATGCATGTTGTAATTGACCAAAAGAAAAAAAATACCAGGTTCCTTGACAGCTGGATACCATTGTTGAAGCACTGGTGTGTTTCTTCTCTGTCTGGTCTATTGTTGGCCTGGCAGGTTTTCACACCTATCTGTCTACTTCTGAAATTACCACAAACGAAGATGTGAGTTCAAAACAGATGTTCTGAAAAATGCAAGCATATATGTTGTATACCAAATATTTTTTCCCTTCCTTTTCTTTAAATTTTTGTTGTTTCATGTATGAGCATTTGGATGTTGGTTTCAGTTCTCTGGCAGCTTTGCAAATAGGATATATGTCTTTTTTCAACTCATTGCTTTTGCATGTAACTTTTTAATTCATTGTCAGTTTCACTGTTTGAATATAAAGGTACATATTTGACTATATCATTACCAACAGTGTGATCCACACAGTCTTCCTGGTTTGTGAAACTTACTCCAGATGTCATTTCATGTTTTGCCTTAAGGAAATTTCTTTTCAGTCCACCATCTTCTTTACAGTGTCATTGAGTCATTGTCAGGAAAAAATTCTCAGCTATGTGGTAATGGGGACTGTTTGTCCATACTGGAAATTGCTAACAAAACTAAATTGTTCTTTCACCCTTTTTCAAAAATATATCTTTATATAGCCTTCTTACCGCAGTCTATCATTTTTAAGAAAGTTGAACTTCAGTAGCAGTCTTGTTTCTTTGCGTACTCTTTTTGTCAGATCCAGAATCGGCTGTTATGTTTTTACTGCTATAGTTTTTGTGTTACATGTTAAAAGTTTGCTGTCTTGTATTTTTTGCATATCTGTATTGTGTTTTACCTTGCCATGAAATAGATGCAACTGACTTTCTTATTGATTGCTTTTTATGTATTCTGTTTAAATAAATATTATTCCCCATTTTATTAGGTCACCAGCAGAAATTAATTTTCATTTCTGATTAACTTAGTTGCTGCACATAATATAAACTGAATCTCTTTAGTAGTAATGTGATCGCCAGTTGCAAAGTTAAAAAGAAAATATATATATTAATCAAAGATCAGAAAGCTCAAGACTTGCTGTGCAGAATTATCAATTTTTTTATCCCAATTAATCTCATTTACATTTTTATAGTCACATCTTCATTACTGATTTACGGAAAGTGTGCAATGAAACTAAGCATTTCTTACCCTTTATTTTTTGAGAACTTTAATTAATAAAGATTTATGGAAGATATTTTTATAAGATGTTCAGTATGTTTTATTTGCCATGTGTTAGGTGCTTTTTCAAAGTGTTTATTTATTTGTATGTTTATTAGTGAGTTTTGCTTACAGAGAAGAGGGGAAAAATGGCTATTGTGTGTTTTGTTATTGAAGCTTGGGTGACTGTGAGAGCTAATCACTGCACAATGTTGCAGTATAAGCTCACCTGCCATGTACATTGTATTTGTAAGTATGCCTTCTCTGTGCATGCTGTAGAATGTGAGTACAATTCTTTGAGTTGTTTCCTTGACTCTTGACACTGTGATTGAGGCTATCATCTGCTTCTTTTCCGTTTGGTCCATTGTGGGCCTGGCGGGATTCCATTCCTACTTGGTTGCTTCCGAACTTACAACCAATGAAGACGTGAGTACAATCACAGTTAACAACAGAAGCATAAAGGCTGTATTTACTTATAACTGTGAAACTGAAAAGGTTCGTTAATGGGCTGTGTAGTCGTTGTACAATTTTAATTGGAAACTATGTGAAGTTATATTTGGAGATGTTCAATATATTTCAACTTTTGCATGTTTACATGTGCACCTAAACCACTCAGATCTATTTAAGCACATGTATTCCAGCATGCAATCGATGAATGTGTGCACACAATTTCCACACTACATGTGCAAGTGTCGATAGATGCACAGATGCATGAGTGTATGTTTACCAGCCAGCATACACAAGATCACATTTCTGCATTGGCGGTCTTATTTTACTTCAATAATTTTAACATGATTTTTTTTTTTTTCTTAACATTAATCTTTTGCAGTGACATTCATTCTGCTTCTCTATGAATGGCTGCAGACAAATGACATTTTCTTCACCATCTCAAATGTCATCCATTGATGATCTTTATTTCTGCTGCCCAATGTTTGTGTACCCAAATATCTAAGGATGCTTGTTTTTAATTCTGGTTTTGCAGATCAAAGGCTCATTTACATCCAAAAGAGGCCAAGACAACTTTAATCCTTACAGCAAAGGTTCCATTTTCAAAAACTGTATGCAGGTGCTATGTGGCCCTACTCCTCCAAGGTATGAGTAGTGCATGTTATAAGTACTGTCCTAGACCTAATTTTTTTTTTGCAATGTAGCTTTGCATTTTGCTGAAAATTAATGTTTATATACTGTATATGCTCAAAGTTTATTTAAAGTTTGCGTTTGGTTACATAAAAAAAACAATTTTTCAGTAGCAGGGCTTCTGCTAAGGCTAAATTCTTTGGGGTCCCGGGGACCCCTTCTTCAGATTTTTATGGGGTCCCTGTTCTTCGCCCAAATTTGAAGGGGACCCCATTGACGAAAATTGAAGGGGTCCTCCGAACTTTTAATGCGCACTGTACGCAATTTTTTGCGTAAGCAGAAGCCCTGAGTAGATAATAGATCTTTAAAAACACAAGATTGTTACGTTGCTTGCACAGTTTATGTTAAGCTTACAAATATTTCTATCAATTGTTTTTATCTACATGAAAGGTTATAGACTGATAAGATGAAGAGAATCTGGCTTAAAATAAAAAACAGGACAAGCTTATGATAGTCACTTTGAAATAGTCATGATGAAATATTTTTTAAGATATAAGTTTTTGAAATTGATCATTTCCTTTCTTTGTTATGAAAATTCTCATAGATAGTTACTTACCAAGCTTTATAGTGGATCTGCTCAATCAGAAATTTACTCTTGGTTTTCCAAATCCAAAACCAAACTTACAAAAGGGTTATATGATGAGTGGGAAGAGTTAGGGAAGAAAAGAATCATCTGATGACTGTTATATCTGTTTACCGTCATTGCAGTGCTGTTATGTTTGAAAAGAGCATACCTGTGTATCTTCAAGTGTTTGGTTTTCCCTACTTGACCAAAAAAGAGTGTAAAAAGAATCTGGCAGCCATGACACCTCCTGATGAAATTTTGTCTTGTCTGCAGTTTGCTGGACAGACGCGGCTATGTAGTTCCTGACGCCATTCAGTCAAATGTAAGTGGGGCCGAAGCAAACAAAGAGTGTGAGAGTAACTCAGTCAATGTGCGTCATGAATATTACGGCTCTACAACAGTCACCAATCAGAAAGTAAGGTTGATGTTGACCGTTGGTGAGAGTGGCTTTCCCTTGCTACATGTTTCCTTGTCGCTGCCTGTAGATGCCATGCGCACCTGCAGTGCATGTTGCAACCTTTGCATGCCAGGCATCTTTTGGTACTGCATTTGATTTGCAGAGGCTTATGTGATCTGTGCACAGGTCTCAGCGCATTCACATAGACCAGACAGTTAAAGAATAGTTGTCACAATGGTCATCCTTTCAGAATCTATACATAAATAAATTTGAACTGATGCTGATGTTTTTTAACCTTTAGAAGGAGCAGTTTTTTACATTTTACAGAAGTAAGGGTAATAATTAGTTAAGACAATAAATAGAAAAAGGGGCATAATAAATAAAATGTGTAGCAGTTTATAGCAAAGTCTATAATGAGCTGCATTTAAAAGCAGACATTGGTCACTTTACAGAATGATGGGTGGTGGTGTACCTTTGTCTGCTTTTCAAGGATTTGTGTGGTTTGTTTTGAAGCAAATAGTGGTGCTCAGTAAAGATAACAAAAGTGCATAGGGAGGTGTGCATGTCATTGTGCACTTGAGATTGTTTCTTTTTGCACAGATGTTGACAAGTGTTGTTAACCATTTTTGTAAAACTTACCAGTGACATGTGTAGACTGTCAAATATCTGCTGCTCTGATTTTTGGAAAGTATAGATTTTATTTTTTTTTTATTAACTGTTTGGCAGATAGAGTATTTCCTTCCAGTGTGCTCAAGTTTTTTGCAAAAAAAAATTGCAGTGTGAACTGTTGGGAAATGTCACAAATCCTCTAATTGGTTTAAACTCCTGCAGTTGGCTGATAAGAGGTCACTTTTTAAATCTTTTTTATATCACTTTTGTATTTTGAGACAGTTTAGAGGTAGCTTAGCGGGCTATCACTTTTTTCTGCCAGTTTTACTGCACTTCAATGTTATCCATTATAGCATTGGCATTTTTGGTGTCTCCACTTTCGTTCTGTCTTATTGTGATAATTCATCTGCTCACATACATAACCTGTTTACAAATCTTACAATAAATGGGTAGTGCCTACCTTGTTAACCACAAAGACAGCAGAAAACATGATTGTCTATTTTATTGCAATGCAAAATAAAAATAAAAACACTTTGTGTCCTAGCAAACAAATGCTGCATTTTATAAACCTGCAGAATCTTGAAATGGATTACATGATGAACTTACCAATGATGATAAACAGTAAACAGATACACTACTACTGGTAATACATTACACTGATTATTCAGAATCATTAACTATTGTTCTTTCTGGTCCACTCAGAAATCTTTACATTCAGAAAAAAGAAATATATAGAAAAGTAGAAGAACCTATATAATGCATAGACCTTATATCTTTTTCATGATAACCTCCCTTTTGAATTATGTTGATAGTTATACTTGGTTATAAGTAGAATACATAGAAAATATAGAAGATCATACCTCTTTTTATATTTAAACCCTCGATTGATTCTGTTACTTTTACTTGGTTATTATGATGAAAATGTGTTCTTATCTTTTTCCTTGTAATTTGTGATAATAAATTCATTTCAGCTGTGAATATTTCTTTAAAATATTTAAGTATGATACTAACTTTCAAAAAAGAAGAGCTGTCCGTGTATGTGAAAGTGTCTTGATTAGGTAATATTAGTTTCAGAAAGAATTGAAAGTTGTTGGTATCAGTCATCCTTCACATAGTTTTAAGAAAATAGAGAAGTGGCTAGAAGTTGTTTGGTCACAACAGAGTTCATTTTGGGAATATTTATAGATCCATTCTGGTCTTTGAAAGATGTTTAAATGTATGCAGAAAGCAACACTGAAAAACTAGCTGTCAGGTTATTTCTCTTTTATGGGTATTAAAATTTGTAGTAAAATTTTTTTTTATTTTTTATTTATTTATTTATTTATTTTTTTTTTGGTGGTGTGGGACATTTTCCATATTCTTGCACGACTTTCTGTGTGCAGTAGGCTTTTGGAATTATCGTTTTCATAAATATTAGGAGAAATTATGTTTCTATTGTCATTATCTTTTGTGTGAAGAAGAAAGCTTATTCATATAACTTTTCCCTTTAGTCTGTCTTTGCAAAATCTTATCCTAAACTGTGATTGTTGGCATGCTTCAGGTGTCCGTTTACATTACATTCTCATTACATTTTGTATTGGCCATTGTTGAAGACTGAAGCAGGAGTGGATCTGCTTGTATCTTACTATTTTCTGCAAACAACAAAACTTATGATTATTTTGTTCTTTTAACCTACAACATTTGTACAGACCACTATTTTTGGCTTCCATTGTAATTGGTAAACTTCCTTTGCTGCAATCATTTTAGGCAAAGTTTCTTGCTTTTGTGTAAGAGTTGTGTATATGCTATTAATCATATTCTGAATAAAAAGTCTCACATAAATACACAAGATTGCAAGCAACTTTAAATACCTACACACAAGTTTCTTCACAAAACACTGGCGGGGTCTTATTACTACATCAAAAGATGTGGAAACATTTCTAGATATTGTTAAAAAATATTAATATTGTATTTTTAATGGGTCAAGAAGCCCTGTCAGAACAAAAGTGGCTTTTGCTTCCCTTGTGTAAACAGTTCAAAATTGTATGCATTCACTTCGCAAGCTTGGCTAACAAGTGACATGTGTGATCATTGAATGTCCTGCTCCTGTGTACCGCTTATGCTACACCAAGAATATTATATATTTTCCTGTTTTAAAGTTCTATTTTGTGGAAGGATACTGACCATAATTTGTTAAAACTAAAGATTGTCACTTGGAAGTGGTCACATTGAAATGCATCATTGGGTATCATATTAAATATGCCGTTATAAAAGATGCAATATCTAAGGATAGAAAAATTATGGAAATACATTTTTCCATCTCTATGTATTCATTTGTGATTTTCCTGCCTTTCAAAATTGTATTCAAAAGTGATAATAAGCACATTTACATATGGAAAATATTATTTACATTGAAAAAATTTAGATCATTTACACATTAACAAATGCATTCTTACTCATTCACTTAAACACATACACACACAAAGCGAAATAAAATTGTTATAATTTCAGTATAATATTGACTTGTTTTTAAGGTATTTCAGAGAGGAGGCATTTTTTCTTAGACATGAAAATAATGTTATGTTACTGTTTCTACCTTCCAGATAGGAAACATGGGCACTAGTACGATACCTGACTTTACATCTCCAGCAGTCATCACATCATCAGAAGAAGTGCTTCCCTCCAATGACAGCATAAAAAAGAAGGAGATGATTAGCTATCAGTCACCTGACGGCTCCATAAACAGCAAGCTCCCACCTGTAAATGGTAAGTTTTTCTCTCATGTAGCAATCATAAAGTCTAAAGGTGCTGGGGAAAATAGACAAAGACTGCACTATACATGGTACTTTTTTTTTGGACAGAAATCAGATTGTGATCTATCTTTGGATAGAACCTCTCACTTTTGTTATCTAGACAGTGAACACAAAGGCTGTGAAAATATAAAGATGCTTGTCAAGCACAACATGATCTGTTAGCTTCATCATCACCACCACTTAAAGTTCATTTTGATGTTTCAATCATTAGTATTGCGTGATTATATCCAGTGGTTGTGTTAATGTTATTAAAGAACATAAATAATTGTATTTACATAGATTATATAGATGCAGTGTGTTACTGTATTTTGTGATTGATTCCTACATGTAAAAAATTCTTGTAATGAGGCATTCCCTTACTAATTTGAAGATTTTGCATTTATCCCTCTTCTTCACACAGCTCATTCTTTCTCTCTCACTCTCCCACACTTTCTCAACCACCACCACAACCAGGTGTGCACAGACATTTACTTTCAAGTGAAAGTGATGGAAATAATTGATATTATTTGGAATGATTCCTTGTGCAGTTGAACATATTTAGTAACTGTGTACATTGTATAAAAAAGGAATGTTGCATTTCAGTTGCCAAGAAAGTAAGTTTAAAACAGCAATTATTTGCTTACCGGTTTACACATAAAACATTTTAGCCTGTGAATTTTTAAAAAATTAGATATAAGTAATATTGAAGTTTTAAGACAGGACCTAGCGATAAGGCAGAAGCTAAGTGCTTGCTACTGTGGCAGTGACACTTAAGCATTACAGGTTCAGATCTTTTTTCTGTCTTACATAATTCCTCACTTGAGAGAGATGTATCAACCATTTCTAACTCTAGACCAAGTTGCAATGGTGTAACCTTAGCTGCTGGTTTAGGATACTACTTGAACATAAATCTTTCAGTGCAATCAGCTTGAAGTGTTAGGAGAAAGGGCAAACATAGTCATAGCAGGCAATGATGCCCTAGGCTCTTCCTTTTCTATTTCTTTCAGTATTTCTAAAAAATCTAGGTTAAACAATTTGCTTCTTGAATCATTTCTTTCATTTTGCATTATTACAAGTTACATTACTTTTTTTTTGTTTTAGTAGAATGTAAATTTTTGTTAATGTAGTATTTTCAGGGGCTTTTTCCAGACCATTCTCTGTTTACACCTGGTGAAAAATTGTAGCTGATGACTTATGAGTCATTACTGGAGATTTTATTTTTTCAAGCCTTATAAGGAAAGAAAATTTATGTTTTTTTTAATTCCGTAGGCACAATGAAGATTCATTTTCTTGTCACTGTATGCACCATTTCAAGCTTAAATGTGTCTTTGAGGTTTGTGGCATACCACTTTGTTGTTGTGGTCATTGATGTAGCTGAAGAAATCTGAAAATGCAGGAAATGGTAAAAAAAAAAATTTTAATTATCTTAGTGATATATCTCAGTGTCTCTCTCTCTTTCTAACATACATTCCTTGCACCTATGTGCCTACTCCTATGGTTTAAAAAGATTTATATCAAGATGATTTTATTAATGCTTGCTAAGGAACATCATCTCCAGCCACATGTGGAGGTAATTATCTGCATATTGTGACATCTCAGCTATTGTTACAGCCCTTGATTCAATTTTCCTTATGTTGCTTGTCTTCAGTTTACCATATCTCTTTAGGCTTTCAGTAGCAGAATTGTTTACGGAAGTTTTTCTCTCTGTTCAAAAAAGAAATGTTATTTTCACAATATCCACTATCTAACTGTATTCTTCTTCATTCTTTACTTTTAATTAAATTTTAAAGTATGTAAGGCGCTTTTCCTCTCTTTCCTTTGTTTGTGGATGCATTAAATTGTGTATGTGTCTTATTTTTGTCTTTATTTTGGTAGTCCATTTTAAAGGATTTTTGTGCAGTTTCCTTAATTTTCTAATAGTGTTTGTTTTTTTTTTCCTCTTTCCTCTTAAGTGTATTCATATGCAAGGTGAAGATAGCTTTGTTTAATCCGCTTACAACGTTGCTTGTTTCTTTGTCAAAATACCTTACTTGGTTGGCTCACTATTACTTTTGCATTTCCTTTATCTCTGGGAATGTTTTAAAATTTGTGTATGAGGTTCTAAGTTTATTTTCATCAATTCTGCTGTGAGTTGTAGTTTTGAGAACGTCAGTATGTGTGTGTGGGGGGGCCAGATTGTGTGTGTTATTTTGTTTTTAAATTCCACTCTTGTTGCTTCCCTGACATTATTGTTTAATTACTTAACAGTTATTAACAGTTACTCTAATGTTGAAATTATGTTGGAAATTGCTGATGTGTTACAAAAAATGAGCATGTTTGAAGGGGAAGTAACAATATTAGTACTACCCTTTTGTGTCTGTGTTCTGTAGTTACAAGAAGCAAACACAATGCCAATCAGTATTACATCTGTATTATGATGTTAATATAATAATCATTTTAATGCATTCTTAAGCAATCTGAGGTCAATATTTTATTTTCACAAGTGGCTTGGTCTTATCTTCCATTTTAATTGAAGACCACCAAAGAATTGAGAGGCCCCTCAGGCAGTAGTCAGAAGTCGGCTTTTGTCATGTCTGCTATTTCATACAAGCCCATGATTGTTTTCATGTCCATTATTTGTACAAAGCACATGCCAGGTATTTTTTAACACTACTAGTTTCCATTTCCCAAATCATTTACATCTACAGGAAAGAAGAACCATATCTGGGACATGACATTTAACCAGCTTAACTACCTTGGTAAGTCTCCTATTGTGCGTAAGCAAGAACACATAAGCATTAAAGTATGTGTGCAGCCATGTACACATACATGCACAACACACATTTCATATGAGAGCAACACACACACATGCAGAGCAGAACAACATATATACAGTGTAGCACAGCACCCCACATATCACAGTTTAGCACAGTCAGCACAACATACATAAACACATACATCAGTGAGGTGCTGTTGCCCTGCACATCACGACCATTGCTTGGAATGGTTGGCTTCGGTCCTTTTTTTCCAGCAATCCTTTGTTGGCATTCCTTTGTTTTGGTTTTCCTTCCTATCAAGTTTGGTGCATTACAGATGTGCTTTCAAGAACTGTTGTGTTTGTGCTTTAAACTGTGGTATAGTTTTAGGATCTTAATGTGTCCTGTGGTACTGTTATTTTTTTTATTATTATCATCATTATTCTTATTGAACTGCATTTTGTATGTTTATGAGTTGCCATTATCTTTCTCTTTGTCATGCACATCAAGTCTGATTTTATACATTATGGTTTGAGCTGCACAAATGCTGATTTTATGCTCCCTTATTATTTTATTTGCTTCACTAAATTTAAGTACAGTTGAGGTGCTACTTGTGGGGGTAAAGAGGATTCGGAACAATTCTAGTAGATTCAGTGCTGGGTAGCAAAGGTGGTTCTTTTGGGAGTGTGGTATGGTATAAAGCATGCATTATTTTAAAGTTATCTTATTCAGACTTTTCATAGTGGGATAAGTTTATTTGCAGAAATAAGGCACAAATAAATCATAAGTAAGTGTGCATCAATGTTTTCAGTTCTTAGGAAATAATGATGCTGAGATAATGAGTATTGTGAGATTTGGAGTGCTTAGAATCAGCTTTAGTCCAGCAGTAGACCTGTGATAATTTGGTTGTTGTAACTACAAATGAGGAAAAGCATGGACTGAAGTTTCTTCCCACATAAAAACTCTGCTGCTTTGTGGGTTTGTTTTTTTTTTAAGTAGAAGGAGGAGTGATAAGGGGGGAATGAGTTCAAAGCTAGTGTGAGATGTTAAATTAAATCTGTCTATATTTTGCATTTTTGAAAGTCAGTAGGTAAATAGCTTTGTATAGGGGCACAATTAGTATTTTAAAAAATCCACCACTTTTCCCAGGTACAGTTTCTAACTGTCCCCATTCTTCTTCTTGATACTAGTCGCCCCCAGTGGAGCTTAGGGCCGCAAAATGTGCTTGCGGTTTCTGTAGCATTTTTGGTTGTTTTTTATCTTTAACAGGGTGGGGTCACTAGCCCCACGCCCAACCCTCCTCCTTCATCCGGGCTTGGGACCGGCAGGTTTCCAGGTGGAGTTAACCGTCGCCATTATTAATCGCTTCTCTTAAACCCTAAAAGTCATAAATTCTACTGTGAATCGGAGAAGCACACTGAGAAACAGTATGCATTTTAATGACCTGTAGTGAGGGAAAGTTTTTAAGGGTATATTTTGTTTTGTTTGTTTATTATTGAGCTGCTAAGACCAGTTTTCATCCTTCATTTTGGAACGGCTACCTATAGAAAGTCTTGTTACTTTTTTTGTCACAAACTTTGATATCTAAAAGGGATGCTTGTATCTGAGTCTTCTTTTTTTGGACAGATTTTGTTATTTTCTTATTGAATGTTTCAAAAATGTTTAAAATGTTTACCTTCTTTTAGCTTTTCTTTCAGAGCTAAAAGGCATTATTTACCTTAACAAGCAATGTATTATTTACTTCATAAAAATTAATGTTTAAGTCATACTTTCATTGCTAGTCACAGATTTGAGGTTTTTGTGTTCTGTAAGACATGCAGTATTTCATCAGTGTGTATGAGACATGTACATATTATCTCTGTCCATACAACTGCAGGCACTTTGTACACATCATGTTTAGTCGGTGTTTGGTGTTTTAAATATAAAACTGTTATTTCTTCTGCATGAGACAGAGTTTAGAGACCTTTATATAGCATCACATATGTGATTATTACAAACATAATTATTTTCTCCAATAACTGTTAATTAGGATATATATTTATATATGTATACGCTCACATGCATAGACACACATATTCTCAAACTGAGCTGTCTTAATATAGTTAGACATGACAAAGTCCAGCATAAAAATGTGTTATGTGCAGATCCGCTAACATCGAAACATGCTTAAATTTACTAGAAATTGTAATAATTTCATGCAATCTGATCCAAAATAATATACTTAGCCTGTGGTCTCAATCAGTCTGCCATCTTGAATAAAATCAGGCTACACACAAAATGTATTCTGGAAAGTGTGCACTTTTTTAAAATACAGAACTGTGCTATCTGTATAAAAGGGAAGTATAAATCCTATTAGCAGAATGGTTTTTAAAAGCTGTTTCCCTTTATTTTCTTCTGAAAAATTGTTATGACATTAATTTGCATAAGAAAACAAGTTCATCTCAAGCATGATAAACTACTTTTACTTCAGCTAAAGCCAACAGAAAGGCACTAGATACAGTGGTAGAATTACCATTTTATGAATACATGATGGAACACACAAATAGAAAGAACTCATTTGAATTTGCTATTAGCATATAAATAATGAGCACTATGAAAGTCCAAAGCCATCATCAAAATAGACTGTACTGAATGTTTGGGAATAATAACTGTTTCCAGTTGTCAGTTGTGGTCACATTTAGTCCATGTTTTTCTTTAACATAATGTAATCTTCAGCTGACACAGCAAGTCACGGCAGATGATGGTATTAAAATAAAAGTTTTGTTAGTAATTTTCAGGCTGACCTTTTGACTACTCTCAAACAGTGAAAGCTTAGTTGAATGTTGCTTTCAACTAAACAATGTCAGACACAAAAAAAAAAAGAAGTATACTAACTACAGAGAAACCACTTACTGTCTCTTCTAGGCGACAGTACTATGGTGGCAGGCAACTGACTTTGGCGCTTTAAAAAAAGCAGTGCCTCCTTAAAAAAACAGGTGAGCCTCGCATAACACATGCCTGTGTGGCTACATCGCCTGGTGCCCGCGTGCCTTGACCAAATATTTGTTGTTATGACAGTGGTCATAAAAATCAGCGACTGCTGCTGTGCATTCTGTGTTTGTGTTACTTCTGTACAGCATCTTACTAGCTGGCTGGCTGGCTGGTTCTATCTGTTTCTTCCTGTCTCTTGTGTCCCTGATTCCCTTCCCACCTTGCCTTTTACCTGTGCAGTGGCTTCTAACTCGCTGCTTGGAACTGTATGCCATTTTACCCACAATGCGGATCTCCATTTTATTGGCTGCTCTTTCTTACTCTGTTAGCTGTGGGTTAATCTTTTGGTGGTTCTGGTGATTTGAGATGTGCAGCAAGGTATTTCTGAGGTCAAATATTATAGTGTATAGTTTTTTAAACTCTCTGATGCAAAAAGTGCTACTTTAAATTGTAGGAAAAAAGCAAATGAGAGAGTACTTTGAAAGAATTCCATATTCTTTATTACTTTTCAGGATGAGATAGCTTTTGCTGACAGTCTTTCAAAAATTAAATAATTAAGTAATCTATATGAAACAAAAGTTAAAAATAAATAGTTTGTGTGTCTGCTTTTTTTTTAACAAACCAAACCAAAGACATACTTAGAAGGCATGGTCAATTCAAATTTTGGGTTGAGTACATCATGGCTTTTTATTAAACATAAAATGTGGAGACCATGGCCACAGAAATAAAAATTTTCTGAGTTTATTTGCAGAAATTTTGCTTAAAAATTTTTTAATCTGTCATCAAAAGTTATTTCCCTCAGTATGCAGACTTTGGGTAGTCTCCTTTTAAAGAACTGTCTGTATCTGCATGAGCTTTTGGATTGCATGGTTAAGATTTTCTTAACATAGACATAATCTGTTGAGCATTGTGCTGTCTGTGACATGCAGCATCCAGCTGGCATGTATTAGCTTGCATCTTGCTAATCTGTGCCATTTCAGGGCTTGTGAAGCACATTTCAACAACAATCAGAACTAGCACATTCTAAGGTAAAATAAATGCAATGTTATGCATATTGGCCTGTATTCTTTTCTGTAAACATCATTTAAATAATATTAATAACCAGCAGTAACATTGATTTTAGCCTTTGAAGTTTTCTTCCAATCCCTTAAAATTTACAGTTTTACAGACAAATTTTTGGTTGTATGCTGACCAAAGCATTATTTTATCTCCAGTAAAGTAACACATTGGCAAAGAAAAGCACTGACCAGAAGCTGGGTTTTTTTTTCTTTGGGAAAAAAAGTGTAGAATTTTTTACAGCTCATTTACATTTGTGTAGAGCATAAAAGTAATCATTAAATATCTTTGAGAAGCACTTAAATTTGTTCTTTTTATAAGCCTTGCCTATTATAGCCGTCATCGTAAAATGCCATTTCTGGTGTATTCCAGGATTTCATGGGATTTTCCATTCTAGTATTGTGGTATTTTTCAGTAGATTTGTAGAAGGTTTGGGATTTATATCTGAAGATGGTTCTTAAGGTGCTCTGCATGCACATCAACATGTATGTATGCGTGTGTGCATGCTGCATATGGTTAATATTTTTTTTATTAAATTTATTCTTTATATTTAGGTGTTTAAGTTATGGTACATTAGTCCTGTGCTGGTTTATTGGAATCTTTAATGCTATGATTTCAAAGCTATTTCCATCAGTATCATTTTGGTCTACTAGATATTCTACTACTTCATATCTCTATTTCCCAGCCACCCCCCAAAACAAATTGCTTTAAGATATATACATCTTGTTTGTTCCCTTGCTTATTTTTAGTTCTCCTATTAACTCATCTTTGTCCTTAGTTTATACAACATTTTTCATATTATACAACATATCTTCAAAACATTAGCATTTTTCCTAATCTAACCACAAATATAACGAAGATTTACAAAGTGAATTCAAGATGTTTCCTTTTAAAGTCTATGTGGACTCAAATTCTAAAGTTAGGCCTGTGTCATTAGTAGTTACATAATCTGCTTGTTGTGAAAAATCATCACATGCATGTCATTGCATTCTGAGTAGTCAGAAATTATGTTTGTAATACTGCTGTTCGTTTTCAATCTTTTTAAGCTTTGGGTAATTTTTATCCATTTTTTAAAACCACATTAACTTCAGCTGTATTTTGTGACATTGCTTTATGTTTTTAATGTTAGCATAGCCAACTTTTCCATTTTCATCATTAATGATTGAAGTTTGTTGATTATTGTATTAAATTTTGTTCTCTTTGTAAATTTCTTTGATAAATCATAGTTTTGGTAATCATCTTATTGATTTTCTCATTATCTAACAATTTTTTTTTTTGAGGGAAACAGTATTTTCTTAATCTTGCATTATTCCCAGATTTTGATTTTTCTTTTAAATTTTTTATTCAATTTGTTGGCTGTTTCTTGATTCAAGCATTATATGTGATTTCAGGTCGGCCCAACAACCATGCTGGCATTCACGGCACAGGTGCCAGCTCTATCTATCCACAGCCTTACCGCCATTCCGACTACATTTCTGGCACAACTGTGCTGCCAGCTGTCAAAGGAAATAAAACTACTATGTCTCGTGGTTGCAGCACAGACTTTTGAGCCCTATGTTTTGTGACACAAGCAACATGAAGGCAAAAGAGACCCATGTTTCATAGACAATGACATGACATCCACATCAGCACAAGACCCGGCATGTTTGTGACTGCTGGTCCTGTTGGCTAATGCTACAGTGTCACTGGAAAAGGAACATGTCTGCCACTTGTTATTCCTTGTCATTAGTGGTTCTCTGTCTTGAGCATTCTTTTGTTTCCAAAATGCATTTTGAGATTTAAAAAAATCAGGTTATATTAAATAATCCTCAGTGACATGCAAGATGTAAGAGTGTTTTTATTTTGATTTATATAATATTTGTATTGAAAGTGCTTTGGCCCATCATTGATGTCATTTATTTAGTTTTTTTTTTGCAGACTGATGTGTAAATTTCAATAGCTCAGACCCCAAATTATGTGACATGCTTTTCTGATCTTCAGACCATTATGGTCAATGATATGCATATTTTGTAGACAATAAGGAATGGCCTGACATTAGCCCAGGTGAAGGGCATTTGTATCCATTGCATTTTATTTGTAACATTTTATGTTCAAGAAAGGAACAAAAGATGCTGAATGCCATGTTTGACTTAATTTGCATTACTTCTTGGAACATAAAATGTGTGTCAAGACCTGATGTTTCGAAAAGGGTTCCCCTCCACTCCTGCCACCTCCCCCATATTAACCAATATCTATATCTTGGTTTTAATTGTGAGTGGTGCATTTATCAAGTTCCATCTTGCTTGAAGAAAATTCCAGTCATGCAAGCTTCTCACCCTTTGGCTAGAAGGCTGTAGCATATGGACTTAAAGGCTGCTTCTTGCAAGCTATTTGAAAAATAAAAAAAAAAGCCAAAACTAGCAAGTGACTGACTGACTAATCCTGTGGTGCATTTTTTTGTAAGCATGCTGAATTGAAATCACAAATAGGAGGATTTGAAGTCATGAGGTTAGAATGTTAGACTTCAGAGCAGAAGGTCATAGTTGAGAAGGCTCACTTGAGCCAGAAACTGGAAAGCTCTCTCTCCCCACCCAGATGCAAATGGGCGAGTGATTTATCAGGGTAAATACAAAGTGGCAAAATGAGAGGGCTGGGCTTTACCTGCTCTAGACTGTCAACCACTAACCATTAACATCACTATGACTAGTAGGCCATGGGACCCTTACCTTTTCGCTATGTAGACTTTGGTCTGATTGTGGAAGACACTTAGAAGGAAGTTGGAATGAAGGATTTTAAAAACAAATTTTAAAGCTTAAGGAGTAACCTGAGTGAAAATTTCTTTGGGAATTTTTAATATATGAGTGTATAATTCTAGTTCGAGATAAAGATGTTTGATCAGTGTTTTCAGTTTCATTTAGGAATGACTGCAACCTAATTTTCTGTGATTTTACAAAAGGAAGCTCTCTTTTATGACGGTGCCCCATTAATATGAACTTGAAGCTCTCACATTTTTTTCTCAACCCAATTATTAGTGACAGCCAGAAAAAGGATTAAAAATCATGCCAGGTTTTTTTTTTTGGGGGGGGGGAGTTGCTTTGTCCCATTAACTTTGAACTTTCTGACATGAGTCAGTCATTAATATCATGTAAACTTTCCAGTTTGCTAGCCTTGCCAGTTATTTACTTTTAATCTAAAGTATCCTGTAAAAGGAAAATCGTGTAAGCATTTTGTCAAAATTATTGTGTAACTTTGTGCAAAAGGTTTTTCATCTTTTCTTTTTATATTACCATCTTCTCCTGCATTCAGCTCTACCTATTATTTGAAAACATTTGAATCATCATAATAAGTAAACACGCTGACATTCCAGGTTTCTTAAACGAATTAAGCTTCCAGCCAGCCGCAATAAAACTGCAGTTATTTCCATCTGCTTTTGAACTTAGAGCTGAGCTGTCAAAGTCATATTGTCTTTGTTCCATATTAATGAGGAAGGTTGGAGCCTCTTCACATCAAGTTTTGAAAACATTTATATTTTTCACAGTTGCGTTTATGTTTGTTTCATTTTTTTTTGCTAAAGAAAATATTCTAACAATCCTTACAGTGGCTCTTCAGCATGTAACAAGCCATAAGGAGTCAAGCAAAATCTCCTTGGTGTTTTTCCTTTTTTTTCTTCAAGATTTTTCCTCCAACACTGATTTTTTTTCGGGGGCTGGAGGTGGATTTTTTTATGGTTATTTTCCCCAGCATATGCCATCGGATCCTCTGGCTGCATTTTGTTTGTAATTCCAAACACGTTTTGGTTGTGAAAATTATAGGTGAATCATTTCTTCTGAAAACGTAAAGGAGATAGTAGCAGTGAGTGTTGGTCTAGAAGCAGATACCATCCTACATTCTTGCTCCTCCACTGTCCTAGTCTGTCTAGTCATCTCTGCTTTCATTCATAAACATCTCAATCACTAAACAAGGTGAATTTTTTCTGTGTTACAATTGGAACTAATTTAAAATGTGATGATCAAGGAACTGTAGAGTGGAGCATAATCATTGTGGTGATTCAATATTCATTTCAGCATTTTTACTCATGTAGTTGCTTCAATAATGCACTGTATGGCTATATTTGGGTATTATTATTGAAATCATGACATTTCAACAATTATGAGACTGATTATTTGTATCCATTTGACTTGCTGATTTACAGAGTGCTTTGTATGTGTCTTTTGAATGCAGTCTGTAGATAATGTGTTTTCTGTTGTTCATATCCAACATTATGGGATATAGCATGTGCTCTCGACAGGCTGTTGTGATCAGTCATACCAAAATTTCTTCAACTTAACATGATAATGTGCCTAAACATTAGTTTGTTCTTCAAGGGTTCTAATTCCCTACTCACAACTACATCTTCCCTTTGTGCTTCTTTCATGCTTAACAAAGGCCAGGGACTGTCAACAGCATATGAGCTGTCCAGAACTACATGCATTCCATTAGAATGTGGCTTCTGGTAACAAGGATTTGTTTGTGCATATGTCCGTATGTGTGGATGCGCGAGAGGATGCATCCACTAGGGTATGTATGTGTGTATGGTTAGTTAATCTTTGATATTCTTTGTTCACATACAAAATATTGAATGATCGGAGTTTTTGTTTTCCTTGAAGGTCTCACAAAATAAATGTTGTCATCTTGTCATTGTACATAGATCATTTTACAGCATGTTGTAAATACTGGTTAATGTAAACATGTTTTTATGTGGAATATGATTACAGACTTTATGTTCTGATTGATCTCATGCTCAGCTTGCTTCCCTTGTAGAGAGGACATTTCCCCACCTGTGTTGCTGCAGTTTTTTGATGTCTGTAAGTAGACTGTGTAACAAATACAGCTAGAAATTTAAAAGAAGCTTGTGTGTTAAAAGGTTGGGGGACGTCGGAGTATGTCTGTCATCCATTCTGTGTCATAAGTGAAGGCTCAGATCATTTTAGTGACATGCATGCAACAGCTCAAGTTTTCTTTGATCTGGTTTCTGTAGCAGACATTATAATGGCAGCTGCTTTCTGTCAGCAGGAGTGTCAGACGACTGGCATGTCTTGAATTAAGCCACTGCACGTGTACACAGTTGCTGTTTCTGCTGTTGTTAGTACAAAAGCGCATCTTAAAACTTCTTAAGAGCATTTTGGAAACATTATGTAAATTTATAGCACCTACCAACAGTTTGCCAAGTAGGTGCCATGATGAATTGGTGAAAAGCAAGTCCCAGCAGCTGACATGATCATTACTAAATTTAAAAAAAAATAAAATGACCCTGATCTAATTTCTGGTTTGGTCCTTTCTCTAAATGTAACAAATTAGTGTTATACCTGACCTCCCCCCACTTCCTTTTTGAATGAAGGTCTTACTATGATGGGTCGCTCTTTGACAGAAGCATCCACAGAAGTTTAGATCAAAGAGAGCATCAAAATGACGCATCTTATAATTGTAAATGATAAATTATGAAGACACATGCAGTGTGTGTAATGCTTCAATTTCTTACTGCACGCCCAAGATGGCACTTTCACACCAGTTTCCAGCATGGCTTTGCAGTCCTGAATTTCTACCATCCCTAAAACACGTCAGTTGATTTTGTTAAATGTTTCAGATTATTTTATAAGCCCGTTTAAGTATATTAAATGTTTCAGATTGACTTTGTTAAAACGCTATTAGTTTTGCCTGTTAGAAAATGTTACTACTTGTTGCAGTATGTTGGACCAAGAAATACATACCACCTGTCTCTCAAAATACATAGTGACTGTTTCTGTGTTGTGGACAGATTTATATGTTGGATTTCTCAAGGTACTTCAGTGGATGAAGGCAGCAATTGACATAGAATTTAAAATCCGTATTCTGGGTATTTGCGATCTTGTAGTGTGGAGTAAAGAACAAGATTACATCAGCATCCAAATAAGCAGTATGTTCCTGAAGTCGAATTACAGGTTTTGTGGCTGGCTGAACAATGCTGTGCAAGCCTCGACACTTTGCAGGATGAATGCACACAAATCTGGGGGGCAATCACCTTTTTGTCTCCAGTTCTCTATGGCTTGATGATTTTTCAAGTTCTTAGTCACATAATTAGAAGCCAGTTATCAAATGTTTTGTGATATTTGTTGGGGTTTTTTTTTTGTTGTTGCTATGCTGATTTTTTCTAAGTGGTGTCTGTGACAGTGGTTGCAATGTGTAATAGTTTTTTGTTGAAATCTGCTTTATAAACAGCTGTAAAATTCTGTTTCTACCTTTTTTTTTTTTGTCAGGAAAAGCACAGTAAAGTCTCTTACTCATTTCTGTCATCGCTTCCAGCTTGCCCCCTTTCAGTATTTATTTCACTTGGCAATCTTTTACTATCAGTGAGTGATAACTGTCTTTGTAAAACAGGTTGACTGTTGAGAAGTTTTTAGACTGTACCAAAGACTGCCACAGCCTGACACCTCAGCCATAGGCATTTTAGTGGTCTTGATGTGTGAATTGATGTAAATAGCTCATTTTTAGATGTTCACTCAGATGTTGCATTGAACTGCAGAAATTTCTTTCCACATGTCTGTTCAGCAGAAAATCATGTTGCATTAAAATTTGGGTCTATGTGCAATTATAGCCTATACAGGGTCGACTCCCCTTGGCAAAATAAGAGCTTGCCTACTATACGAGAATTCATTATAATTTGCTCTGGTATTATCTAAGCTGTTGCTTTCTGATATGCTGGATGGTGGCTGTTTTGTCTAGTTCAATTACAACACATCAATATTTATCATTTGTATAATGTCATAAAACAAGAAAGGGAAAACTGATTACATGCAGAAAGTAGTTTGTATGACTAGTGGTTTGGTTAAAGATGTGGAAAGTGGAAACAACAGTGAAAAATAGCATGTTAAGTTGGTGAGCTATTTGCTGATAGAGTTAGGAGGGGTTTATTTTTGAAAAAGTTGATGAGGTAAAGATGTAAACTCCTGGTAATTTATTTTTGAGGACCAATATTGTTTATGGCTATTAATCCTTTAGTCAAAGTCAAAGTTCATAAAGGTAAAATTTTTTTTTCCTTCTCCTTCCACCCAAATACAATGCTGTTCCTTCTTTTCTTGAGCAGTCTCTCATGTCAAGATAGTTGAGTATATTGCCTGCATTAAATATTTCAGACTGGTGTGGCATCTCTTAAAGCTTGTTTGTGCACAAAGGCCATATAAATAACCTGTTTAAATTAAATAACTTTAATCTGTCTCTCAACTTTCAACGTAAAGACAAAATGCACATTTTGATAAAGATGTTTAGAATTTTTAATGATTTTTTTTGGTTGTTGAAGTGAGAGAGGGGGGATTTCGAAGAAAGGGTTGATTTTTGCAAGCTGTGATTGTTATATTTATCACTTGTGTCATACTTGGTATTTACACCTTATGAGCACTAATCTTTAAGACATGCTCTGATTTTCATATTTATGATAAATCAGAAAATTACTTTTTTTAAAAATCATGATACATAAGCTTCTAGATTTGGCATGCAAAATGGTCTAAATGGTAAAAGATGCAAACCTTTTCCACAACTCTTCATTACTACCATTGTTTTCCTCTCTTGTGCACACATATATAACATTTGCATCCATACACAAACATATCTACATCTGTATTTGTATGTCAAAAATTAAAGATACCTTTCTGGGAAAGTGACAGATACTGTAGTGTTTTACAGTTCTGCATTTCAGATTTGTGTGTGAATTTTTAGATTGTATTGGCTTGCTGGTGTAAACGTTTAAAGTTCGGTGTATAGTTGCATTGAGTAGACCAGGAGAATCAGAACTGCCTAGGTCTTGGTAAAACATCTGTAGACATGAAGAGAGTTGTGTCAATATTTCTTACTAAGACTTCCTACATACAAAATAGTTTATTTTTCTTCCACATTGTCTTCTACAAAGCATAAAAATGACTGAATAGCACGAGACTACGTCTTGTCGTTTCCAAAACAAGAAAAAGGCCAAGCCTTCACTCGCCCCATTTTTGGTTCGGATTTTCTATGTGTACCTCCTTTTAAAATAATAGTTTGGTGTCTATTGCTATTGCCATTTTGTATTGTCCTTTACTCTGCAAGGAAGTGAGAAAGATTCTGTGCATGTAAACATTATGTGCTACCTTTAACTGTATATTGCTTGTGTGAATAAAGTTTTTGGTTTTTATGAAGAGTGAGACTATGTTTCTGGAAACATAAAAAAATAACCCTTACATTCAAAAAGTTAGGTTACAAACAACTGTTTTCAGTTATCTTGCAGCATATTTAAAATAAATTAATAAAACTCATATTGTGCAATTTATTAGATGATATCACGCAAATAGCCCCATTATTAAAAAGAATGATTGCAAGATAAGGCGCAACAAGGGAAAGATGGACGCCACCCTCACACAGGCTGGCCCTGAGATATGAGATATTACTCACCCTTCCTGCGCCATATATGACTGTTCGCGGTTAGTTGAACACCATCTTTAACTGTAACTACATCCAGGGGTCGTAGTCATAATTATGCAAGGTTGATTCGTTGCCCTAGGGCAAGAAGCGGAGCACAAGAGTCTTCTACACATTATAAACAAACAGCTTTGTAAGCGCCTCGCAGTATTTCACGTTCTCAAACACAATTTTTGCTTGACTTTTAAGAAACAGTTTTAATCACTATTATTAATTTTTGAGGCTAGATTTCGTTAAATTAACAATAAGGCGAAGTGATGATTCAAGCAAACGACGGTTCAACGTTTAATTGAACCGGTGTAAATCACAGATTTTTCTTGACATGCTATATAACTGGCATTCAAGCTGTGCACTGCTGAAATGTTGATAAATAAATTAAAAACTTCAAAATTAAAAATTCATCTCTGTGAAGATTCGAAGTGACATAAACATATTCGAATCCCAAGTACGTGTTTGCATGCGGAAGTGGGACGAATGCTGCGCTCGGAATATCCCGAAAAATACCTGATGGGCCCACGAACTAATATCCCTGGACTGCTGGCACACCATTTTTTTTCCAGTTAACTGCTAAAACGAGGCATTAGACGACATAGCTTCCGGTTTATTAACATTCTTTGTTACGGCTCGCCGAGACTAACATCGGATCACTTCGCAAAAGGCTAAGCGTTGGTCTTGGTAGACAGACAGCAGTCCACCTCTAAACGTACTATGATGGGCCCGAAGCCCCTTCCTTCTATAAACAATATTTTGAAGTGCTCTGTCCTCGTATAATTATAAGTGGGTAAATAAATACATGTTTATGCTTACCTATATATTATTCTCATCCAGTTTATTTTTAAAATGTGTGATGATAAATAAACATATGGAGAAATCAAAATATTTATTAGCTTAGCTGCTTATTTTTTCTTACTTTATAAGTTTAGATATATAAATATGTGTGTGTTTGTTTATTGTGTCTTTGATTGTCGTACAAAGGCAGTCACTTCTAATGACAACGGCTTAGAGAATGTGTAGTTTATCAATATACAGGCACGCACACAAATATAAATGTAAATAAAATAGAATGACTAAAAAAAATAACAAAGCAGACGAGAAAATAACAGTACACACAACGTTCAAACACATAGAGAAACACACACATCTTTTTAAAAGAATTTAGAAGACATATAACAGGACAAGCTTGAACACAGTAATTGTGTTTTTTTCCTGGCTAATTTTATTCAAATATGGGATATAAATATACTTTTAGCACATATCTTCGGTGCACCTTTTATGTGAATTATTATCTAATCCATTTACAATCATTACAAATTACCCGATCTGTAATGTAAGGGAGATAATCTCAGGGCACGTTCCTTATGAACATCAAAGAGGGTCAAGAATTGTTTTAATAAATTACAAACTCTTTTAAACACACGTTTTCTAAGCCATAGTAAGAACTTCAAAACATTTTCGTCATTTTTTGTTAATTTTTAGTCCAGTCATCTGGTCCACCAATCTCTCGTTCATTTAGTGTGCTGGGCCTGAAACAAAGAGCTGCATTTCAGCTATCAAGCAGTTAAAATAGGAGCTTAGCATATGCAAATTATTAAAACATTTCAATGTCTGAAAACTGGTAATTTCATCTTTTCTTCTTCTGTAATGGAAGAACGATGCATATTTAGGGGCATCATTCCATACCCAAATGCGCCCAGATGTGATGACTACTTCACTCTTTGTTTATTGCTAGTAGTCTTATCAAACAAACTCTGTACCAAGTAAAACTGCATCAAAATCAGTCTATATTTTTGTCCTTACCGCGGATGTTCCTCGCTCGTGTGTACGTAGGCCTCTAGTATATTCCACGAACATGGAGTAAGATGGAGCTTTTCTCACCGTACATAAGCTCTGGCAGAAGACTGTCAAGAAAAAGCAATAAATAACTTATCAGATAAGTAAATACACATCCATTCATGTCTCACAAATGTTCTAGGTATTAATGACAATAACATCTAATCTAATGATATTAAACACAAAATAGATGACAGAAACCTTGGCACGACAGGTGAAACTGAAGGCTGTTTCTGTGGGAACTTTAGTCAACGACAACTATTAAAATAAATCACTGAAATGTAATTTTATAAGATCAAGTTTGTTTTCAGCAGATATTAATGTTTGGGTGAGACTTTTGCTGACATATTCTTTGAGCTTAAATTCGTTAATTTGTCTGAGAATTTCAACGTCTTAAGATGTTAACTTAAAACTTAAATAAATTGTTGATAATAAATTATAAAATTTAATATACCTTATTTCTTTTAGTGTTTATCTTGAGTTAAAACATATTAGCCATTTTATACACTTCTTCTCAGAAAAAACTTTAGCTTACACCAGTATGGGTTTCAATTGGCATTAAAATCGTTTGTAAGTTCTTGATGCGTGTTAGAACTTAATGAAGGACCCTTTCTTCATCATGTCCTTTTGATAGAATGACCTCGATTACTCCTTTTTTTTTTTACATTCATTCTGTATACCTTTGATTTTTCCTCTTCACATTCTTGGAAGCCCCTTAACTGAAGGTACGATGAATGTGTACTAAAAACCATTTTGTGCTGCTTCCACCATGTTGAGATACCATTCTTCCCAGTAGGTTGGCATGCGTTCATTTCCTCTTGCACCATCTGCACAGATTAAAAGTAGAAACATGTAGATCAGACACCAGAAATAAACAAACAAAAACGAAAGCCTAAATAAATCAAAGCAAAGAAATAAAAACTCAACCAAAGTCCACACAAACAGTGGCTTAGGAAGATTCTTGACTTTGGAGGGGATCTCTATGCTGACAGTGAACAACAAAACAACACTTAACCTCTTTGAGGCTGGGGATGTGGAGGGCGACTGCCTCCTTGCTTTCTGGTTCCTTCGTCACTGTTAGGCTATAAGTAACTATAGTAATAAAAGAAAATTAGAGTTAGCTTCAAGGGCAATGTGGCTGTTGAAAAACGAAACATTGGAAGAAATCTGTCATGTTTTTCCCCATCAGTTGTGATGTGACTGAAACACAGTGGAGGATAAAAACAATGGGGGAAAACAAAATTCTACTTCTCCCTCCCCCTCTTTGTCTGTCTAAAGAACTAGAAATTGAATGCTTTAAAGTAAAAAAGTAAAATGCACGATACTCCCAGCACTACCAAGTAATTATAATATAACATACTAATGAATGCACTTTTAACTACAGCGATTGAAATCATAGTACCAAGTCGGTAGATGAAAGAACATCCACACCAAGAATAATACCATGAAGGAATATTAAAAGTACTTCTGCTGGAATCTTCGCAAGTTTTCAGTCATCACTGATGATTCTATGGTTAGGTCTCTCAATCATAATGTACTTTAATAGCTAATAATTCTTGAAACAACGCATGCTTGTAGTACTCCCAAATACAGCTTTTAGTTTACAGCTACATTGATCTATTATAGAAATGTTCTATAACACACTTGCCCTCTTGAAATCAGTTTACACCACAGAAAGCTTCATTAAAGCCAGTTTTAATTATCTTATAACATGTATTGGTTCTGTAACGACTCGACTGAAGTCTCCTTTCTTGGTGCAAATATGTTTAGCAAAACATGTATTTGTGCGGTTTCACTGTACAGGTTAGGACAACATTTATTAAGATCAATAACTTTATAAAAATCCTTCTAAAACAATGTCTGTCCATTTGAGATTGATAACTTCTAACCCAGAAAATTTTAATTCCTTTATATATTGTTGAACATCAATTATACACATGCCTCATATGCATTCATTTTCCTCGCTGGATTTCCTATTTGTTCAGACGGTAGTAAGACGTGTATGGTGAACGTGTTGTGGGTGTGTGGATAAGGGGTAGGGTCCTAGGGGTGGAAGGTATATCTTACACTGTGTACCAGTCATTAAGAGCTTACAAGCGCAGACAATATTCAGAAATCTGTCGAATGAACCACGGTACTCGTGTTTTACTTGACGTGCCTGCGTTTTTCTGGTCCATAACTCTTATTTATTTTAGGCTTCTGTATATTTCTCTTTTTCCACTATGTTCAAATTTATTTGAAAGCTCATTTTACTCATTGTGAGTACATGAGAGAAAATGTTCTATAGGCATTTTTAAAGGCGATATATCAACATCTGTCAGCGTCTGCTATTAAATGTTTACCCATTGTCCCAGATGCTTATAGTCTCAGGCTGAACGGTTCAGAAGCTGGAGCCAGCAGGACGAGGAATCGCTCATCAAATCAGTTCATCAAATTTATAAAAATAAAATTCATAAAACAGCAAGTGAAGAAGAAATTGCTTGGTGGTTAATGACAGTAGTGACATGTCGATAATTTCTAATTTTATTTTTTCACAATCCCTTATGGTAAATATGATATAAATGAAGAAAGGTGTCACAGGATGAAGTGATATAAACTCTCCTGTAAAAGGGAAGCAGTGCGCAACTTCACCAACTCATTGCTTAGTTTACGATCGCTGATAAGGTAAATTTGTCGTAACTTCCATCTAAACCAAAAATAGGTCATATAACAGGTGTATGCTCTCTTCTTACCTCGGATATAGAATCTATTCATTCAGTTTCCTAAAGCGTTAAATTATTATCCTATCAGTTAATTAGTACTGTTTTGCAGGCAAAATCAACTTTTTACAATCCTCTCAAAGTTTAATAAGAGTTTACACTTCGGTCTTATTGGACAGCCTCTTCCGGTATAGTTAATCATGGCGAACGACTTGAATTTTACGATGTGTCGAGAAGAAGACAGGCTTAATTCCTTCAGAATTCACTCTGCTTTACATCGTGGAAGGACACGTGAAAGGTCCCGAAGGTATAAGTATAACCTTTATAATGTAAATAAGTGGAAATAAAATAATTATCTCAGGGCATTTAAGTAATGGCCTTGTTAGTGTAAGTCAGCTTGTGTGTATGTTTATATATTATAATCTGCTGGATTTTGTTTTAAAGTACGATAGGAGGCAAATTTTAAAGGGGCATTCTTTTAGTTACCTGTCAAATTTCTGTAGTCAAACACACACTACTTTATCACTATACTTTGCTCGCTTGTTATTAACGAGGTAGCTTTACAAATTATGAACAATGGAAAACATGAGGCAAGTTTTCATGGACATATTTATACTTTTATTTACAGACGATATTAGATTGCTATTTGAAACTGTAATGAATATATTGCATCAAGCATCACTAATTCTTATCCTAAACGTAAAGTAAATTCTTATCAACGAATGAAAGTGGTTGTATGAAAGTATACAAATGAATGTGGTTAATACATATATATGCATTTAGGCCATCATTTCTCTACTAGGTTAAGTACATTTGAAGAATTAACTAAGGCTAAGAAAGCAGTATTTTGCATTATAAATACATTATATAAGATAGGCAATCATTCTGTGGATGTAGAAACCAGCCTTTTGTAGTACAGAGCAGATGTATGGGGCCTCAATGAAAGTATTTGTATGGAAATATATACAAACATGTATACATGCGCTATGAAAAAATGTCTGGGTGTAGCACACATACTCCTAACATGATGATACGTAATGATTTTATGAAATACCCACTTTTCATTAACACATACTAATGTTAGATACTGGTTAAAAAATTAACAATTAGACTTCCATGGAGAGGCTACAAAATGATAGTAGGACTGGATAATAATGGGAAGCAGAGCTGGGGATCTGATATTAGGTTTATTCTTTTTAGACATGGTTTAGGACATGTCTGGCTAAACCGAGGGTTAGGAGTAGTTAGCAGTTTTATTAAATGCTTTAGGTAGAGGATTATTGTCACTGGGCAAAATGGAATTATATCATCAATGGTAGTAAAATATTTAGCTTTGATATCAGTTAAGTCTGCGCCATACAGGGAGATGTGTTCTGAAAACAATATTATTATCTTATTTCACCTTACGATTTGGCTAAGAATTAGTGATGTTCCATGCAATATATTCACTTGATTCTTTACTCCCATTATAATTTCTAATATTATTACAATATCGTCTGCAAATAAAAGTATAAATATTTCCATGAAAAGTTGCCTCACGTTTTCCATTGTTCATAATTTCGAACCCTTAACATTCTCACTAATCGGTGTTATTTTGATAAATTAGTTTTACGACTTCCCTCTGAGGCTATAATTAGTGAATGGTGTTTGTTGATATCATTATTTGCAGGCTGGCGGCGGCCAGAGGCTATTATTTTAATGTCTATAATGGGCGCGAACAGTGCTTTGGATGTGGCCGTACACCTGACCAAGAGCATCATGAAGCTTGCCCCCAAGAACAGCTCAACATCACTAGTCAGCAGACTGCACGCCTAAATCTCACAACGTAGGTAGACATGTGTTATATTAGTTTCCTTCTCCTTATCGTTATTATGTACCTAAAGAGAACCACACAATTGTAATACATTTTTAATAGGCAGTATATGGATCTGCAAAAAATACCTCCAGCTGATATTCGATTGGAAAAGAAAACAAAACTTATTCTAAAAACGTGTGAGCGCGCGCACCTTAATAATATGATGAAGAGTTTGGGGTTTTGTTTTTTGTTGTGTTTTGTTTTGTTTTTTTTTTCAACAAAGCGCAATAACCAGCCTTTCCCATACTAGATAAGATTGTCTTACCTCCCTTGACAAGCCAAGGTGTCCGCAAACTTGTACAACAATGGTGCTTTGAACTTATGCAGCTTACTTTGCTTGCCTAAATATTAAAGAAAATCTTCTCACAGAATACGTTTCGTTTCTGGAAGCTTGTTTGAGTACATTAGATGGGGCCATCAATTTTGCAGTGCTGATCATTTAAAAAATACACAAATGTAAAATATTAGGAAGTGTAACATGAAGTAGTGGTATTTGATAGCACGAATATGAAAAATTTGAAGAGCAATACAACTACAGTCCTCAAAGCTTTGAGTTTTAATGCATAAACTTGCTCTTAATTTAGAAATAAAACAATTAGTTTTAGATGACACTTTAAACCCGTTATATTGTCACTGGTCTGTATTATTTTGATAAATTATTTTTATTACTTTGCTCTGAGGCTTTAATTAATGAATAGTGTCTATTGACATCCTTATTTACAGGCTGGCGTTGATCAGAGGCTACTATTTCAATGCCTATAATGGGCGCGTACAGTGCTTTGGCTGTGGCCATACACCTGACCAAGAGCATCATGAAGCTTGCCCCCAAGAACAGTTCAACATCCCTAGTCAGCAGACAGCAAGGCTAAATCTTACAACGTTGGTAGACCCACAAGGATTTTACAACACATGTGTCTATATCCGCAGACATACTGACAATATTTAAAGGAAACGGAGGATAAATCTCACAACATGTACATTTTGTAATCCTTTCATCGACGTTCTTTAAAAGTTATTGTTTAAAAAGCACATTTATGCGAGATGAATGATGGTTTCATATACTTCAAAGTAACATATATCTATTTTTTTGTCAGCGTCATAATACTGGTGAGTGGGTGAGAGAGTGAGTGAGGTAGGTAGGTGTATATTTGTGTGGACTGTGTGGAGTGAACGTGTGATTCACAAGATATTGTAGTGCTACTTTGGTATTGGTTTGTTTCCACAAGGATGAATAAAGTATTGTCCCTGTCGCGCATATTGTGTGTATGTGTATCTTATACATGCCGATATGTACTATAAATTTTTGCGTAAATATATATTTTTATGTATTTTATATTTTGACCTCCCGCTGAATCTTTAAGGGCCTGAGAATCTTATTCAGATAGCATAAATTTGTAATAACTGAAATGAATCAGGACATAACAACATATTAACAAAAGATTTAAGTTAATGACGGTTTGCCGTCGACCGTCCAATCCCTCTGTCTTTTCATCTGTTGGTGACAGAGAGAGGCTTGCCAACGGCCTCGTCAGTCTCGTTGACAGCTCGCGCTGTTTAGGCCACGCCTACTAGTGACGCACACAGACTCTTGTAGTTGAAAAGCAAAGCTCGGGTCACGCCTACTGTAGCTACCCATTCAGGATGGGGCACTGGAGAGGTCACTACCCCACTGCAGCTACTGTGTGTGAAGCCTGCGCGGTGGGGCGTGTCGGGCAGTTTACTGGCCTTCAGAGAAGCCACTAGTCCGTGAAGCACGATTATAATTATTATGTTGGACTGAGTTATGAAAAGCGTCGATGGATGTCTTCAAAATGTCTATTGTGAAAAGACTATCTTCTGCTGAGAGAGATAATTTGGGAGCGTTGATGGTTGTGATGAAAGAAATATTCTATTCTTTTAAGTAGTACTGATTATGACAACTTAACTTGTCCTTCGCCTTCGGTATTTATTTTATGCAACATTTACAGTTTAAAGTGTAAGATCTGTGCAAACACACATGGGTCCCTTGCCAGCTTTCATTTTCGGCCTGGGACCCACATGGATTTGTCAGATGAATCCCAGGTAAATCTGACATGGGTCCCATATGGGTTCCTCTTTCAATGCTACTAGGGTTGATGTGAACGCATAAAAAAAAAAGAAGAGGGACAGACAAAGTGTATTGTTAGGATAACTCTCGTGTCCTTTCACTATGTGATTAATCAAACACTAAAGTAGGTTTATTGTAACGAAAGCTCACAATCATATGTATTGACTAGTTGATGAATTCAGCAACTAAGATAACAAGGTGTGTTTTATATGCAATACACTTATTTAGCACATTGTTATCTCTATTTTGAAAATATCCTCAATTTCTCAAAGCTGTCACTTGGATGCAATCTGTTTTTCCGTCTTCCCTCAGCGTGAACAAAAATGTAGGAGAAGGCGTGGCCTAATGGTTCAGCTGCACCAAGACATGAAGTGCAAAATAAATGCAAGGGCAAGGCCAGGCATACCACAGCGTGGCATGCCTGGCCTTGCCCTTTCATTTCTTTATCGGCCATCTTCCTGTCGCTGTTGCAGTCAGCCATTAATTTACAGTTGGCCTTTGTCTATTGTTCTTAACACGAAAGAGGAAGTCGCTGGACAATTGTCAGGGTCATAAAGATTTATAATAAATCCCACTAATATAAGCAACCTACCAGAATGTTACCTAGTTAATTTTATCTGTCATATGCGATGGTTTCCAGATTTTTATCGTGATTTATATAGAAGCTTTTGTGCTTAAAATATGTAATTACCAAATTCATAAAATAGTTATAACATCTATTTCGATTTTCACCTCGCTCTGGATTATGGGAAACCGCAATATTTTGAAAAAATAACTCTAGTTCTTTAATTTAACCTTTGTTCATGATTATTTGGATAGTTTTAGATACTTGTAACGACCTGTTTTTTTAACTATATGTTATTGGTTTTCATGGCAAAAACATCACGAAAAATCTCACTTCCTTAACTGGCCTCACAGCCAGTAAGGAATGATTAAAGGAACATTTTATTTCACATTTGCTCCATCTACTTTCATCAGAAAATATACAGCCTAATACATAAATTTGTACTGTTTCAGCCTTAACCTTATTGCTGAAATAATTGAAATACCCCAGAAGTTAACATTATTCAAAAGATTTAAGATATTTTCAAAATTGTTAAGTTTGGATTTATAATTTCACACAGAAAAGATTCTCGTATGACATGACAGTCTCAACAAGATGGCAGGCTCTCAAATCGAGTCAGTACTACTTTTTGTCCGCACGATGCGAGAGGGTCAGGCACTCACTTGTTCTGTTCATTAATTTCTTCATAGATGGCGAATATGTAAAATAAAAAAAACTCCTCTTAGTCACTGAACCTGGAATGTTTCGCCCGCATTCGACTTTCCTGTAAATTAGGTTTACAGGGAAATCAGCCCGGTTGTGCCGCGTGAGGAACCAACTAGGTCAACTTGCTCAACCCAGCGCTACCCTTTCTGCCTTTGGTTTCCTCTGTGTTTGTCTTACATACACCCCGGACGGGAGTCGCTCTTGTTTTCCAAGAGGGTTTAGAATTGAAAGAGTTACTTACCTACTGATGTCGCCATATGTGTTCATTAACTTGTCGAAATTCAACATAGACATTCTCCACATCTGAATAACGAACAGTACAACCTTCCTCGAGTCACAGTCTGCCTGGCGAGGATCGTTTCGCTGGTTAGCTCACGGATTGGTTGCTCAATATGCGCTGGGCGCGGCCTTCGGTCCTTGGTGGTGGTGAATTTTCACCGCTATATAAGTAAGATGTCTGCGCCTAGACGCACAAAATAAAAAGTACGCAGATCGTTCAGCAAGCGGTTGGACAGTAGCATGATGGAAGGCTTGTTTGCTGAGAAAGAGGTGATCGCGCAGAGACCCAAAGCTTTCATCAGAAAGACTAGCAGCGTTTCCATCTGGAAAACACACACACACAGTGCAACGCTAATAATAGCTTTCAGAATATGTGTGATTACATTATGTTTTTGTGTCTCCTCCACATCCAAACAATGTCTATTTCATACGATGTACTAATGAATTAATCCTGCTGAGAATTGTATGTAAGTAGTGAGATTATGTCTCCTAGCCAAAGGCCACATAACTGCACACAACTCGCAACAACAACCCTCTGTAATGTCAGACTGTCGTTTCTGAGTGCTGTGCATGTAAGGCGTACACAGCCATAGCACCGGGTCTACCCGAACCACACACTCTACCCCTTATCACCCTCGGAACGAAGCGACCGGCTGCGCAAAAGCTGCATGAACCAGTCATCGAGTGAGCGATGTGCCTGATGACATCAGCGCATAATGGTGACCTCCACACGAGGCGGTGGGAACAGAGCTCGATTTGAATGAGCGAGTATTGGGACAGTTTGAGTCTGAGTAACGCGAGGTGTAAACTGTGCAGCGAGCGAGCGTTTGCACTTCCACGACTCAACGATCGCCACGCAGCGCCTTCACTCACAAAGCAGACGTGAAGTAGTCGTCTGTCTGTGAGCATGTCTACGTTGTGTTACTCGATTTGTATTCACAAATATGGCGACATTTGTTCGGTACAGTCAAGCCAATCATCGTTTGATGGTAACTATTTCAGTTCTGATTTCTTTTAACTCGTCTGATGGACGCGACAGACAATGGCAATGATAGACCGGCACAGTAGACATGTTGAAAGCAGTTGACTGAGGTCGAGATAAATGCTGGGTTAGCGTCGGAAAATAGTCACATGACTGGTTTTCCTGCCGAGCCCATATCCAGTTCATAGGCTGGTCGTATGGAGATGATTTTTTATTTAGGCTTTCGCCATGTATGAAGAAAATAATGTGCAGTAAAAAGGAATGTTGAAGCTGTCGTGTCATGTAGGAGCCTGACTATGCAAAAATGCAAAGTAGAAAATGAAAAGAATGTAAGATGCTGGAATAACATTCTATATGTTGTATGATTTAGAATAATAATTAAAATTAAAAAATCAGAACTATCACAGAAATGTTATTAGACAATTGTGGTTTTAGAGAATACAGAATACATAGGGAATACAACGTGATTTTTCAAGATTCAAAGATAATGAATAAATGATCACACAATATTCTTTGCCCTAATTACAAGTGAGATTCTGTTTTAATGCCAAATATTTTTAAGTTACAATTTAAGTTACAGCCAGCTTCCTTCTAAGGAAAAGTTTTTGGAATTTTGTTTTTGCTTCGCTGTTTTTGTTTGAGTTTGGTTTAGCAGTTATTACTTTTGTTTTACAGACTAGGAAACAAACGAGTGGCAAGAGAAGGAAGACCTGCCCGGTCAGAACATGGAGAAAACAGACAACGAAACGTCTTTTCTAATAACTGTTTAATCTTCCCTTTTTATGGACGGATGGATCTGCTTCCTTTAAGCCATGAAAGCAATCATAGGGATGTGAGATAAAGGTAAAGAAGGAGTAAGGGCGGTAAATTGACCAAGTTACCAATCCTTAGAAACAAAGGGTCAGGATAGTCAAGGTCCTTCACTAACCGCTAACACCCATTCCAGACAAATCAGTGACATAGGCATCGCCATCAAATGACAGGATTACCAAACAGTTGTAGCACAGTTTCTTTCATGACATTTTGTTTTCCGTTTAAAATATCTCTTTGAATGTGAATAAGAGCGAACATGGTGAGTGTTGTGATTTGTTCTGAAACACTTAAATTTTTTAAATAATAATAGCAATAATTAAAGAACGCCATTGCCTAATGAATCACAGCATTTTACAAATATTAGTAACAATATGATCATGAAAACAAAATAACAAGATTTTGCATTATCTAAACTACAAGAACACACTATCAATCCAAGACACAATGTTAACAAATATGCCTTTAGCAGCTGCTTAATGATAAGAAAGACAATCTATCTCTCAGAAGTATAATTTTTAGCTTCAAGTAAGTTTCAACTAAATTTATTCAGTTAAAAGTTTATACTCAAACAAAAATTCATCCGTAAAAAACAGACTACGAATGATCTAATTTCATGAATTTAATTTACTGTAGTTTACACATGAATAACTGTTTTTGTTTTTTCCTTCGTCCAAAGACAAGACTGCTTACTTATTTTATAAAGTGTATAAAGTTTGTTACCTCTTCGTACTGTACTGCCTACTTATTTAGCTATGCTTGTAAAGTGTGTCTTAGTCTTACTGCTAGCCTGCCTACTTATTTAGTCATACTTGTAAAAGAGGTCTATTTTTAAACCATTCAGCCCATTTAGCCATTTTTACCAATTAGCTGATTTTCTTTTATATTCACAGAAGTGGAAAATCTTACTAATGTTTTCAACAATGTTTAAGTGTTTTTTTCTGTTACTGTTTTGCTATTCATTTATCAGTCTTCTCCCAGAGATTGTGTGTTATGAAGCTTCACCATCTAACTCTGTCTTCTTGGAATATTCTAGACTCTAGAGGGATGAAGTTTGGTGCTATTCCATTTTGCACAAGTTTATCAGGACCAGTCCTACTGACAAGGAGAAAAATACAAGGTAAGTATAGTGATGCCCACAGATCTGGTTCTTTCTTTTATTAGTTAAGAAACAAAAGCATAAAGTTATGAAAAGTAGTAAAGTAGCATTTATTAGCACTTGTTTTTTTATGCTGAAATATTTTCAAACACAAATATTTAAAATAAAGTTTTCTGATTCATGTTAAGCTTTGTTTTTGTCTTAGAGTACATTGGCGGGTATGGTGTAACTTTGTTTTAGGTTTGTGAACAGAACCACATGAGTGTTTGGAGGACCGTTGACATTGCATTTGTGAGAAGGATGCTTAATTTGTCAGAAAGAACGGCTAAATTCAGATTTTATACCTTATAAATTCTAACATTGGAATTTATATGCAAAAATGAGTTTAAAAAACATTGTGTTTAAAATGCTTCATTCATTTTAAAGTGGTTTTTTTTAAAGAAGGAAAAAATCGAAAGAAAATAAAAACGCTCACTCAAACACGCAGACATTCATTGCACTCACACTAGTACATTAGCCAAATTAGCAACAATCCTTTTACGTCTTCATCTATAATTGACAACCAATTACCAAGAACACAATAATATTGATTTAACATATGTTCTAAAATGTAAGGAATTGAAGCAGCATTATTGCAATTAATAGATACAAAGTGTACTTTATTATATATAATTACAACACAAAATAAGCATTGCAAATTATGCATGTATCCAAATAAGTACGGTGTACCGGAAGTATGCGAGCATATATCGCAATAAGGAAGGGTAACAAAATATTTTCACCTTGGAACATGATTTAAAGATTAATTTAAAACTGGTTAAAATTAGAATCATTAAAGTATACAAAGACAAGCAAGCATAAAGTTGTACTAACAATAAAAAGCAAAAGTAAATATCAGAAATAAAATAGTAAAACTAACCCAATTACAAAAGACACGCAGAGTGCTAATGAAACGTACTGTAATGTTGCATGATGAAGTAAGGTATCACCATTTTCGGACAGAGATGAGTAGAACTGGTAGCTTATTACATGGAACTGCTGAGGGCAACCAGACAGAGAGATTATGAAGAGGAGAAGGAGCAGGAGGTAGAGGAGGAGGAAGTGGATGAAGAAGATAATAAAGTCACATCGTGTTAAGATTTTAGTCCAGCAAGTAGATATTGAGCTTTAAAAAGTCTCAGTTTTGTGGAAAGTAAGGTTGCCCGAGTTTTACACCAAAGGTAGTGTGAAGTTCCAGAGCATCAACTGGTGCATCATGTCGTGTGGTCTGTGGCACGTTGAGGTGTTCTCTGGGACACGTGCTGCTGTGACACTGATCTAGTCTCCGCCCACAACCAAAGCACTCTACCCGACCACTGATGCGATTGAAAAAATATCCAGCAGAGGCTAGTCTTTTGATCATTCTCTCACAGGGGTTGGTATAGTCAGTGTTTGTGTTGCCCGCATCAACAGCCTGAGCAACGAACGCGCTGACCTCCTGGATGGGGCACGTGCGGCGATGACATTGTTCACGTCTCCGTCCACAGCCAAGACACCGTTCACATCTGCTGTTACTATCATAGAGGTAGCCTGTAGGTGCCCGACTGAAATATTTGAACAAATAAAAGGCTCACTTAGTCGGTTTCTATTTAGGATGAATAGTTCACTTTTATAGAGAAATTAAGAAAGTTTAAGCACTAAGTACGATTATTTAATAGATACAAAAGTAGCATGTGACTGATCCAGCGAATCGGGTTCATTAAAATTAACAGGGGTTATTTTTTTTTTCTCTCTCTCTCTCTCGGTCTTTCTCATGGGACGCAAACCATTAGTTTTGAGGAAGCCGACAGTAGCCTCCCCTTTTAAAACTGCTCTCTTTTACTTTGTCGGCATTTTTTTTTAAATGTCCCCATATTTGTGAATACAAATGGAGTAACACAACGTAGACAGCTGGAGTGGCCAAAATAATGTTAGTGCGACAAAGTGTGTGACAGGTTTGTCCTGTCTCGATAGCAATAAGTTGTTGCCGTTGTTCCTACTTTCTGTAAAATTGTAAAATTGTTGCTCGTACCGACACTGTCTACCTTGAAGTGAAATATGGTGAAACACCCCCCCCCCCTCAACTAAAACTGATTAAAGTCTTTCAGAAGTCTCACGATGGGATAATTTTGTTACCCGAAAGCCGCTACTTGCACACCCTGACTTCTACAAGAAATTGTGAGACAGAGACGTTTTCTTAGCGACGTTTTCTTAGCGACGTTTTCTTAGAGACGTTTTCTTAGCGACGTTTTCTTAGCGACGTTTTCTTAGCGACGTTTTCTTAGCGACGTTTTCTTAGCGACGTTTTCTTAGCGACGTTTTCTTAGCGACGTTTTCTTAGCGACGTTTTCTTAGAGACGTTTTCTATCTATGATTAGAAAAAATTCAAATGGAGAGACAATAGCTGCCTATATCAGATGAGAAAGACGTGAAAACACACTCGAAAGACATGCAAGAAATTCTGTTCTGTACCTTGTGAACGAGTGGAATCTCAAATCCTCTCTCAACATGTGAGAAGATGAGCGACTGGCCATTTGGCTTTTAGAGTGACTGTCAGCTGAGTCTTGCAACCCGTCGACGAACGAACGCACAATGAGAAAACTTGAGACAGAACTGACAAGATTACATCCAGTGGAAAAGGTAACAGCAGACTGGAGACAGCAGAGACTTTTAGCCTTTAGACTTTTAGTGCTGTTTTATACTGGTGTGGAACCAACATTCTCTGAAAATGTTTCTTGTTTGTACAGACCACCGAATGCTCCACTGTACTGAGCCAGTCGGGGACCGTGATGAAAACCAGCACTCTGATTGGTCGCTTCTCTAACAACCAACCAAATTGTTGTTTACAATTGTGAGTAGTCGTGTAGGGTCTCAGGCAAGCGATGCTGGTTCTAATTTTAGAGTAATATTTCTTTGTTGTCATAATTAATATAAGTAATATACACATTTCCTTCATTTTTAAAAGCTAAATTCAAGTATACACATTGAAAGTATACACATGTGAATTAGCTTTTAATAAAGGATGTCCTGATTTACAATTAAAGTTCAATTTTAGCTATCACAGTATCTCTGCTTACTCACTTTCCCCAAGATATTTTAAAATTCCTTAAATGATTTCTTTTTTAAAGATCTTCTATTTTTTTAATGTTATAGTGTGCTTTTATTAAACGTTTATTACCCAGTGGCCATCTTAGTGAAAGAAATTGTAACAGACTTGTATCTTCCGTTAGTGCTTTAGCTCATTTTTGTAAAGTGAGACAACATAGTGAACCGACTAAACCTGTATGTAGCTATTAATAGAAATCATCTTAGGCTCGTTTACCTAGAGTAGGACGGTCTAATGAACGCACTCCACCTGGTTGGTACGTATCGCCCGTTAATAAGGAAAAAACGTTTACTTATAACGTGGATCATGTCTGACTACAATGAAAAATTTGTCTAAACTAGAAGAGTTGTTAATTAACCGGTTCCTAAATGGCTAGAAAAACTTACCAGAATAGATGACATCTTGTAACACCAACGTTCTGCTATTCGAACACATTGAGAAAATGTCGCTCATGATTTGCTTATATAACTGGCTTGGAAAATTCACTGACGATACATAGCTGGGTGCAAGCAAGGTGCCGATCGCCGAGTGAACACACGGAAGGAGAAGGGGCTGGTTATGGTAGCGTGCGCTGCACTGTAGTCCCTCGTCAGTCGTCCCCTAACAGTGAGGACTGTGGCCGCATCCTCACGCGCCTAGACTGCGCCGCAACTAAGGAGGGGGACCAAGAAGGCTCGCATATCGTTTGTTTAGATGACTGCTGTCGCCTGTCGCTTGCTGTAAGGGTGGTCGAGTTGCATGGGCCCAGCTCTGTACATGAAGATCTCCACAAGTTCTCGGGGGGGGGGGGGATTGGTGTTTTACGCCGTGCCAGCAACAGAGGCTATATTACGGCAAGCAGCAATCCCTGTAAACAGATGCCACGTGCAGAGAAAGATCAGCGTGCCCGAGACGAGAAATGAACTCAGGGCAGCCAACCTTCACTGTAGTAGTGACAGGCGCTAACAGCGCTAACCGTTGCGCCACCGGACCGCTCTCTGCACTGTGGAAGGGAGACGGGAAAGGAGGGGAGTGGCAAATGATGGGCTATCGTGTTAGTCAAACCCGAGGTGGACGAGTAGCACCTACAGGAAGGGATCCGATAGGGTGTCGGCCGGTGGTTACAGTTCTGGGAGGTTTGCCGAGCGCTGTGGGACACTGGTGTGCCGTAGACCGAGCTTGGTGTGGTTCCGTTCTCTTCGTGCACTCGACGGGTTCTTGGCCACTAGTAGTCCTTCCTGTGTCTTCTGTGTGTGACCGAAGGACGCATGTCAGTAGGCGCTGGGTGAGCAGAAGGGGCTGAGGGCTCTAGTGAGGTGCCGCGGCACGTTGCCGCGGGAAGTATTTAGAGATGAAGTTGTTTTCCTTCTGTGCCCGTTACTTTGTTCGGGATGCCCGGTAGTGTAGTGGTTAAACCACTCACTTGTCACCACTACAGTGAAGAGAGTGGTGGTGATAAAACACTTGTCTTTCAAGATATCAAGATCATCTTTTACTGCTAAAAGATATTATTTCGAGATGCGTCTTTAACGAAGAGTTAGAGAACGTTAAGTTTAATCACTAACCTTTTAACACAAATTTTTTTAATCTTCGTACAGGCACTCGAATAAAGCACCTTGGTGTCGAGACGGATTTCTATTTGACCCTGATGTGAGGTGAGCTTCCAGGCAAAAAACAAAACAAAACAATGTCGCGTGTCGGCGATTTTTCTGCTGTCCGTGTTGTGCTTTCCGTACTGTGATGGCCTGTCGCTGGGTGTGTACGTACGGATGGGGAGAATCAAGGGACGGTTTACCGGGTCCTTGTGTAACCCTATCCGTCTCGCGAGCCCAAGAGCCCTGACTCGCGGCGTCACAGGTATCTTTTTCTTTCGGGATGGGACAGCAACCCCCCCCCCCTTTTTCTTTGTCTGTTTCCTTGCTTTTCGCGCGCGTCGGGGTCCTTGGCGCGTTTTTCTGTCTTTTCTGGAGAGTCTTCATCCAGCAACGGACGGCGCCGGACGTGGGGGACGGGGGAGGACCGGGCCCTAGCGGCCGGCGCTGGTCTCTCACCATCACAAGCCGATTTGGGTTAGTAGAGTCTATTTTCTTTGAGTTCTACACGTTTCTAGTCTATAGGGCCCTTAGTTGTGGGTTGGGGTGCGAATGAGTTGACCTTTTTATGTTAATGACTATGTTCACGATTTTTGGAGTGTAAGACTTGTGTCCTGTTAGGATGGCTTTTGTGTTGGCCGGGTCGCGGCGCATGTGGCGCGCACCCGGTTTTTACTAAATGGATTTGTGTTTTAGGACCGGCGTTTAATGGTCACATGTATGTACACTTGTGCTAGAAGATGTTATTAGACACTGAGCAGTGTTTAGAGTGCCGCCTGTTGACTAAATGAATTGTTTTCCTCTACAGGCTTTTTTGTATTCTCTACGTTTTTCTACATATTCTTCATGTTGGATTTGCTCTTCGTCCATGTCGTCGTTTCTGCACATTGCCTTTCGTGCTAATGTCCGCCATTGTGTCGACCCTGCGCCTTCATCGCCTCGTCGGCGCGTGAGCGGGACCCTGCTGCGCGAGTGTGCGGCCTGGCCATCGAGGGAGTACCTAGGGTGGAGGTCGGCGAGCAGGGACTCACGTGACCAAGGTCTACCCGGACGGGAGAACCGAGGGGAGGACAGCTGGTCCAGAGGGAGAGAGGGGGGGTCACCGCTGTAGCGGCACGCAGGCCAGAGAGGGCGGGCTGCCGCCAGCGAACACCTTGAGCGGACATTTGACTCGCCACCCAGCAGTGCGTGCGGGTGGTTTGTCTTCCCTTGTTGTTGTTTTTTTTTCTTCTTTTCTTCCCTACTGTAACATGCCTGTGCACAGGGCAACTCTTTTATTGTGAATTGTTTTGATGCTAGTTTTTCTTATTAGTGTTATTTTATGTTAGTGAATAAACCTGTCTGTTTTGTAAACTTTGTCTTTGTCATCGTTGTTGTTGTGGTCTGCGCTCAGCCTGTGGTTCGAATGGTATGTCAGCAAGCCGTCTCCGGCCGAGCGGAGGGGGTTGCGCGTTCGTACCGGCTGTGCGAGCGGATTTCGGGCGTGCATCCTCCGCCGTCTAGGGGGCGGTCACGCGACAAACAAAACCAAACCAAAAAACACAACATATTCTTCGTGCTGTTGTAAGGACAAGAGGGAGCTCCTTCCAGAATTAACATGTCTACCTCTAATTTCCTAACCCTCACCCCATTATCATCCTTTGGCTGCAAATATAAGTTCGGAAAAAGCACAAGCACACAATGTAAAACAAAAAGTAAAAAGAACAACTGCACATTACTCATTCTCCTGTGATAGTGCTGTCGCAACATTCTCCTTCAACTTGATTACTGTTACTGAGATCTGCACACATACACTACACACACATACACACATTATCTTCCTTACTGATCTTTCTTGCTCGCATTGATAGCTTTCAAACATTCACGGTGATTAAAAAGCGTGATTTTTTCATGCTTCCTTTAGTGTGATTTTCAAGTTAAAGTTTCAGGTGTGATTTGTTTACAGGATCCTATTGTAGGCAAGTTTGTAAAATTATCTCCCTTGTACCATATGTTTGCCGTGTGCCGACCACAAGCAAACGAGCATTGGAGTAACAAAATACACGTGTAAGTACTAACATTTAAGAATCATTTATTCATGTATTATATATTTCAATATCATTTGTAATATTAACTCAGAAGTGTTTCCACAACATATTTTTCAGTGGATGGCATGTGCACAAAGAATGCTGTGTGTTTGCTAACAAAGAAGTGTGTCAACGTCAGTTTTTTCCGTTTTTAACCACTAGCAGGAACTTTAAAGATAAATAATCCATGACTGGTCATGTGAAAAGGTATCAGTGGCATTTTGTCGGAATTTTTTTCAGACACACATCCGACAAACGGTGAAAGAGGCATTCCAGGATGACTGTGGTGGACATGCTTGGTTATCTCGCCCTTGTGAAACTTTTACGTATCCATGGGTTCCTCTGGTCTGGACTGATTAATGATAATTAATTTTCTTAGGCAGTTGGCATCATGGGGCAAATCTTGCCTCAACCCACAGCAGAAGCATTCAACTCTTCCCAGGGCGTAGAAGTACCCATCGGATGCAAGCCAGAAAACAGATAATTTTTCTTGTGACATTTCTTTCTTGTATTGCTGTATTAATACTGAGGGAAGTCGTAGCACCCCTTACATGTGTGACATCATATATTCAGCTAGTAAAACTCTTCACACAGTATCAGAAGGTAAATACACTTTCCATTTTCAAACAAACTAGCAAACGTTTTAAGTAATGTCGCCTAAGGCTTAAAGCTTTCTACTGAGTACACTTGATGGTCATTAATCATCAGAGATATTTGATATACCTGCTTCTCAGACCTCGACCCTTACCTCACAGACTTAAATACTTTCAAAGCGCAACCAACTCTACTCCATTAAAGATATTGAAAGAATGAGAGTACCTTTTAACCTCCTCGCTTGTTATAAGACCATTCTGAAAGTCCGGATAGTTCTCGAAAGTCCGCCACCTGGTCTCCACGCTGGTCATGAAGACGGAACGGCAAGGGATGGCTGGTACCTCAAGGTAGGGAGGTGAGACGACAGGGCCAGGTGAGCGCTGACATCCTGATAGTCGTGATGCAGTAGCCGACTGAGACGAAGCTTTTCCAGGCGTATTTTTAGCAAGTCTTTTTCCGAGACTAGTCTCTGGTTCTGAGTTCACTGTTATGTTGACTTTAACCTGGTGATTCTGCAAATGAAACAAAACAATTCATGCAATACATCTCACACTTTGACATATTACAGTGGAATAATTAACTAGTCATCAAACTTGTTTTTCTCGTACTTAAGTCTCGTATCTTCCGTTAGTGGCTGAACTCATTTATGTAGAACATGACTAAAATAGTGAACCGACTCAACCTGTATGTACCTATTAATAAAAAAAAATCCTAGGCTCGCTTACCTAGAGCAGGATGGTATGAACCCACTCCACCTGGTTGGTAGGTATCGCTCGTTAAGGAAAAATGTTGACGTAGAACATAGATCAAGTCTGACTGCTATGAAACCTTTGTCTGAACTAGAAGAGTTGTTAATTAAACGATGCCTAAATGTCTAGAAAAAATTACCACAATAAATGACATCTTGTAACACCAACGTTCTGGTATTCGAACACATTGAGAAAATGCCGCTCATGATTTGCTTATATAACTTGGAAAACTGAGTGTGTCGATACAAGTGACTTTGATGGTTGTGTCCAGTGTGTCGATACAAGTGATTTTGAAGGTTATCTCCAGTCTGACGGTTAAAGTGACGTTGATGGTGAGCGAGTAACAGCTATAGGTGGGATAAGGGGTTTGTACACTTACCCACTCGGCGTCACAAAGGTGGTTTGTAAACAAACACTGACATTGCCGTTACAGACACCTTATTGTCTCTTCTTCAATAAGACATACAGCATATTTTGAAGAGTTCATACTCTTTCTCATTAAGAGGAACGCTGGTGTGGTCACGACTCTGATCGTGCGGTCCGTGGCCTAGTGCATGGGAGGGGTCCCGGCAAACAGTCACATGTCTCCTGCGTTTTCTGCGTGTGGCAGAATCAACTTGGGTGTTAAATTTCTGTCGCTGAGATTTTGATTTCGTTCATTGTGATGACGTGTTGTTAGCGGCTAAGATTGTGTTAGGGAGATTGCTGTGTGCATACTTGGGTGTCCAGTTTAGTGGTTATACGTGTGACAGGGTCTGACTCATGGCCGAAGGCTTGTTTCTGATGTGCATCGTTTTCTGCAGGATCGGATGGTAGCCAGGGTGACATTAATTGTCCAAGTGTGAACAGATTGCCGTCAGTCATCGAATAGTGGACGGAGTGCTGTCGATCATCAGAGTGCTGCCAAACCGTGTTGAACTGTCAGCGGACTATCAGCCAAGCGCCGAAATTCAAGTCTTTGCGAGGACGGACCGTGTTTCCGCCAGGCTGCGG
>SRHC01001657.1:0-128972 GCA_004794325.1 Pomacea maculata
GCTTTATATTTTTCACTACCCAGAAACATGACTAAGTAGATGTTGGTACAGGCATATATATGTCGCTATACTATGACGTGGAAAACGATGAACTCCCGCCACAGTGGACGAGTGCAGTAAATCACGTGATCAGAAACTAAATCTCCTTCCTGACTACTCCTTTAAAAAAAAACGTCAGTCACTGGTTGGTGGGTTGAACTTTACACCATACCAGCAACTAAGGTCATATCACGGTAATAATAATAATAATAATAATAATAATAATAACAATAACAACAACAATAACAATAATAATAACAATAACAATAATAATAATAATACGGACATTAACAGAGCGCCTCTCTCCAGCATCAGCCGGACTCAAAGCACTGTACACAAATATAGAGGACCAAGCACCTTTTTATGGTAGGTATCAGATGAACCGTCATGAACACACACACAAACATTAAGACACATTTCACAGCATAATATAAATAAACTGGATGTATACAGCACTTCATGCACGATCAAATACAGGCTCAAAGCCCTTCACACACACACACCAAGGAAGGTCTGAGAACCAAAGAAATGAAAGTGTGTCCCCCGGAGTGAATACTCTTCCTCATCAGGTGCACGCCGTCAACACACCTGCGGTCTTCAGCCTCGTCATCGCATTAATTATTCAATAAAGCAATAAAGTTTCGCTTCAGAAATTAGCTTCCGGTTTATGTCGTTTTCAAATATTTCATTATGATCTGTCGATAATTATGGATATTAATAAAAATGTTTTGCTCTCAATGCAATTTCAGGTGTGCATTCCAACTCTGGAACTCTAGTGCCGTCAGGTGGCACTGGAAGATTCGAGCTCTGGAACTCTAGTGCCGTCAGGTGGCACGGGAAGGGGAGAGAACAACCAGCGTTAGAACACGTGGTTGTAGAGTAGTTTATCGTGTAAACGTGTTTATTGAGGGTGTACAGGTGTACATACGTTTATCGTGTAACAACAAGTTTATCATGAAAAGGAAGCTTAACATACCTACATGACTACAACAGGTGGGACTCGGCAAGGGCCCTCAGTCGCTGATTGCAATGTCGGTCCGAGTTTAGTGGTGAAAAGCTGTATAAACTGTAGTTCTTGACTAGACATTCTAGAAAACAACCCTCAGCCACTAAATCATGAGACACGAAGTTAAAGGCAGTACATCAGGTAAGTTACCCACCCCACTCCCCACACAATAAAGAGTTGATGTGGCATGTAGGTCACGTGCATCATTTGCTTCTCGCGATTTTTCAGAGATTATCCAAAATAGCATGAAACTTGAGATTTTATCGCTACATAAATACGACCACTTCGTAATAACTTTGATAGTGACACAGTGAAAGCAAACAGACGATAAATATGATTTATTTTTAATAATCATTATGTCGACAACGAAAGAGGAGCGGCAGGTAGGCAAACAGTACAGTGAAGATTTATTTTTCACAATCTCCCGCTAGAACTAGGCTGCCCCAGCTTTTATACACCTGGAGGGGAGGACGGAGTGGGGGAGGGAAACAAGCGGGTCACAGATGGTGAAGAGTGACAGCCTCTAGATACAGAGATTAACCGCGAAACCACTACATCCCTACTCATCTCGGGTACATGAATACTGAGGCCTCTACACAGCATCTCTCGTCCGTGATGTAACGCAGGGCAAAGGTTATCAACTTGACCTGCCGCGACGTGAATTCCATTCTGGCCTTTCTGAAAGACGAAGCAGTCCCGCACCTGCATGTGTTAAGTTTAGCAATGCAGAGGTTCTTGGTTTGTTTACCCTGTTTCTAATGACTAGCTCCTAATACAACGCACGCAGTAAGATAATAAACATCTCCATAAACAAAACAGGACACGGGATGCTCCTCCATCTTTGGCTGAAAATCGGTCACGAGAAGAAAAACTCGGAGAAAGAAAACTAGTAAAGCAGTCTAGGACAATGATTATGACAGTCCCACTGGACCAATGATTATGACAGCCCCACTGGACCAATCATACAGACAGTCCCTCTGGACCTATAACTGAGACAGTCAGACCGGACCAATGATTGAGGCAGCTGGACTTGTGACGATGAGAGACGCACTAGACCAACGTCTAATGACTGTGGAACCTTTAACGCTGATCCTTGAAACAAAGTATCCAGACATCTGGGACCGCGAGCAAAGATAAACACTCCCTTCCAGCCAGTTCTCTCCAAACCCTGCACGGAATGAGACCTAATATAATGCAGTGTTCTTGAGTGCCCGGGGTTGACAAAGAAAACAACAACAACAACAAAATAAATAAATAAAAAACAAAACAAAAATAAACAAAAACAAAAACAAAAAACAAAAGAGAGAGAGACAAAGCAGCGATAAAAAGATTACACAACATTTAGTCATGAAGAAGCTGAACAGTCAGCGAATAACAGTGCTATGATCTACACCTAGAACCCAAGAAGCTTTATAGGTGACTCCTCCCTCGCTATCGGCTCAAGCTTCATGGGGTGGGATGTGGGTACAGAGAGCCTGGGCTGCGAACCAGTGTCTTTACCCGCCTCTTACTCATGTTGTTGTCTTGGTCACGTGGTTCCCTGTCTACAGCACCTATAGTCTGCTTATGACAATGACATAAGCTGCTACACCAATGAACAAACGTTTGGAAATTGCTGCACTCTATTAAAAATTTAGTTCCACACAAAAAAAAATTAAATGCTTACGCTGTTAACAAAAAAGTAGCTGAACAAAATAGACGAAAAGCTTCAGAGTGTAGGGAATGTGTTTTTGTGTCTGCATACCTCTTTCCAATTCGCCAGAAAGCATCAAAATTTCTTTTCTCACATTTAATCCGAGACGTCCACGAGATTGAGTTATCTTAACAAAATTTGTCGACGGTACAAGGAGGAGATGAATTCGCAGCAAAAAGACAGCCAGGCCACTGCTCATCCACTGGCGGCAAGAGAAATAAAGGCCCCTTTACAACCGTTAAAAGAAGAAGAAAGGAAGAACTTCTTTGGTGATAATGCTTGGAAATAAGTTTCTGGGCTTTACAGGGCTTGTTTAGCGAGTGAAATGATTACAGTCGAGATGTCTTGATGCCCACCATTAAGACAGCTTCTCTAGGGAAATCTCTGACGAGAGATAAAATAGTTCATCAGGCTATTTGCATCTCGGCAAACCATGGTGTGAGTTCACGAAGTCTAGTGAAGTCGCTTCAATAAGTTCCTTGCTATTCCAAGACATTTACAGAGTCAGATTATAGGAGAGTGAAATATTAAGGGAAAAACCCCATACCGTTAATTTATCAGAACACATTTCTAGAAATGTCGATAGTTCACTAGGACATCTTTTTTATCATTCGGATGAAATAAGAACTATATCTACGATCATCACGGTTTAAAATGAAAATTTAAAGGGTGCTCAGAATCCAACATCTCAACATCGCTGTCAGGTTGGCAGATTTAGAGGTGTCATTAGCTTCTGCCACTTCTTGCTAGTGAGTCGTTGTCATGAAAACGACCCTATACTCTGGTGACGTTGTCAGAAGTGAGATCCTTCTACCAAAAGGTAAGTGAGAATGGCAAGGGTCAAAGGATTGAATCCAGCAAATTAAACAGTAGTTATTCGTTCACATTTTGACTGTTTGTTTGGTTTTAAACAAATCATCTGAAAAAACGCTTTGCAGTCAAGTTGGTCTTTAATAATTACAAATATCGCAAAAATAAAAAGCGCAGGGGACATTACGTATCTAAAAATCAGTTCTTTGCTGCATTCTTGAATTACCTTCAAATAAAAAAATATATGGTAAAAGCAGAAGTCTAAAAAACGATACGGACTTGATTCAAAGGGAAATGAAAGAAACACGATACAGACGATACAATATGAGAGTCAAAAACCTCAGGCAGACTACAAACAATGTTCGCTTCATTTTCTGACGAAACCCACGAGAGATGCGCAGGAAGACAGAGCAAGGAGTGCGTGCGCTTGTGATTATACACGTGCACGCGCACACACGTGCACAACTTTTTAAAAAAATCTCTGGAAATCTGAGACGTTAGTGTAAACAGACACGGGAAGGCAAGCACGCGCGCGAACACACACACACCACGTCTCCGTAGTAGTGTTGTTTTTTTTTTTAAATAGAAAAACGCTTTGTTATTTTTGTTGGTTCACCTAAAACATCTGACTACATGTAGTTTTTGGCGAAAGATAGACTACAACTTACTGCTTGACGCTGTCATTGGGCGCATCAGCGGTGTTCCTGAATTGCCTGTCATAGGTTTCAAGTGAGCCTGTAAACAGAAGAATAAATGAATAAAATATGTAGATAAATAAAAGCACGAAACACGTTTAGACAAAACCATGTACCTTTTCGCATCCACACACACACAATCAATTTTTTAGTATTTGGGTGTTTGCAGGTGTTCACATCTTATTTTTTTAAAGTACTGGTGTCGGCATCACTCACGCCATCAATGATCTCCAGCAATGGCAGCACGGTCTGGATGTCTACGTGGTAGGTGGGGCGCTCTCCGCCCTCGAGGGTGAAGGGGTTACCGGCGAGGTAGAGCTCGACGAGGTCCGGCAGTCCCTTCAGGAGACACTGGGACACGACATCACACACACTTTTCACGACACATGATATCACACGCACAAAATGTACACGAGATGTGACATCACATGGACATAGCATCACATGGGAATACAATGTCACACAAAACACTACGCAAGGTATGAGGCTTTATATATCGCATAACCCTGACCATTATACTTGCCTTCAGGTCTCAACTTGGTCTGGGTAGAGATACAATCGGAATTAAAATCCGACCATCCATGGTTTCGGTTCTTAAATTTTTTTTCCAAACTTATAGTTGCATTTCAGACACACACACACACACAGAGGTTACTGTGAGTTGTCTCGTTTGCTTTTTCAACTTTCATACTTTCCTCGTCCAGACTCTAAACCAAGCTCTCCATCACGATCATTTCGGGGCTTGGAGTACCCACTCTCCCCAGTTAAGAAAGGAAGATCGCTGACGATACTAGCTGATCATCCTGCACCAGGTTCAGCCTGGCAAACGATCGCGTTACTCCGCGCACTCCTCTGGCAGCACGTGCACAGCCCCACCTGACGTCACAGTCCCAACCTCACGTGACCTCAGACAGATATATCAGGCCAGACAGCCCCCATTTAGTCTCAGTTCCTGTCCCTGCCTTCCAACTTACCACCTGCTGCCAGGCCTCCACTCTGTTGTTGCACAGGTTCAGGATCTGGAGTCTGGGGAAGGCGGCATCCCAGCCACTTAGGTCGCTCACTCGGTTGCCGCTCACGTTCAGCTCCTCCAGAGACCTGGGGTGGACAGGCAAGGGGCTGCATGATTAAACTGTACGAGGCCAGCAGGCGGGGTGTCGGCAGGACCTGCGTCAGCAAGGTCTGCGACACATCACCCAAAATCATTATTCACTGTTGCCAGCCATGGTGCGACGGGTCCTAATGGTACCAGCAACAAGAAATCAGAGTATTATTGTAATCATGAACGTGGTATGTCTCTATGACACGACTATCAATGTCCTGATCACGAAAGTTGCCTTTATCTAGAACACTACTGTCAACGGCGTATTTGTAACTACAGTCCTTTGTTTCTCAAACCCGTCTCCCACTAAATACATGAATGGGGCACGATCAATGTTTTATTGATAGAAGATGAAAAAAGAAGATAATGGACTTTGATAATGATACTTACGATGATGAAGGATGGATTGTTAGAGGTATAGCGGTGGGGTGAGCGAGGAAGGGATAATGAATGATAGTTGAATGAGCTGGTGGTGGTGGGAGATGCTTTAAGACAGATTTTCAACTAGCGTCCGTTTACAAAGATTGTGGACATCATTAGCATCTGCTGACTAAATGTTTTTTATAAGTTGCTCTGAATGCTTATGAAGCAGTTTTCACGGTAATTTAACTGAAGGGTGTTTTGATGAAGCAAACACACACACACACACAAAGAAGGTAAAATAACGCTTTTTAAAAAGTTTAAAATTGGTGAGATTTTTACTTAAACTAAACAATGATTGACTCCATAGGATATTCTATTTTCAGGATTTAAAACACCGGTTCATTCGAGAGTGGACCTTAGTGACCTTGAATGGGATTACTTTAAGATAAAAAAATAAGTCTGTATACAGCAGAACAAACAAAACAAGAATTAGAAACGTTAATCAGAATACAAAACATCATGTAGCACAGAGCACATAAAAAGGGAATTAGAAGCCGCAATAATAAGAAAACTAAACAGAAAATAACATCGGTTGAAAACTGTTAACTGAAAGTTAATTCGATTCTCTGCAGCAGCTTACTTCAATTTCCCAAGAGATGAGAGTGTTGTCAGCTGGTTTTCCGACACATCCAGAATCTGCGCATCAGAAATAAAAATTAAGAACAATCTTCTAGAGAACGGCTTCCAGCGATCAATACTCGTGAAACTTGCAGGAAGAGCGCAACGCCAGCTTCTGGAGGAAAAACATCAAAATTTCCTTCTCTGTTGGAAAAGCTGCACTGAAATGCTAATTGCCGGTAAAATATTTTTTTCACGGACACACACTCATTGTGTACATGCGCTTGCGTCTGTGAATTTAAAATGTCCCCGTCGTTATAAAAGAATTTTCCTGTTCGTATCTTATCTTTCTGACTTGCCTTTTCATCTTATTATTCTTCTTAGTGCACTGATTGCCTTTGTAAATGCTCCTACTGACAAGTCACTATAGAAAAAAGTAAGAAAACAGCTTAGCCTTTAAAAGTGAGCGAGGGGATAGGTTTTGCTCCAAAGTGTCTGGTACTTTGGTTTCCCTTCACCTCACCTTTCTTTCTTTCATTCTGTGTGTGGAGGGAGGAGAGGGGGGTTGTGAATCAGAGCAGTAAATCTGTGTTCCATATATATATATTGATGGTATGTGTGTTAAAATGCCTGCATAAATGTGTGTGCAAGTGCATGCATATATATATATGTGCACACAGGTGTAAACGTGTGTGGGCGTTTGTTACCTGAACACTAACTAGGTCTGATATGCCACTCAGATCTGTGAGTTGATTTCTGGACAAGTCCAGTTCCTGCAGATGTTTACATCGATGAAGATCGGTCAGCTTTTTCAAGCGGTTCCTCGAGACATACAGCTCCTCCAGGTTCGACAGATACGTCAAAGCCTGCACGGGAGGAAAGGAAGAATTAAAAATGTTACCTGTATTAAAGTAGCCGAAAACCTGATGTTTCAAGTCACACACAAGCAGCGTTCATACAAATCCTACCCTACAACCACTGTTGTTCACTACAGCAAGCACAAAGTCAACCTCTCTCTCTTTCTCTTTCTCTCTCACAGACGAGAGCAAGTAATAATAATCTTGCTGTTAGATTAAATGATTCGGCCTTTTTGAAGCTGGATTTATCAGCTAGACTGGCGTAGGAAATGCGACACAGCTACATTTGTCAAGCTTTGCAAAGCAGTATTTCATAAGGGATTGAAATCAGATGACAATTCCCATTGTCTCGTGTGTCTGAGATGTTTCCTAAAGCCATGTTATTCGAGGTTTTTGTAAGTCATAAATTCCAGGGAATGTTCGCAAATTCAAGATTTGCCGGACACTTCTATAAGCTTGTGACTAGAGTTAATATCATTATTTCTCCCTTCCTTCATCTAAGTCTCTTTGTCTCTTTCACTTTGAATCTAGGTTGTTTGTGCTACATAAAGAATTTCTCCTGAACATACACAAAAGCAAAAGAGGTGTGAAGCGTCGAAAGCGTTAATGGAAAACTTGGTAGCGGGAGTTTCTAAAAAATAACTTAAAATGTCTGAAGACGTTAAAAAAAAGAAAAGAAAAGAAAAGTATTTCTTTAAAAAAATAAATATGTACAAGATAAAGTAACAGCAGAAAATGTAGCCAGCTGCAATTTTTTAGAAATTCGTAGATTTTTTTTAAAAATGCAATCAGCAGTTTAAAAGTTTCAAATTTACAGGTTGTCGGAGCGATAAACATGTTTTTAAGTTTGCATGTCCATCACGGCGCAGAGAAAATGGTGTCCTTTTCTTGTCTGTGTATCTACAGCCTCCGTGTGTGTGTGTGTGTGACAGACAGACAGACAGACAGACAGACAGACAGACAGATGCGGGCAGAGAAAGAAAGGGAAAAGAGAAAGAGAGCGAATAAGATTTTCTCGGTGATTTTGTTTGACAAAAAGCAGTTTTCACGAAATCGCCTGAAGAAATTACAAGATTTATAGAAACTAGTGTAAATTACCAGAAACGTTTCAAGACAGTGGCTAGATAATATTAACTTAAGAAGAAGATGCAGCCATATGTAAATGAAAAAACAAATGCAATGTATTAAAACCTGGCACAACAGTATGAAGTTACAACTATAGATAGAAAAAAAAAAATCCTGATAAAACTAGGTATACTACAATAAACTGACCTGCTTTATCATAAAACATTTCATCCCGGTGTTCACAAGCAATATTTAGCTCAAGATTAAATGACGCCATAGTTTAAAAAGTATTTAAAATTCAATATGCTCTAATAGTCTTAATATAAATGATTTCATTGAATTAGGGCTATCGCTTCTCCTAAACTGATAATGTATGTAGAAAATCCCAATTTTGTGTTGCGCACTACATTCTCTGCCACCCACATATATTTTTAACTCAAAATTGTTTTTATTCACTTCTAACTAGTTTTAAAAGATAATTTCACTTACAAAATCTGACCGAATTTCAACTAAACATTTTTATGCGGGCGCAGCTAAGGGGAGAGCACTCCTTACCAATAAATGTGACGAGAGTTGTAGTTCTTGCAGACTTGAGGAGAGAAATAAGACCACGCTCAATTTTTTTGTTAATTCTTACAGCATATGGGAAAATGATAAGCGTTAATGCTTGTTAGAGCTCTAAAATAAATACATTTTTCTTGCCCCTTTTTCTTCTTTCTCATAAAGACTTATTTTTCTAACATTATGTAGACACTGTATATAGTTAAAAAGCGCCCAAGTATATATGTTAATGTAGAATAATATTTGTTCATGTGCACATGCGTACATACAGACTTACTAAATATACACTCACTGTAAGACAGTCAAGGTAGTTGTTGCTGAGGTCTAGCATTGTGATCTGTACACAAGGTAGCAGATCACTGGCCTCTAGTTTTGGAATTCGATTGTTGTCAAGACGAAGGCACTGAAGTTTCTTAAGGTTAGCTAGACCCTTTCCTGTTAATCAAAATCAGAGTCTGAGAAGATTTTCTTCAAAGTTCTGTGTGTGTGAGAGAGAGAGTGAGAGTGAAAGAAATAAGAGAGATTGTCTTCTTTAATAAACATTACACATTGAAAAAACTGAATGGGATATACGTCGTAAAGGTATTCTAAATTAAGCGCCAAAAATAATCATAGAATACTCATTTACTTAAAAATCAATTTGTGTGAAGGATGCCATTTGAAAAACTGATGAAGAAACATAATAGAATCATAATATTTAAACATTTCTGCTAATACATACCAACTGTTTCGATCTGATTGTACTGCAACTGTAAACTGCAGACTTCTTTTAAACTGTGAAAAAGCAAACATACAGATTATGGTTCTTCTATCAGAATCTTGGGGTTTTGTGCTGATATATGTATAGGCAGACAGACATAGTCACTGAGGGACTTTTACACACACATCTACATGCACAAGCAGACAAGGGGTATGTGTGCAGTCAAATTATTGCTAATCACATATTTAGGGTATGCTTCCCTGAATTCTAGGGATTTCAAAAAATTGGTATGTTTCTCTAAACAGATCTATTTTGGGGCAAAACAATAAATACTACCCAAAGCTGGTAATTGGTGCTGTTCATTCTGTGATGGAAATCAATCAATATCTAAAACTGTTTAAGTCATATGAAGCAGCTCACAATGGCTCTCTAAGTTATTACTTTTCCTTTCCTACATGGCATAACATACTGAACAGAATCAAATTGTGTGCATCTTTTAGCATGCTAAACTCTCAAGACTTTGGGGTTTTTTGGGCCCCATGGTCATACGTGTATACTCCCTTAATTTCTCTGACCAATTTCTTTTTGCAACCAAAGGCCCACACACACAAATAAGTGCGCGCACACACGCATACACCATGAGAGAAAGACAGATTTCTCTTACCTGTCAAGTCCTTCAATTTTGATAATGTGGTTGTCATATAATTTGAGTTCTCTCAGGTCCTGAAAATGTAAATGAAATTATAATTTCTTTTTATTTAAACATACTAACAGAAGGATGAAAAAGCAAATTTTAACTTTAATGATAACTTTCTTGATTTTAAAAAAGCCAAGGTACAATTTTCTAAAAATAAAAAATCATATTGTTATTATGTATTAAAAGGGTTTTAGATTTCTAATATGTAATACATATTTATTGTGAAAGTTTATTTTCTTATCTACTATCTCTAATAAGAAAACAGAAAAGTGTTTTCATGCTGGAGAGCAAAACTCTTCATGTTAAAATGTGACTGAGAAGTCATACATGCTGTATAACAATAGACTGAGTTTATTAAAATGTTTTAATGTGTTAGTGTATGTGTGTGCAAATCCTTTTTCTCAAAAAGAAATCCAAGTGTCTAGTAGCAAAGAAGACATATTATTATAAATCTTCACTTGTTATGCTTTGGTAAGTAAAGAAAGAGTGACGTGCTTACTAACAACGACTAATTACTAACAATTGTTCATCTTCTATCCTGAGAATTCTGAGTTACCAATGTCTTAACAGCAAATGTCATATGGCAGCACATTTACCTGTGTGAATTCCAGGTTACATATCCTACTAATATGGTTGCCTGATAAGTCTGCTACGCGTAGTTTCCGAAACTGTTGAGCAGCAAAGAAAAAAAGTGTGGTCATGCAAAATCACAATCATCCATCAACATTATATCTTAAGGGGCCACTTAGTCAATCCACTTAGTGGCTTGTGCTTCTTCCTCACACTTCCCATCTAAACAAACACAAACCTTTGCTATATTTCATTTCCCAGATCATCCAAAAAATATAATATTTTACTCTAGCCAATGACAAATGGTGAAAGATGTATTACTACTGGACAATGACCAACTTTATTTGTCCCAGTGGGCAATTTGAACATGGAAAGGTGCTCTAATCACAAAAGTAAAAGTTAGAAATAAAATGTCAACAGTGAAAAATATTAGCAAATAAAAAAAATTGGGCAAAGTGACATTTATCAATATATATATATAAAACAAACAACAAACTTACATTAAGGATATTCATGAGCGCACCTCTCACACACACACATATCACTGACACTTCATCAGAAGTTGAGCAGCTGGACAGCAGATGGAACAAACAATTTCAGGTGCCTATTGCATTTACATATAGGCATGGAATAACGTTTACCTGAACTTAATAATAACAATTTTCTTGTTAGTACATGTTCAGGCATTGACAAATGCGTGAAGCTCTCCTTACTATTTGTTGGTCACAGAGAGAAGCTTTTAAACTATCCAGTCTCTACTATATTACCTTTTCTAGATCAGGAACTTCTGCCAGTGACATTCCATGCAAATCAATTTCATACACTCTGTAGAAGTCATTTTCCTGGCACAGATCAAGCTGTGAGAGAACACAACATCATTACTAAATATGTATGAAGTTGGTACTTTTGCACATGTAGGGCTTAATGTTTTCTTGAAGAATATTTAAACATCCACGTAGTTATTTTGAGAAAACATGCAACATACTATAAAGTCAAAAGAAGTTTTATTCCTAAAAGTCTTTCATGTCCAGCAACTACAAAAAAATGTCTTTGTAACATAATTATTTTGAAAACAACATTTTGTTTTCTCGGTTTTTTTTGTTTTTTTTTTTAAATTGAAATATCTTTCGATACTCTAACTTGAAACAAACGTTCCAGTGCACATGTACATCATTCAATCATAATTTGCAAAAGAACATTATCAATCAGCCAATGAAGAAAAAAAATGGATGAAGGAGAAAAGGAAAGCCTCATCTTACTATCTCTTTTGGGCTTAGGCATTTCTGTGGAACTTTTGCATTGTTTCCCTCATCTTTGCAAGAATTTGATGCAGAAGACTGAGTTTCTTGCTCATCCAAAATGTCCACTTTATCATTAGTTTGACGAACTTTACACCTGCTTGAAAGACTTCTACATGAGGTGTTAGAGCCTGCTCGAGATGTTGGTGTTTTTCTACAAAAGCAAAACACACACATCATAAACCATGCACATATTAATGTACTTACATCATTAAGACATACCTTTAACAGGGTTTCTGCTTACGCAAAAAATTGCGTACTGTACGCATTAAAAGTTCGGAGGACCCCTTCAATTTTCGTCAATGGGGTCCCATTCAAATTCGGGCGAAGAACAGGGACCCCTTAAAAATCTGAAGAAGGGGTCCCTGGGACCCCAAAGAATTTAGCCTTAGCAGAAGCCCTGCTTTAAATAAAATATAGTATTCAATCTAAGAGTAGTATTCAGTTCCCTGAGACACAGATCTATAATATTCTCTTTCATTTCCTTCTTTCGTTCTTTATCCCCTCCCCAGACCCCACCTGAGCATCTTTCCATTGACACTTCCTATATTAACTCCTTGATCTTTTGGTAGTCTCTCTTTTTCTCTCTTGCACCACTATTGCTTAGGTTTATAATCAAAATACTTTGCTTCCACTTTTGTTTTAAACTTAGCAATAAACACGATTTTGTCAAGAAGTATGCTGTTACCATACTATATGTGGAGGATATATTTTAAATGTCTGTAATTTGCTATCTAGGATATATATATAAACCTGAAAAGAACTTTTCTTTTCTCGGCATTGTCGTATTTTAAAAAAGGTAATGTTGCTACTGATCCTTTGGATCAGTTTAAACTTACAGTATTAGTACAGTTTATGTACTAATGTCACTCACCGTACAATCTTACTCAAGTGACTAGTAGTATTCTGTGGTATTCTGTTTCCAACAGGGTGTCGTGCCTCGATCGGTAGCACACCAACTTGTCTGCCCACACTCCTTGGTAAAGATCTGCCCCTCGCAGACTTTAACTGGGTCTCCATGTCGTTTCAGTACAGGAAAGGATCCATTAGTACTGACTTTTCCTGTTTTGTGTCATTACGTTTCATGGAATGTTTACACGGGAGTTAAGCAGCCATTTTGGTGACAAGGGAAACTACTCTACAATTTTGCCCTAAAGCATCTGTGGGTGCTCTCCACTTCGCTATGCACAGTGAAATAACACAGTGAGATTACGATCGAGATTCATTTTGGTTATAATGGAATTAGTTTAGGTGGTGCTGAGGTAAAACAGCGCCTGTCAGAAAAAGTTCAGAACTAAAATACTTATTTGATACTCAGAACTATATGTATGTCAGGTGGATACTGCATGCGCGCTCGAGCATATATATATATAGCGCGCAGGATCACATATCGTATGACATCGAATAGACGCAAAAGAAAATACTGAATATACATTTTGAACAAAAACGTATTATACGTGTTTTGTTAACGTCAAACGAAAGAAGGAAAAAAACACAGAAACAATCTCAGACTGGAAATGAGACAGTCCACATATTTTTTTTTTCTTTAGTGGCAGGCAGCGTAATTGGTCGCGCTGGAAAGCGGCTCACGTCTCTCAACCCCCACATCCCAATCTTCCCCCACCCCAGGAAATTGGGTGCTTAAAGGTTTTAGTAGGCTAAATAGGTTAGAACAGAAATAGTAGTTTTATGTTTAAATAATATAAATCAATCTATGTCTTGAAACTTGTGTGAGCGTGTCAGTCGGCAGTCGGCACGAATGCTATATAGCGTGATGTACGTACGTGTGTCCTCGTCGTGTGAATAAGGTGAACGTGTATCATAGCAAAAGATATCTGTGTCGTCCGCAGCTGTGACACAAAGAAGCACACATGAAGATGTGTGGAGCTGAACAACGATCCGGAGAAAACTCTCATCTATTTTAGAAAAAGCAGAGTCTTTTGTGGATTTCAAGATTGACAAATTAGTGCGGGTGTGTAGTAGAAGGGGGAAAAAATACAATGCGAGATAGATTAGATAACGCACCCGACGAACGAGAGCTAGAATTTTAGCAAAAAAATTCTCCTTTGAAAAGGAATTGATCTAGGAGACGCGAACACAAGAAAGGATAATGTCATTTTTAAATATTTAGTGATGATGATAGCAAAGAAGTTCACCTGAACGTCTTCGGGGAATATATAGCAAAATGTGTTATTTTAATCGGGTCCTTTCTAGAGAAACCAACAATTTAATTACAACAATATCTTATGAATAAATCTGTGCGTACGCGAGTATAGGGGCAGGGGGGATCGCATATCGCAGACCTTTTTACAGATTCTCACCATATTTGAAAAGAAATATTCGTTTCGATGAGGGTAATGACCTATGCTCGGCTTTCTCTAGTATGCTGCGTTGAATTAAATAAGCGTGACTCAAAAGAGAGAAAAAAAGTTGACAATAAATTCGACCACAGCTAGAAGAGTTATAACGGCAGAAAGGATCCCGTGAGGACCTTGGCTAGTTCCAAATGAAAATAAAGGGAAACGTGAGAAGAAATATTGAAAGACAATTACTTATAATACAGTGGCAAAAGGCGAGTGTGGTGGTTAATAAACATATTCTCCTCTCTCTCTCTCACACACACACCGGCCTCAAATTAAACTACGATGCTGTCCAATTTGTTCTGCGTAGTAGATAATAGTCTCCAGTAGGATTTCTGAAGACAGTGCCTAAATAGTTATCAGTTAACTATCACGATGGCATCACCGTGGACAACGGCAAGCTTGTTAATCCTCGGCAAAGATCATTTACTTTGTCTTTGAGACATTCAAGCCAAGAAGATTAATGTTCATCACACCAGCGTGCAAAGAAGAGCGCCACTATAAACTTGTTCATTATCATACAAGAGGGACAGCAAGGCAGTTTCATCAGTAAATAGATAAGAAGCTCTTATCTATAGTGCTTCTACAGCTGTTAATGTAGAGTGTGAAGATTCCTGCCAATTTTGGGGGGCATCGGACAAACGTATATTTTCTTAGGTTTCACACACACGGAGGGAGAGAGAGAAAGAGGGCAGAGACAGAAAGAGATTCAGCTTTATTTAAAAAATTTGAGGAATGTTAGTACTTAAAGTGTAACTTCAGACATTGATGTCAGCGTAATAAAAGGAAATACAATTCATGGACCAATGACCACTAGATACTTCAAACAAATACACTAGATGCTAGTTCAACCAAATACATGAGCGTAGTTCAAAGCCATTGATGTGGACAGTCCTCGCAATATCGAGAGGGCGGAAACGAAGTATTGTTGGAAAGGTCGCTCTGCTCGTGCCTTTGAGAAGTGGAGCATCCGTTTACCCTGAGGCATAAATGTTCACCATAGAGATGGCAGGAGAAAATCTGGGGGAGACCCGGGAGGTCTTTCTGGTTATCTTTAAGGTTTTGAAAGCCTCTGGAGCATGATTCTCGCTCACGTATTGGCATCAGATGGTGGCGGCTGCTGCTTCGCTGGATGCTGGTAAGAGCGAAGAAAATCTGTCTATTTAATAGATGTTTCCCCTTTTAAAAATACAAAGTATTAAAAGCTTGATTTTACTGTTTTGATGTCACATAGACTAGTAACTGTAATATGTAACGTGGAATCGTGTGCCAGCAAACCTCTGTCTCTCTCTGCTTGTCCTTCCGTCTTCTGTCTCTCATTGCACTTGATGATTTTGGACATATGTCCTTCCTTCTCTCTCTCTTATATATATATAGAGTGTGTGTCTTTTTCTTTATTTATTAAAGGATTTAACCGGATTAAAAAACATGCTCAAGGACGTAATTCAACGCCTCCTCTTAAAGAGGAGATGAGCGCTCAGCGAAAATCACTAGTAATAGAGCATAAAGTATCACAAAAACATACTCTGGTGATATTTTATGACTGAGAGGCACGAAAAATATTACATTAAAGTTTTTCTCGTAATCACACCTGGATTTGTTAAAAAAAAAAAAAAGTGACTCAAGGGCAATATAGCGTGAGCTGAATTCGAAGAGGAAAGATGCAATCTTCTGGAAAACAATCCGGAGCAGTAGACTGGTTGGCTGTCATTGCTTGAGCAATAGTGATTAATCTAGTGTAGGTGAGTGACTTTTCTGACAACAGTATTTTTGTATTGCTGAGTCAGAAAGTGCACAAACAAAACGATTATTGAGAGCTTTGTGAAGAAATGTACCAAACTCACAAGTGGCTATCAATTTCCTGAGATCGATTGCAAAATCATTCATTTTTTTACCCCAACTGTTGCCGACAGTGAAACTCGAATCTTTCTCTAGCTATCAAAGATTTGGGTGATACCTACTCTTTTAAATTTCAACGAGGTCTTCAAATCTTGCTATTTGAGGGTTGTCGGGTGAGCATCGGCGGATAGTACTTGACATGGATGACAGACAAAAACATACTCTTCATTTTATCTTCGACAGTAAGATTTGAAAGTATCTTATGGTCTACATAAACAAAGTCTCCCATTGAAGGATTGAACTCACGGAACGTGTCTTTAGTGCCATGTGGATACCCCAACAAGTGTGTCGTCCTCACAAAACACAGTCACACAGACTTCTAACAAACAGCTGTTATTTGAGCTAAAGAGGACTGGAAGTGCAAAGCTCTAATCATAAAAGTTGACTGTGCGACAAGTAGATATATGAGTCCTGCTCGTAGCCAGCTTAAAAACTGCTAGGTTTCCCTGCTCAGTCAAAGGTAGAAGAGGAGAGACTGAGAGTATTCCACAATGAAAAAAAAAACAGCAGCAAAAAAATCACTCTTCCTCGCAGCCCACATCCTCACAATTTACTGTACTGGAGCCTCTCACTGACAGTGTTACATCAAAACAAAAACAAAAAAGCGGCCACCCATGCACACACGTACTCCTACGCCACTATCACACCATCCGCCCACAGTTTGTGTTCATGTTCCCTTCCTGTCTGATTGATACTTAAAAATATCCAATTTGTGACAGCCACCATGATTCTATTAACATACCGGAAATATCAACCCCCAATTAATTCGTTTCTGGAGGCCATTGAAGGTTGGAAAACGAAATAAAACCACTCGTTTTCGGGAGGAAAAAATCCCTATGTGTGTATATATATATATCTCAAAATGATACTATACATATATATCAAAATTTAGAGTTAGAGTAGCTTCCATTTGATACCAATTCCACGCTCTACTGATTTTACAGGTGTGCAGCGCCCTGTAAGGCCTGCTAAGAAAAAAAAATAAACTGGAGAGGGTCGTGTATGTTGTGTATGTATGTTGCCTAACTAAAAATGTTTAATGTCAACACAGATGGGGTCGATCCTCCTTAAAAAGATTTTTGCAGATATTTCATTTCCAACAGTCCTTACGAGGAAGTTTAGAAATAAAATTGTATGCACCGTTTTTGAGTCGAATGGCATTACTAGCTCACGAATGCTATTTTAAACTGACATGATATTGATAAACATTTTTATGAGAACTGTAGACAGCGGAAATTACTTCTACGTGATGTGTAAAACGAATTAATTTTTTCCTGTTGAATGTCGTTAGGTGCAAGTGCTCTAATGTGGAGTTCGATGTCATGAGATACACATCGCCATCATTGCTCCCGTGTGACCGTTAATCGCAGGCGAAGCTGATTCGGAGACAGTCGCGAAAATATTTCCATATCCGAGGGAAACACAACGTTCACCTTCCCACTCAATCACCTTTCATAATTTCAAAAACAGAAATCCCTTTAAGCATTCACATTTGTGCTTTTGCCATCAAGCCTGCGAATCCGTACAATTTATCAGATTACAGAAAGGTGAGTACGGACAAAGTCATACTGCATAAAATACATAAAATATAGGAATTTGAAAACTTTTTTTTTTATTTTCAAGAAAACCAGGATGTGGAATAGCCTGTAATTTTACCTGTTGGAGTCACGTGTCCGACGTGGGCAGATGCTACCAACCCGCCTACGATCGTGCAAAGGTTTGATTAATTTACACGAAAAACTTTGAAGGTCAAGTTTAAAAGTTCAAACACACTTTAAAAAAAAATGTTGTTGTGTGAAGTTAACTCGCCGCTTTCTGCCCACATTGTATCAAAAGGCGGAAGACGATTAGCAGACAAAACCTTCAATTCTGTGGTTGAAGAGGCAAACCCACGCTGCAGGAATGAAGGACGCAGAATGTTCAGTAAAATGCACGATAGACGATTTTTTACGATACCTGAATTTTAAGAGGAGAGTGTTGTAATACGGAACATTTCGCTAAATCCCAGAAATAAGAATGCCGATTTAACTGTTTTTTTGTTTTATTTTTCATTTTTCTTTTTTATTATTTTTTTTTTTATTCTTTGCCTGACCTTTACTGAAAAGATTAGGGTTAGGGCGAAGTTCCCAAAAATGTATTCTTTCTGAAAACTCTCTCTCCACTCTTTCTCTCTCCACTCTCTCTCTCTCTCTCTCATTCTCCGTCTGCGAATCTGTATACATATGTCTACACTCATTTGAATGCACACATCTATACAGCTAAAAAAAACATTCAGCAGAAATTATAGAGTTGTTTTTCTGAAAAACGTGAATGCGTACTACCAGATGTTCAGAGGTTGTCGGTCGTGTTTTTTATTAGCACGATGAAAGAAGTTATTGTGAGTAGTAAATGATATTTTCATAGTAACGGCAAAGTATTAATTAAAACTCAATATAATAAAGTCATTATGGCAGGTGAATCATACAAACGCACTGTAGGATCAGCTGGAAGTGAGCTCCGCCCTCTTGATGGAGAATTCTCGACTTTTCTGTGTAAATGTTGTCAGCTTTTATCTTTACCAGCCGCTCCAGCAAGCGGAAAGCCTAGTACTTAGAGCTTTGGGGTCCAAGACACAAGAACCCGTCTGTGACTGATCGGCAGAAGAACAGACCGAGAGACAGACCGAGTAGCAAAACAGGCAGACAGACAGAAAAAAAAATGTGTAAGCCGATGTAAAAACTTAAAAAAATATTAGAATTAAATTTATTAAATACTTTGTACTAATATTCTAGAAAGAATCGAATTTTATGCACTTCTGATACTAACACACGAAATTATAAAATTAGTTTATAAATGCCATGTGCCCTCCGGAGTTTTCAAATCATGGCCAGGTAGTTGTGAATAAACAGAAAAGTAATACCGAAGTTCTACATTGAGTAAAGCTGGATTATTAGAGTTCTGGATTGGACCGGAGCAGTCTTGAGAGGTGGAAGTTGGATTGCTAGAATAAGGATTAGTGCGGGAAACAAAATACTCAAAGACCAGAAAAGGAAGAGGAATAGTTAGAGTCCTGGCATGCACAGAAACCAGGTAATCAAAACCCACCTTAGGTGTCTCACGCATTCGTTCACAACACACAACGATAACAGATCTCTTTCTTTTATGGGGACTTCCTGCCCAGCTCAAAACAAAATATTTTTAATAAAAGGAAAATTTGCCATTTTGATCACAAAGCAATGAACATATAATATACGTATAACACAATTCACAAAATATCTTCAACCAACAGTCAAATGCTCTCCTTCTACTTTACAAAATATCTTTAGCAGTCAAATGCTCTTCACCTATAGTCATCAAGTTATAAATTGTTCATCACAACAAAACAACAATAACCAAGACGAACGGTTTAGGTACCAAGCCGTTCAGTAGCTGGGATAGACCTTTCCCTCTGTGTATTTTTATCACTGAAAATGGAAATGCTCTTACTTTGCCAGGTTTTCCGTAGATCGGTGAAGTCTCTCGCCCGGAATAAAGGCTTTACCATCTGGTTTAGGTCTTAGTCAGAGCAAAGAGGATACCAAGAGTGACCGCTGTTATATGAGAGCTTGAGATGAAGCCACGCCCCTTTTAGACGAGTTCTAGTCACTAGATTCTCTGTTCTGGCGATGGTGAACTGGCAACACACACACACACACACTTTCAGACTTTTTGAACACTCTTACTAAAGAGAATCAACTTTGCTGATACTCGTCGAAGGTGGGCGGGACGTGGACACGGCTGGCACGTGAGGCCCAGAAAATCGCACGAGCCTTCACCTGTCCAGTGTCTTACGTGCAGGGGCTCTTTTTTGAAAACAAGTAGACTGAAACGACCCCCATCCACTCTATACTCTGACCGTGACATTAGGCCAATTAGTAGAATTATTGGGAGTTTAAAACTGGACTGAAAGCGGAATAACGAGAATGGAGCGATGAGCAGGTCGCACATTACCTCCCCCCAGCATGAATGTCCACATTTCCATCGGAGTCAGTTTTCACCATGACTGTGGCGAAGTAGGAACTGGGCAGAGTCCCTTGAAGGTTCGGTGAAGCCCTTCTTTTGTATGTTTTTGGATTGGACCCACAACAGTCCTTTCCCCAGCCTCTGTCTGTTCCATGTCCACGGGCCCTACGCCAATTCTTTTGCAGCACCCTGCGGTAGTGAGGGTGCCCGATGGCGTAGATCAGGGGGTTGACCACGGTAGAAGTTTTGGCCAACATCCCCGGGAGGGTCGACACCATGGGTGTTATCTGGTTGGGGTTTCCGAATGTTCCGATCAGCGCCACCACGGCGAAGGGTAGCCAAGAGAAACAGAAGGACATCGTGATGCAGCACACCAGCCGCGTGACCCGCAGCTCCAACCGTCGCCTCTTGACCCTGCTGGGCGTGCTGGTGACCGAGAAGATGGCGCTGCTGGCACTGCTGGCACTGCTACGGAGGGTGAGGCTCGCAAACATCTCGTGGTGACCACCGCTCCGAGACTGGGGGCTGCCTGCTGTGAAGTCACCCCCCATGAGGTCGCCTTTACGCTGGACGAACGCCGCCACCATGCTGACGTAGCAGAAGATTATCACCGCCATCTGGACCATCCACGCGGTATTTTGTAAAGCCTTTTGTAAACTATTTTGTAAATTCATTTCTAGAACAGTAATTGAATCAATCCAACCCATACCATAGTGTTTCCCAGAGTGCAACACATGCTCTCGCTTCCTTAAAGGTATAGAAGAGGTCAGAAAGAAGAAGAAAGAAAATCTCTGGTTTGGTGCAAAATATTATTATACTAAACGCTGAATAAACAATTCTTTATATTTCAGTTCTCGAAGCCTACAAACATGTAGTCAAACCAGTTATATTTTAATTGCCGTGTATATGATTCACTAACACAACCTTTTTTCCACTTTCTTTGATACGTGCTGGAGTGTTGTCCTCTTTCTCTGGATAGTGATGTTTTTATTCCTTTGTTTTGTAAAACGGTATAAGGTTTGTTTTTCACATCATTGTGTCCCTACCTTCATGTTGGTCTTTAGTCAGGTTGAAATGTGACTCGGTCTTTTTCTACAACTTACTGAGCTCGTCTTTACGGGTGGAGGTGAGCTGTAAACGTTCTTCGCTGCTGTCTCTAATCTGTCGCTGGTCTTTCTTTACGAACCAAATATTCACAAACGTTGATAATGATATTCACTCGTTTGTTATCCCAGAACCACGCACTCAACTAATCTCTATTATTATTTACAAACAGACCTTTAGTGTTACTAACTTGCAAAGACGTTAGACGAAGAGATTGAGCCAGCCTTTGATACCTGAATTGCAAAGCAGAAGATGAAGATGGCGACGATGTAGGAGACGTTGCTGGCGCTGCGCGTGAGGTAGTCGAAGCAGCACGAGACCCTCCCGCCGTCCAAGGCAAACTGGCCCCACCCGAAAAAAGGTGGCACGGACCAGAAGATGGAGTAGATCCACACTGAGATGAGTAAACCCAGAGAGCGGCTGCAGGTGGCGGAGTCTGACCGGGCCACCCCGTGACGCCGGAAGATGGCGCTGTAGCGATCACATGCCATGGCGGTCAGCGTGTTGATGGACACGAAGCCAGTCACTCCGCCCAAGAAGCTGTACACCTGGCAGGCTGCAGGCGGCGAGGATCGGGCAGTTAAAGGAAGAAAGTGCAGGTGTGGATTTACAGAAAGTCTCTATATGGTTCTAGCGGGGAAAGGCGAGAGATATCAAAGGGAACTGACTGGTGAAAGCGAGGGGGAAAAGTGGGTGATTTTCAGAGCTGTGGAGTAGTCGTGGTAGTAGTCGTAGCAGAGGTAAAAGAAAATAAGAGTAAGAGGAAGAAACGAGTTAAAAGAATATTAATAACAAAAATAACAGGAACAAGAAAAAAAGCGAAGAAGAAGGAAAGAGATAATGGAAAAAGGAAATGAATAAATAGAAAAGAAATTATTTACAGTGAAACTGTCAAGCAGCACATACAAGGCAAGAGACTACTTCTGTTTTCCCTGCTGGGAACTGCATAAAGAAGACCAGCAAAACTCTTTTATCCTTACATTTATCTTTCGCAGCATATTTAATAGACTTCTCGACGCTTTGCCTGATTGCATTCTTCTCGAAAAATCGACGAATCGACCTACCGATCGATCCGTGCACCTATGACCTCCTGACACTACTACTCGTAAAAATAAGCGAGTACACAGGCAGAAAAACAAGCACGCACATAAAAATACATCTCGATGCACACGTGAACGAGAAAATGTGAGACTCACTGGTGTACCCAGTAACCCACGTGCCCTCGAAGCAGCTGTAAACGAAGAGTGGGAAGTTTGCGATGCACATCAGAACATCGACCGACGCCAGGTTCACCACATACACGTTCGCAGACTTCCGCAGCTTCTTGTACCTGTTGACACAAATAAAACTTTGCATGTGAATGTTGTTTTTTAGCATCAAGCGTGACCCAATGCTGAAACGCATGCAAATTTCTTCATATGGAAAAATAATGCAAACTGTGAATAAATAAAACATAGCATTTGCATCATCGTGTACATATGACGCGTAAACTATTTACAAGACTGGGAGAGCTTGCCCGAGTCGAGAGGTGAACCCAGGAGAGCCAACCTTCACTGTATTGGTGACAGGCTCTAACCACCCCGCCACCAGACCGTCCACAAGACTGGGAACTAAGTTGAAACACTGGACGTATTCTTGTCGTCGTTGCTGCTGTTCCCCAGAAAGTACAGACTGTCAGAGTTGCTTTATAAAAACTAGTCAGGAGGGATTGCGGGGGTGTAAGGTAACTTAGTCTAATCTTAATTCACATTTGTTCCAAGAAAACTCAGTCATTTGATGGACAGAGGAGAGTAGAAATCTCTTCTGGTGGCAGAAAAGGGCGATAATTTTCGCAGGTGCTGGCGAAAAAATCGTCCTCGCAAGTTGGAAAGATTTTAGATAAAATGTTTTATGTCGTCTGGCGATAGCAATCGGGTGTACCTCGCCAGGTGTGTCATCAGGTCATTCAAACATTAAGTGGCCCTTCACTTTTTTCAGTGGCTTGCTCATTTCTCTCCTCCCTTTTCGTTTGTCTTTGATAATTAATCTCATCCTTTATGTCTGGTTAAAAAAAAAATAAAGACGGATGGAAGGGAGACAAGATTAAACTTAATAACAAAAAAATTAGAGAGATGAAAAAGAAAAGAATAAAAGAGCTGCTTGTAAGAGATCGCAGACATCCATTGGCTGTGTCTGTTTTCTTACAATCAATTTACTGGCTGGGAGGAAGTCAGTTGGGAATTTAGAACTATGGGCCTTCGTCTGAATAGTTGGGATGTCATGGTCGTTTTAGAATTGAATTTATCGCCTGTCAGGAAAAAGTATCATGGAAGGATGCTAGCGGTTCATTAGTAACACCTGGTCGCGGGAGAGATGAGAAGAGTTCACTCAATCCCCAGAAACGATCGAAGGTTTACCTACAAAAAGGAAACAAACCTTCATCGTGTGCATGTGCTCATCAAATGTCTGAAGAATTTTGAAACAGCACTTTTCTTTCATTTTTATGAATATACTCACCAATACTCTCCAGATTATTTTCACATTTATTTTCATGGTCATAGTTTAAGAGTATTTATCTTGCAATTATAATATGCTGGCAGGTGTTATTAAAGCTCATCAGATGATTGCCACTGATACTTAAATAATGGTAATATCTTTTTATATTTTTATAAATCCGGTAGTAATATATGCATATAAGGCTTGAAGTTCCTAATCTACATTTTGAATGGTAAATTTTGCCATCACTGTTTTGAGAGCTGTTAGTGTTACAGTTATAGTCAAGTATTAACAATATACATACTATATTCCTGTGTATGATATTGGTTTTCAAAATTATGGCGAAAATCTAAGTTAAAGTCTTAAGTAAGTGAACTAGTAGAATTTCTTAAAATTGTTGGAATTTACCGTAAACCACATATACAGCAGCAGTATTCTTTTGAAATATCTACTGAGACAAATGTGAAGTCACACAATAAAAATTTATAAATATTAGTTAAGAAGAACAATTATATTGAAGAGAATTAAAAAATCGTAAACATAAGAAAATATTAATGTACACAGCTTGCAGTGTTTTCACAAGAGGCAAAGAAAATTACACAGAGGTTAGTGTCATGTGGTAACTTTAAGTGGGATAGGAAAATCTCCCACATTTACATACAGTCTAGACTAAAACTGTCAATGCATCAACAGCCAGAGAAACCTTTAGTTAAAAGGGACCCTCCGTACAGACTTTTAGAGAAGCATTATGTAGCGGCGAGGGTGAATTTGTTTTACAGAGAGCCAGCAACTAAGGCTATATCACGGGAAGGAAGTCAGCCCTGTAAACAGATGTCACATGCAGGAGACAACTGTAGTGGAGGCTTTCCTAGACGCTGCCGAGGGTGACGTGTATTTTTAGGTAGTAGACAAGTGCGATGTCACGTAGTTCTATCCTAACTCAAAATCCTACCGAGCTCTGCAGAGGCCACGATCCTCCCTAAGGCAGGTTCATTACGATTATTAGTACCTCCGGACATCCCGCCAACTCCATCAAAGTTCTGACAGTGAAATAACATTATCTGTTGTGTCTAAGAATATTGTCAACACAGTAAACATTTGCTCAAACGTGTCTGTAGAATTTTCTTTTTAAGTTCGATGACATTTATTTCCGAGAACACAAACTGTCTTTCGTATTTTTAAAGGCAACATCAATGAGCAGCAGCAACAGGATGAGTTCAGACATCCACTGCACTACGCATGCGCATGTAAAGCCAGGCAGACACGTACACTGAATGGTTGAAAGATTGTCGGACACAGATATAAAGACAGACCCAGGAAGAAGATATAATTATATATATATCAGAGGGAATTCAATGGAAACTTGAAGAAAAAAAAAAAACAAAAAAAACAAAAAAAACAGGCAGATAGCATGGGGACAAAAAAAAAGGGAGGTGGGGAAAGAAACATCAGAGAAAATACAACAAAAAACGGGATAAGCAAAACAAATTTACACCAAAAGAGGCAGACAGGCGAAAATTTGCAGGAGAAAATAATTCGGATAATGTACATTGAAGAAAAAACGACAAAAACAAAAAGAAAGAAAGGACAGGCGCAGAAAAACTTCCTCCAGTCGATTCAGCTGTCGGGAATGGGCATCTGATTCAAGACTGTTGGAAAAGGTAAGGCACCGAGGAAAAACAGAGTCTATTTGAGAAATGAAAATTCACTACCACTGTATTTTAATATCTTTCGCAAACTTTCAAATTGAACGAGTTTTTTCCTTGTTTATCATACGCTGGAGTTCTTTTGGTTTATAAAACTGAGAAAGTAGGTGTTTGCTCGTGTGCAATGTTGGTTAATGTAATATTCGAGTATCTTCGTAGTACCATTGAGTTTTATTACAGCGCGTGCAGACTTATCCTGTAGTTTAGGGTCTGTTTCACACCAGCCATCCTCAATACCATAAAATAGTTCACGATAAAAGAAACATTAATACACCATCACAGAGACAAAAATACGTGATAGGAAAAATTCTGAAACAAGGTTAAATTATTTTTAAAGGAAAAACGCCTTAATGTCCAGAAAGTTTCTGTATCATGCTTCAACATCGAACTGATCAATAAAACGAAAACAACAAAGCCATTGTGGAAGCAAGAAATGGATGGGAGAGTGCAAGCCTTTCTACAAAGAAGCTTAACACTGGCACGAGAATTTTACAGAATCTCTAATGGGTAAACCAATGGCACGGCATGTGCAATGCCAGACAGTGGAGAACTCTGAGGACAGGGATATGTCACGCATCTTCTTCATCGCACGGCATCAGAGGCGAGGGAAGAGGAAAAAGTCTTATTTAATCTCATGACTTCTAAAGTATGTATTAGACATCAATGAACTACATTTGGTGTCTAGGCTTTGTAAGGCACAAGGATAATTTATGAATTCTTAGCGAGGACATCCCCCTACTTCATGGTTTTGCCCAGTGTACAAGAAAAACAAATGGGCGCACGAAAAATTTTGTGGATAGTTTCCAGGAATGTATCTGCGAAAATAGCAGATAATGTAGGCAGAAAAAAAAGGTTACAGAAGGAAAATAAACCCTGTGAAATCTTTTGCTGTAATACTCCGTTCAACGCCAGAATTTTAGTTTCATTGTTTTTTATCCATTTTGAAAGCTTAACTTTTTATTTCTTTATTTCTCTCAAATCTTCTAACACAAGCTTCAAATTTTACTTGGTCCCATATAATTGTCAGTAAACCTGAGGAGTAAGAGGAGTTTAATGTGTTGTAAGAGTGATGGTACATTTCGGTCGCTAGCTCTCCACCATATGCGATGAACTCGCTGGTCAAACGTGTTCACGGTCGTTTGTTCAAGCATAAAAAATCTTAATTATCTAAGGTCATAATAAATAATAGTAAAAAACTATCAGACAGCGAGATCAATACCGAATAATGAGCAGCTCAACGGCGTCAATGTCCAAGATGGCGCCTCGTGTTGTCTCGGCTACCAATCTTTAGTCTTGGTAGACAAACACTATACAAACCGAAGAAATATGTTGTGCATCTGGTACCTGCTGCAGTCTCCCACTGCTAACTAGAAGATACTTGAACATAAAGTTGTCATCTTTGTCAGGTGAATTAATGGTTTGGTGAATTAATACAGACAACTAAATAGTCGTTCTTTGCAGCACGGATTCCGCTGCCATTTGGTTCACTGTAGTCTCCTGTAAATATAGCTACACGCTAGTAAAACTGCTGCTGCTGCTGCTGCTACTACTAATAATAATATAAAAATTGCAAGAAGCGCAATTTTCTACTAGGCCCGCAGGAAATGGAAGTCACTTCTTTTTTTTCGTTTTTTAATTAAATGATTTGTTTAAGCTCAGGGCAAGATATTATTTCTCTAAATACCTACAATACCGTTCTCGAAATACACTCGTACAATCCGCATCATGCTCACAAAGAGGTAAAATTAGGATGCCATGTTTATCCACAGATATGCTTATAGTCTCAGCTCTTCTATTGCCTGAGACCTTCACAACATAAACATATCAATGTGCAATCCTGACATCAGTGTAGTTGACTTTCTGTGTGTGTTGGTGTTTGTAGAGCTGCTTCCCCGTACTCACTCAGATTTTGGGAACTACCATGATATCTTACACTGAGACTTACCCAGTTATTCGAAAAAAAATCCTTTTAGTCCTTTAAGGAACTTATCGTCGTCTTTTACGGAATCACCAGAAGGAAGGAGGTGGCATGATGCCCGGGTGGGTGGCCTTGATGGCGCATGACCACGCGGGGGCCGTAAGCAAAAAGATTTCGCGGGGGACCGTGCTGTGCTCCCATTGATAGGGTTTGTCTCGACGAGGATAATCCTCGTTAAAAATCTTGTCATGTGGCTGATATTGCTTCTCCGCCTCATCTGGCGATATGATCCCCGGGCACTATGAAAGTAGCGAAGTATGGGCGGAGGAAGCGGGTTGGGGGAAGGGGAGTCTATGAGAACTGGAGGTCGTGGGATCGTATCGTTTTTCCTCTCCTGTGGCATCTGGTCGAAAAAGGTCATCAGTATGAAACACCTGGTAATATTGAGCATGCCAGTTGGACTGAACCGTCATATGCGTTCTAATAAAATACGGAAAAATACAATATTTGAAAGTGATCTCTCAAAAGTGAGTCGTGAATAAAATGGCTCAGCCACTACAGAATCGGCGATGAGGAGTGATGTGTGTTTTGTTTTTAATGTTATTATATTAAGATTAAATAAAGATTAAGAGTAATTATCTCATTCACTAGTATTTTGCTAAACTGAAACTATACCTATCATTCTCCTGCTCATCATCATCATCTCCTGCTAAGTTCTTTATGTTAATCATGCCTGCTCTCGATGTGACAATCTCTCTCTGTCTGTCTGCCTTAATAACTATTCATCAATCTCTGATCCTTCTTTTCTATTTGTATTTCTGATGGATGGTTTCTTATAAATATATATAAGTTTCTTTTCTGCAGTTCCGTATTTCAGTCTTAGCTTACTTTAATGTACAAGAAGCAAACCTATGATGCATGCACACACACACAGAGTTACGTACGCACGCAATCAACTACAAGCACGTGCCAGCTTAACTAATTATTATAAGAAATCATTGTACACTAAAACTGATACAAGATGGATACCCTTGACTATCAACAGCCATTGTCTTTGCCCTACCATTCTGGTGCCTCTGTGGTTCTACCCACAGTGCACTTTTCCTTTGACGAAGCAGCATAAGCTTTAACGAACGAGAAGTAGGACAATGCGGTCGATATTACAGAGAAGTCGGGTGCACGTGCTCCCATCCCATTCCATCCCCACTACCCCCCACCCCAGAGACGGTTGAGCGTTCAAAGACCCCTCGTTCAGAGTTTCTTCTGACAGGATGCAAGGAAGTGCGAGCGACGGCGACGGGTTCAAGGCCGCTAGCCGCCTTACTTGGTTTCGTAAAAAAATAAGAAAATGAGATAGTCACGCTCGAGTTGAACCTTTTGTACTATTGTAACGAGCGCTCTACTCTTCCCCTTAGAATGTATGACAATCAAGAAGGTAATGGGAATACAAATAAATAGAACCCCGCCAAAAAAAATCTAAAGAAACAACTACATGAAGGCTGAAGGAGAAAACTTTAAACACTATGTAGTGATATATATATATAAACTATAAAAACTATATAAACAATAAGTTCCAAATGGGCGTCTTGTGTACCTTTACAGGGGGCTTGTCATGAAAGGTACATGCGCTGACTTTCATTACTGGACTGCTTACCGACGATTTTTTTTTCCAGTTTGCTACTAAAACAAGGCTGATGTATACAAAGCTTCCGGCTTAGTCACATTCATTGTTTAGGCTCGCCGAGACTAATAACGAAGAACTTTGCAAGAGGCTAAGCGTTAGTCTCGGGAGACAGACAACAGTCTACCCACACACGTCCGTGGTTTATGCGTACCCCCATGGGTTGACTTTTCTTCCTCTCGAACATACAGTCTAGAAAGTCTTCTCTGTCGAGGGCTGTAGACCGCACGCAAGATGGGGACGTCTAGAGTATCAGCCGATTTTCTAGAAATGCTGTTGTCTACAATCATTAGAGCAGCTGGGCTTCCGGTATGTAGTTAATCTTGAGGTAATTGTGCTTCTATTGTGCTTCATGACTACAGCACCAGGGCAAATAACATGTGACTGTAATTCATGGCCTGAAACTGTCTTGATCTATCTTTAAACTGCTGACAACCTGTTATTCTCAAAGCTACTTATTGATTGTTTTTAAACGGTCTGAGCTAATTCGAAATAGTTAATCAACCCTTCTTCTGATCAAGATACGGGAAGGGGGGGGGAGTTTTGTATATGTAGAAAATATGAAGATTGCTGTACTAACGGTTCATTGTTTTAGTAATTGTTAAGAGGACAATAATTGTTTACAAGCTCAAACAGAAGGGGTGGAGTGCTAAAAACAAATACACTCATTTTATAATAAACGCCTTCTTCGTAAATGTTTATTTTCGAAATGTCTAAATCATATGATCCATCAATTATGATTATAAAAATGACATCGTTTCCTACCTCAAACTTTAATCATTAATAGTGCCATCATTATAAATGTAGCTAGTCCCCCACGATAACACGCAGAGTAGCAAGTGTAACTGTTTCTCCTTGAAATATTAAATATTCACGATCAAGCTCTTAGAGTCACAGTGCCATATAACAAGTCAGTCCCCCTGTAATATTTTGTAGCCATGGGCTAGCAAATGTTACGAGATTTCAGTGTCGAATATAAACTAATAAGTGTGCTGCCTTGCAGTATTTCGTGGTCATGAGTTGACTGACAAGTAGAGAAATCTCAGTGTCACATAAGGACTAGTAAACTGCTCATCTTCATCCTCATTAGCGTGACAAGCCTCAAGGCCCCATGTGACAGATCCTCCCAGCCCATGTGCCTCACAGGAGCTCAACCCTACTCTAAAAATGAAAATGGGGCAAGGAAGTCTGGGAAAAGAAGAAAAAACCACCTCCGAACTCCATTTTCAATATTTCTTGAAGCTAAGTGAGCGACATCAAAAGATTTATAATACAAAAGCAAAAAAGACCATCTTGTGATCTTCACGTAAATGCGAAAAAAAGGTGTACGGTCGCAGACATTTTTGCGCAAATTGCGGTAGCGGATTTTGTGTACTAGAGACTGGGTTGTGACGTCATATCCGGTAATCTTTCTTCTTTTTTATTCTGTGAAAAGGCGTGGAGGGGATGGGGATAACACGACACAAAACAAACTAATAAAAGTTAAGGAATGGTGTGCACGCAAGTAAGTGTGTGTGTGTGTTTTTTTACATGTAATCTACGTGAGGTAAAAAAATCCCGCTACAGAACGACGTTATATGACTTATAAGTGTCATGCTGCTACCTGTACACGGAGTAAAGTGGGAAAGAAAGAAAGAGAGAGAACGAAATAGATATTCTAGATTTCAGCAAAGAAATATTTAAGCTACTCACCGGAAGAGGAAGTACAATATTGTGCAATTCCCCACAGCGCCACCTATCCCGACAACAAGCATGATCGTTCCGATAATCACTCTGAGGGCGGGGTCGAGTTGGGGCATGACCCTCCAGTGTGGGTGGAGGTACCATGGATTGATGCTCTTATCGTCTGTGGCCTTCGTCAGAAAGCTGTAGCTGCCAACGAGACTGTCGGTCCTATTGACGCAGGGGAAGACGGGGAGAAGGTCTCCTCCAAAAGGTGACGAACAATTCTGAGACATGACCTTTTTTAGTTGAGAGTTCAGCTAACAGACTATCTTGCAAAAATCCTTCTGGTTGTAGTGACCTGTAGATGAGTACCTTATTTGCGCTCGTCACGGAAAGCTATGGTGCTGATTTCTGCCGGAAGGAGGATGTCTTGAAGTTGGCTTGAATAGACAATTATCTGCTGATTAAACAAACAAACAAACAAACAAACAAAATACGTTGGTAGCGTCGTGCTGAAATGATTTGTTCAATCGGAAAACTAGGTGTAATTGTCATGCTTAGCAGTTCTTTTGTCTGTCAACAACACTGCATTCAGCCTACAATAAATCTTAACCTCTCGCTCTTTTCTTTGTCTTTGCTAACAACAAGAACAGCAATAATAATAATAATGGTTTTGGCGCCCCCGGAGTTATTGCTGTTGTCAAAATCACCTTTCGCAAGCAAATAAATGTGTTGTCATCAAAAGAATAAATCGCTAAATAGCATGCCTTCAAAACAAATATTCTCAAATATAAGTATTCCTATTCGAAAAACGACAAACATTGGAAATCGTTTTCTTAGATTTACTGTCAGTTAACGTCGATCACTGTTTGTTGTAGTTGGTAGAATTAGAAACAAATTGTGATTTGTAGTTTTTCAATGCAGAACATTTGTAATTAAGTATTTGTGAATTTGTAGAATGGTCTTTCCAACGTACCCTATGACTCAAAAAATGTTTAAAGTGTGGCTAAACTCAAAGGTAATTCAAGTACCTGTCTTATATGCTTTTGAATAATTTACTTTCAGTTAATTTATTTTGATTCCTAAAGAGCTTTTTAAGAAAGCCTACCTTTATTTTAAGTTATTTTTAATCTTTGCCATAGTGTTTAAATTCTAAGACCTACAATCTTGTGACAATTTTTAACATCAAGAAAGATCGTGTTTTTCACTACAAGTCAACTGGTTGGGAAAGTGAATTTACGCAGCGTCTACTAATAAAGCATTGAATATGCATCTGACTTTTTTCAGAAGGAAACAAGATTGAACAAATTTGTCAGTTTAAGTTTTCAGTTAATCGTCTTGTTTCTAAAACTTAGTTTCGATAAAATGAATGAAGTCAGGAGAAGACACATTATTCCATGGTGCGCCGCCTGGTCTCAATAAAGTATTGAGTTTTCGCAGTAAAGACTTAAAAAAAATGCAGTATGCTGTTTCAGTTTCCCTCTCAAATTTTGGCCAACAAGATCTGTTTACACCAGATAGTTTCATAGTAAAGCATCAGTTTCACAACTCTGCAAATCAAGTGTAAAGCAGTGCAAAGCAATAAAGGAATAATATAGTTGATAAGAAAAAAAAAAAAAAACTCCTGTCGAAAGAATCAGGCGAAATTAGTACTCTAGGCTCTTCCTTGACCTTAAGCTCACTTTATTTTTACGTTTCCTTCAGCAGTAATTTTTAGCAGACATTTTTTCAGCAGGACCAGGTCCTGGCTACATATTAGACCTTTCGAATTATTAATGTATTATTTTACCGCTTCTTTACGTTTTTTAGTTATTTTTTCTTTTCAGTCCTCTCGCTTATAAGTGGCTTCGAATTTAGAAATCTGCCAAATGTGAAGAACCAGATTTTTTTTAAAGTCCACAGAAAAATAAATACAATAATGAATCCTCACTTTTTTTATATTTCCCGTGGTTAATTGCGGGTTTTGTCAGCTCGTGACAATTCCCAGCATGCAACGTCCTGCTTACAGCACGCAAAATTATCTTTTTAAAAACTCCAATGCTTCCTCCATTGACATCCTTATCTTTGAACTATTCGAATTCCAAGTAGGTCAAGGGCCGTAATGTGGTTACACAAGCGTAAGATCGCCTCACATCCAGTTTTAGAGTAAAATATATATGATTTTTGTTGTTTTGTTTTGTCAAGAAAAATATTATAGGGCACAGTCTTACTGGTAAAAGGTATTCTCATACTGTTAAAATACCTTTGGCAGATGAATCATCGTACATGCGCAAATAGAAACGTTTTTCTCTCATGTCACAACTTCAACTTTCTGGATGGTCAGAATAGGGATATTATTAAGTTTGAGAGACAGACGTTCGTGTATTTTTGTGACGGATACGAAGAGAGTCTAGTGGACAGTTTACATGTTAGTATTTTATAAACGTTTTTTTGTGATTTATTTTATCATATTTGTCAGTAGAAAGACTCCTTGTTTCCGAAGTCATAAAGTGGTGTCGAACCCCCGCAGATATGTTTTTACCTCTGGAGTAAGGTAAAGATAAAGAAACTTGGAGTAGTGTAAATACGAAAACAAGACGCTTGAATTTCCCATGTTGCCCTGGGGAAATGACTTTCATTTCATAACTACGACCCCTGGTAATTATCAGTACCTATATATACATTCATTAAAAGAACGATACATACAAATATCTGCACAAGCCGATATGTATCTAAACACACACATACACCTATACTGGCACGTGTGTATTATTTCATACAAACTGCTGAACTACAAGTGCTCATGTGTGACAGCATTGATAGCCCTGAAAGTCCATCTGCTCAAAAAGAAAAAAAAACATCTTGACCTTTAAGCCACATTTTTTTTTTACATATTTCAGCTTTCATTGTTTTAATTTGTTGTACATCAGCATCGTCATCATCACGGTGTTTACAATGAGCGTGGTAAGGAAAATGTTACTTGAAATAATAATGTGATCACTGTTTAGTATGTCACCGAATTACTCATCAGCTATGATCGTCGCCTGCTATACTGGTACCTCACAAATTTTCTTAAAATATAGTTCTTTAGTCTGATGTCATCTAGAAGATACATTTGCAGTACCTTCGAAAACTTACTGCAGCAAAGCATGGTCGATATTAAATTTGATTTAAAAAAAAAAATATTAACTGGTGGAAAAAGTTCCCGTCTTTACAGTTTGTGAAGATGTTAGTATTCTAAATAGAAGGAACTGAATTTCGTAAATGTTTTCTTGGACAAAAGAAAGTATTAATGAGGTATCTGAAAGAAAGGGGCATAAATATAGGAAAAAGCCTTTATAAGTGCGATAGGCATGTCTCCGTGTCTGCTGGATGTGGCAGTACCTACACTGTAAAACGTTAGCGACATACATCAGGTGGCAGTAAAATATGGAAATCTGAGTTTTGCTAATGTTCCTGCTGCAGACCGGCGTCGATAATAAAGGTCAACCTTTCTTAAGTTTCTGTGTCTTCCGGTGAAGCAGATATAACGAACTTTCTTGTATGTCTGTGTGAGTGCGACTGCTATGAGTGAGTGAGAGAAAGAAAGATCTTCAAAGCATGTGCGTTTTTAACGTCCTCAAATGTGTTTTTGGTAAATACTTTGCTGACCAATTGTGTTTGTGTGCCTGTATCTTTATTTCTCTGTATGTGTGGGTGAGAGAACAACGTGGGTGGACCTATTTTAATCAACACCCACCTGTCTTCTCTCTAGTAATTTACAGTTGATAACCCTCTCCTCCGGAGAAAACCTCCGATTGGTCAGAAGATTGGCGTCCTGAAGGGCGTCGGTTCGAGAGCCGAGTGTCTTCCCCCAGTCGACCCAGTTGTTGAGTCTGAGTACCTAAATCCATACAGGACAGGGCAAGGAAGGAGAGGTGATGGGAACCCACCTCGCATAAAAACTGGCCCAGAGACAAGCGAGGTCTACCTCAACCCCCAGCGACCTGAAAAGTGAGGAAACCTTTGCCTGTCACCTTTACCTTCCTTTCTGTTCTTACATTCTCTATAAGCTTTTTTTTCTCTCCGTGTATATCATCGTCTTCCGGGATCTGGATTTTCAACTCTTCTTTCTCTCTCACTGTCACATTTATACACACGCACGAACTAAGTAAGTGAAGCATGTAAATGGTTCTCGTTTAGTAATAATTTGGTGCCAGAGAAAAAAATTATACATAGCAACATCCATATTGCATAGAAATCCACAGGCTACACCGAGAACAAGAACTCTAGGTCTTTTCGTTAATTAGAGATACACTAATTTCTCGGACAGTGACCATAACAGATATAGGGTCTCCTGGAGATCAGGAGTCTCTGCGGTGACCAAAGATCCGGGATCCATTTGGAAGCCTAGCCACTCTACAGCGGTCGAACCCAGATGAGCAGATGATGATCGTCAGTGGAGGAAAAAAAATCTCGTCGCCATCACATGCATGACAGGGTTTCAACCTTATTTTCTCAGGCGGACGTAAGGACCTGCGGGACGAATACTGACCAGCGTCTATCACTTGCGCTTATTACCTATTTGCAATGAAAATTCTAGAATGACTTACCTGGACGAACAGGAGACTCATGTCATCGCTGGCTGACCCACTGAGGAAGGAGCGATGTGACGACACGGCTAGCAGCAAGCAACAACCTTCAGACAAGAGAGGCAGGCTGCAGGAACTTCCAGCAAGACGGGGAAGAGTTGGCGCAAAGGTGAGGTCGAGAAAAGGGGAGGAAGTGACCAGTCCCTGGGGCTGTCCAGCGTTCGGAGTCCAAGTATGTGGCGGTTCTACAGAGGGCGCTGACCACGACCACACCGTCACAAGTGTGTGCGTGGCTCTGATGACGTCCACCGGCGATGTCTTTACACGAGCGGCTGGAAGGTGGGTGGGTTTGGGAGGAGTGGGGTGAATGGGCCAGGAGGGGAGGAGGGGAAGATCATGCAGTAGATTGCTGTGCGGTTGTTGGTTATTGTCCACAGTTACTGTCTGGCACTGACGTCATTCAAATACAAGTCGTGAGAAGGTGCGGAAGAGCGGGGGAAGGTTGAGACGATCAAGAAGATGGGGGGTTGGAGTTGGGGATTGAGGAATCAACGGTTGCCGTGCACCTGTGTGTGTGTGTGTGAAATGGTAGCGGTAGAGATGGAGCCTGCTCGCGGCGTGTTCCAGCACGCGCCCTGACTGACGGTCCACGCGACTGGTAGATACACATCGCGCTCAGACTAACTGTTCTCGCAGTTGGTAGATGCAGATGCTTAAAAAAGGGAATTGTAACACAACATCATCTGAATTTGATCATTTTAGACTACCACCATGTTTTTTTTAAAGGATGGAGGTCTGCGTGCGTTCTAGTTTGTCCACGAACATATCCTACTTACAAATCCCAGCGTGTGCATTCCTGCAAATGCACGTGATTTTGTCTTGCTGAAATTTTCTTCACACATCTTAGTTAGCCCAGTGCTCTCCTTCTCATTCGTGAACAAAAGACAGGAAATGTTAAAGACAGGAAGTCCGCTCTCTACAGGCGAAGTCTCTTTGCGGTGGGAGGAGCTTACAGAGGGATCTCACGCTACGGCAACGTTTCCTTCGGTGTCTTGTGAGAGTGCGGACTTAAAGACTCACTCGAGTGCAAGATCACTTTACAGACACCAGAAGACCACCAACAGTTGGTGTAGACCTCGCTGCTAAAATCTTAAACCTAAAACAGACAGCGACGATGTTTGTTGCTGACAGTCGGAGGTCGAAACCGTTTGTCCGATCCTCACACTTTTGAGTCGAAACAATCTTTTTGATAGTTTTTTTTTTTCGTTGTAAGATGCTGCTGGTGTCTTCCAATAAGTACAAATACTGCACAGAATACATTGCAACGTAGCTCTGCTACACAAAGCAAATATTCTCAACTCCATAATTTGAAAGATTACCGATGACAGAGAGAGAGAGAGGGGGGATGGTGTTAAGCGAGTGCGAGACATAGTTGCATGAAGGATGGCACCACACTGGTTCTTATCTGCTCTTCACTGGAAGTCATATTGCTGTAAATTAATAGCGAAAAGAAAACAAATTAATGGATACGTGGAAATAACAATCTGGGAGATGTGGGCTGGAGGCTAGCATTGACATGTGATCTTGTTCAGTTTTACTTGCGAGCATCTTACTCATCTGAGGGAGACTTTTAAATACTCTTCCCTCTACACGCCTCGATCCATTTATGGCCCCCTTCCTCCCCGACATGGCGGCTTATAAATAAAATAGAATCTTTTTCGCTCACAAAATACTATCTGATAACGAAGAGAGAATCCAATCTCCATCTGACACCAAAGCTGATCAACAACGGCAAGAAATTAAAAATAAAATATAAATAGTTGTTCTGTGTTCTACATTTCTCCAGCTCTCTCCACCAATCCAATAACCTACAGTCATTCATCTGCCACAACTCTACTCTTCCCACTTCCATTTTTTAAACACATTTATTTGAACTTTACTTAAAAGGTTAAACATTTTTGTTTTAGCTTAGGTCTTGAGATTTTCTTTAATACATGTAACTTAAAATATAAAAGTGTGAGGGACACTCTGTCAGTGTTTCTAATGGTGCCCCTCACACTTTTATGCATTTAAGAAAATCCCGAGACCTAAAGAAAAAATTTGTTTTACCCTTTTTAGTAAAGTTGAAATAAAAGTGTGTGAAAATTTTTATCTCAGAAAGTTGCTTTCTATGCAGAGCGAAGGCCATACAAGAAACGCCAAAGCACACACATCATCATATCTTATTCACCCTTGGGGCTCCTGATCTTGGATTACATTCAGCGTAGAATTAAGGGAAAAAAAATCTTTAGTCCAGTACGTGTTACTGATAAGATAACATGCGATTACTCACTTAAAATATCATGTTCTTAACATTAAAAGGTTCAACGAATTGTATGCAGGGTGTGGTGAAGGAAGTCGCGCCGATTTATTTATTTATTTATTTATTTATCGGCCATTAGAGTAATTTTCAGAGCTCGACAGTACGCGTGCCTAGTCAGCCAAGCTAGAATAGATGGTGTCAAATCAAGTAGGAAGTCACGTGTGTGTGTGTGTGTGTGTGATGAGGGATGTCGGCGGGGGGATGGGCGGTCACGTTTCCAGAAGCCTGTGGTTGCAAGGCTGATAATTTAAAGGCAAAGCATCCTTAACTGGGGCGAGAGGATGAAAGGTCTTGGTAAATACCACACATAGTGCTCTCACACTAACTGGACAAAAAAGCTTTGACCTTTCACCTCTGACACATTCCTGTCTGTAGATGACTAGCGTCCAGAACTCGGCAAGACTGTTAAATGCTGTTTGTTGACTAACTTTCAATGTATGCGTACTCGGACAAATAAACAAATAAACACTCACAAACGTAAGGGCAGGCAATTATTGTGAACAGTTTTGTAATGTTGAAGGTTCTTCCTCTCTTTTGCTGCGACCATCTACATTTCTAGCGCCAAGCTAGTGTGACAGCGAGTATAAGGAACAAGCTACAACTCTTTTTGTTAATATTGTATGCACGTGCACGTGAGTGTATGAGAGTGCATGCATGAGGTTGTGTACGAGCTGTGTGTGTCTCAAAACTGGGACTGCTTTTGTTCCTTCTTCATCCCAAGTCTGCCTAAACCTTAGCCTTAAGGCTTCTTATGTTCAGCTCCCTCATCCCAAATGTTACTGAACCCTGGGCTGGTGGTTGTTTCGATCCGGCAAGCAGTCATGGCAAGACTTCAAGCTTGGAATCATCTTCTAATTTGCCATCCACCAAACTCGGGTATATCTGGTCATGGGCATGGCATGAAATGACCAGTATTATCGTTTCAGAGAAGCGCATGACAGATAAATGTCATGGGGATACGTTGCACACTATCATTACTGTAGGATAGACCGCAGCATGACACTACGGCAGTGCATTTTTTCATGAACATTGACATTAAAGATCTTCTAAGAACATATAATTAGAAATTATTCTATATCAGCAATGAGCACGCAAGGTCCCACGTACCTCCCCCATTGTATGAGGACAACCTTAAGACAGGTCCTTCTAGACACGAAAGAACGTGGAGCACAAAGGTTACTCCCTGCGGTGTTCCTCGTGATTCAGAAGTTACCTTTTTGCACTTAGATACATCACCAAAGCGTGTAAAATGAGCATTTCATATTTGTTCGGTAGCTGCATTCGATAAATGAGCTTTGGAGATTTCTTATTGACGAATTTTTTGAGAAGCTTAGACATTTTTGCACTAGTGGTTATCATCATCATCATCAATTTTTCCAGTTGTGACCTAACGTTGATTAAGTTTGCAGACGATATGGCGTTGGCTGCTCAGCTCAGGGACGACGATTCACTGGAGAGCTATTTCCTTCAGGTTAAGAAGCTTGACGGGATCAATGTTTTTAAACCTCAAGAATTGGTTTTTGATAGAAAATAAAATCTTTGGAGTGAGACAACAGAGCAGGTGCACAAGTTTTAACTGCCTCGGCACAGTGCTAGACAGCAAACTGTCCTTCCAGAAAAACACTAACATCGATTCCAGGAAAGCACATTAGCGCTACATCACCACTCCTTTCTTCTTCTGGGGCATATACTGTGAATTAATGATAGCAAGAATACTTAATTAAAAAGTATCTCTCTTAGTGGTTGTCAGGGATTGACCCAGAGAAGTAGAGCGCCTATCATACACTGAAGGACAGTAAACATACGCAGGTACATTCCGCTGATTACAGAGTTTTCGCACACCCTGAAGACCCTGCCACCTAGCTGACCAAGAACCTCCTTGTTGGACAAGTCAGTGCAGTGCCTGTTTTGAGGGACTTGCTTCGTGCCGTGAATGAAGTCTTCTCAGTATTATATATATATATTGGATTATATATTAATACATAACTTATACATTGATCGCATGGAGTCAATCCCACGGAAACGATTAGCAAGCCAAGTGATTGGATCTGACTTCATCCATGCAATCCTCTGGTGATCCAGACCTAAGCCTCCAATGACATTTCACGCTTGCTGAGTTGTTTTAATCGGGCAAAATGTCTAAACGCAAAACCTTCCGAGGGTCCCACAGCTCCACTCGTGCTTTGGTCAATGTAATGGCAAATAAATCTGGACTTAGCTCAGCATGTTGACCAAAGTTCCAATGTCCTAAAAGGTTGCCCCGCAATCTTCGGTTTTCTGAGACCTTCGCACACAACTTAGTCTTTTTCAAACGTTCAAAGATATTTTCCCTAGTTAAGATGAATCTTAAAAGAAATCATTCGGGCTCGCATCTCAATCGAAGTGTAATGGTTGTTTCCTACTGCTCTTCCCTCCTTTCTGGTTGTGCGTAATAGTCGTTAGAGTTGGGTGTACAGCGGGGTGCTACAGGGTTTAGTGTGCGTTAACAAACATTGAGTGAATGGGGCTAAATCTTGTCATGTTTAACATGGATGACAGCTTGATGTGATTCACTTGTCACATTTACCATGGATGACGGTTGATGAGATTCAATGTCAGCTAAGATAGGATTTAATCGGACTTTTATTTAATCTAGTCACAACCGGGAGCAGTTGGTAACGCAGTTAAAATGGACTGAATATTGCAACGAACTGCACTACTTCCATCTGAAGATAGACCTCACCGTCCTCCAGACTACAACCAGTGGGTCTACAGACCTACCAGATATATAGAAAAGGTCGAGAGAGCTGTTCACAGTCTGAAAGGAGGGAAGTCACCTGACGATGACAACGTCCTGAGCTGCTCAAGCATGGCGAGGAAGAAGCAGTGAAGCCCTCGCTACTCTGTGCAAGACTCTGGGAAATCCATCGAGATCTTTTCCGCAACTTCATCGACTTTTAAAAGGCATTTGACAGAATCTTGCACCAGGGCTATGACTTGTCAAACGAAAATTTAATACGAAGAGGGCCTTGTTCAAGTCATCGAAGCGCTGTACAAGAGTTCAGTGAGTGCAATTCTACTCAACAACCAACTGGAAGACTTTTTTTTAGACAGCAGCCTGCGTTTGTCGACAGAGTTGGCTATCGCCTGTACTGCTCAACATCTTGGACACTAGAGACCTTTCGTGTCCATAAAACCTCCTTTTCCACTGATGGAATGGAATCCTTTGCCCGGCATTTTGCTCTTTGTCACACGACACTGATCTGGTGGCAAGCACTAACAGCGGACCACAAGACCTCATCAACAGACTGACAGCATGAAAGCAGATGGAGACCAGCACTTAAATTTAAAAGCTAGAGTTGAAACCAGCGGCGACCATAAAGCAGTGACCTGCATCAGCCTCTTACCTTTTTTTTTATTAAGACTGACAGCTAAGGGAGTTTCGACAACCGTAGCATCCAGAAAAAAAAAGTCTACAAATAATGCCAATTGTAATATATAGATGAAGATATTTATGAAGTCTGACTGAAAGACAAACCTTCTAATCAGTTCACAAATTTTAAACTGATTTCTGTTTCCGAATACAACTTCCTGCTTACACCGTAAAAAAGGTCAATAGAATCGTCCCTTCAGATCTTGTGAGCTGTTGCACATTAACACCTTCTGACCTTTAATGTTTGCAAGTTTTTTCGGCATCCTCATTTTTTCTCTTCCAAATGAAAATTCTGAAGTCTTATACTCTCTAGACACTATTTTGGTGACAAAACTGACCTACAGAGTGCTTGTAAGACCACCCATGCATGTTCCTCGCTAAAAACAATTTCAAGAGTTCTTTAAAGCCAGTCCTTTTCTCTTTGCTTTTTACTACCTTATACCTAAATCAAGCAACTGAAAAAACAAATAAATAAATCAGATTAAATGAACAGCAGCTATTTCGTTTCAGGTCCTTTCAGTCATGATTCCTGGGAAAGTATAATAGTTTTATCTGAAGGGTTCGTAATCGTAGCGTTATGCGTAAGAGAAGTGGATCGCTGCGCAGAGACTGACACGCAAGCGAACCATGGTTCAAGTCCTCAGGAGCAACCAGCCTTTTGTTGACTTCAAAGATGCTATTCACAACGTGAAGACGTAATTTGTGCTCTCTACCCTCTTCTGCTCTCTGTTCTCCTTATTTCCTTTCATTTATCAACCTTTTTTTTTTTGTCCTTTACATTTCGAGAGCAATTTTATGCATCGGGTTGCCTGTAAGTTTTGAAGTCTTGGAGCGAGTTAATTTTGGAAACTCTTCAGTGGCTTACAAGCAATGAAAAAAATAAAATAAAATAAACGGAGAGGGATTACGAACGCTCTCGTCCCACGCGACTTTGACGGTCAAGAGCGCTGCCTGACATTTCGCCGCACTCAAACACGTGAGCCTGCTCACGTGATCCAACTACTTTTAGACACCATCTTCCGCATCATTAGAGGCCTAAAAATATCCCGTAACAAGCAAACACTTTCCTTTTATCTCTTTTTTCTTTTTACTCTAGCTCTCGCGACTGAACAAAACATATTTTATAGATGGACAGTAATAGAAAAGTAAACCCAAAGATAAGTTTTTTTTTTTAAAGAGACCTGAAAGAATTATTTATACAAAAGTCGGCAAATTTCTCCGATGACGACAGTAATGTCAAGAAAAATGTCCCGTATATTTTTCTTACTCTGATCCACAGCTATCTTATCTAATTCTCAGAGGGTAGCTTTGCTGCCTGCAAATAGATGGAATCGTCTGCCTAGCATCTCCTGGCGACAAAACATCTCTGGGGCACAAGGAGACAATGCAAGTTCCTATTAACAGCCATTGACAGTTGTTATTTTATCTTGATATCGAGGCTTTGTGGAAGTTTAAAGAGTTTTAATTAAAATGGATGATAGCAAAAGGTATTTTAAGACGAAACTATGCGGACATGCTTGCTAGTGGTTGAATTCCAATGGCATGCTGTTGATCTGTTTATCATCGGAGAAAAGAAAAGACAAGAAAAAAAAAGGTTATGGGTTAAGTGAGGGGCATAGTCCTGGCAACTTAGACATGAACAAACTGAACAACATTCAATTCTTTGTTTGCGTTGCAAGTCTTCTTAATACTTGAACCCGTATGTGTGCTCACCACACAAAGTTCTGGACCATTTATACAAACATTTGTACTAGATACTCACTACGGCTAATATAATACACAGTATATTTATACATGCATCCTCTCTCTCTCTCTCAAACGATACTTTGGAAGTGAAATCTTCTACTCTGACTCAAGATTTAGAAAGTACGGGATAACTTTGCTCGCGGACTAGAAAAAAAAATAAACAACGACAAAAATATTCACCCTATGGTTCTCTGTGCACGCTGACAGTTTGGTAACTATAGACATACTGAAAGTAAAACCATCCACTTTTTCAGTTTCTCTCTTTCTACCCTTCCTTTCTTCCTTCCACGTGCTTAGCTTACCAAGTGCACCATGCACTACAGAATTAATTTCTTTTCTTCGATCTGTCTTCCTTTCAGAGACAATTTTTCTGCTGAACTGAAAACGTAGAAGGACACCCCAGACTGGAAGAGCCACGTTTTCGCACGACGCACACCGGCGTCACGAGACCGCGCTGCACGTGAGTCCAACGTACGCAGCTTTCAAGGTCAGCCTCATCGTTCCCTTGAGGATATCAATGAAAGGCCAAAGACGTGACAGAAATAGTATCGGGCTGATGGTGGTCTGCGTCAGCAGCTCTGCGATCGATCTGATCGCGGCTTCACGTGGTCAATCTAGACGTTCCTCTCTAGGGTTTCCATGTCTATTTTAGCCGAGCACTGAAAATAGGTAGAACAATGTTAACAGCATCTTCACCATTTTCTCCATTCCAGGCACTTATTCCCTCAAGTATTGAAATTCGAAAATGCACGGACATTTTTTTGTTTTGTTCTGATTGAAGGACACACTCTTGACTGTGCTACGCCCTAGGGGGGAAGACAAATGTTGCGCCCCCCTTCTTTAACCTTAATTATATTTCTTTATTTCGTACAATACTTTTCTTGCTTGTGGTTGAGTTTGTGGTGCTGTAAAGCTTAACAAAACATTCCATTGAACGAAGGGATCCGTTACAGTCCTATAGTCTTTCACATATATTCTTTACGGCAAAGTCTAGTCTACAGATATATTCTTGAAGTACAGTTCAGGTCACAACTCTTTTGAAAGACCTGCAACAATGGTTTCCTACACTTTCTCAGTCCTGCTACTCTGATTTGACTGGTCATTAACTGTGATAGATTTATCGGGACCTTTTCCCCACTGTGTGCTGGCACCTCGGAAAGTACTTTCAATCTTTCTCATCTTAAAGAAGGATTTATTACGACCAGAAGTGTTAGAACCCAAAAGTATCAAAGCATGGCTCATTAAAATTAATCCTTTTTTAAAGTATTTGCTCTCCGTCTTTGATTAATAAGAATTATGTTTTTTAATGCACAAATGAAGAACTTCTTCCGACAGGTGAGGCATAGGGTCCCTAGGGTCCACCCCGAGCAGCCCTTTCCTTGTCCACATACACCGCCCCTTTCCCCGTGGGTTAGGTAGATGAAGTCAACCTACAAGCAGAGGAAAGGTGTCCTGCAAATGTCATTCTATGAAACTGATATTTTTCCTAACATTGTTTATCGCTTAAAAAAAGAAGAGCAGGCCATTCTTGCGAGCCACCGTGACTGCGCCCGAGGCGACCGTCCTGTTCGCCTAATGGTGGAACCGGCCCTGGACACACTATTAAGTCACGCTTGGTCTTTGGAACAAGAAAACAGAAAATGACGAAGATCTTTGTAGGGCTAGTAACATGTAAGTGAATAAAGGTAAAGGTGGTCCCATAACCTTTTCAGGTCAATATGGGGTGAGTTCTCGGGGCCAGCTTTACGTGGGGTGGTGCCCATCTCCTCTCCCTCGCTGTCTTACCTTCCCCAACCCTCTATGGATCGACTGCGCTACTAGTACCCCAGCGCTCTACTCGGCTATCGCCAAGACTCTCTCTATTTTTCTCCAATAACTCTAGAACCTCTCAAAAACTGAATATTCCCATTCCTAGACTAGACCTTTTTAAAGCAAGTCTGAAATACTCAGGAAGCGCGCTATGGAACAGCCTCCCTCTCATATATATATATATTTTTTCTTAACCGCCACTTTTTGTTCATACTCACCTTCCTTTATGTTTACTACAAATTATTCTATAAGACTGAATTACTTCATCTACGTAGTTGATTTTCTTCCCTGTAAAGGACGAGGGCTAAATGGAAAAAAGCATTTTCTTGCTTATTTTACCTCTCATAAATGAAGAATTGTCATTGTCCCTTACATGTAAATAGTGACAGATGAAAAGGAATCATTGTTTCCTTTTTCATCGGGAAGCCATCAATTCTTCTTGATACGTCTTCTCTTTTCTCCACATAAAATCCGCAAGGTATATTTTCCTTAGCACTGTGATAACAGGTTAGCCTTTCTGAATGCTGGTCACTATGCGAAGACAGATGTTTAGTTTTGTGGCATGCCCTGATAGGGATTTACACTGGCTTTCCCAGGTGAGAAAAGCCTGCAAAATGAATCTACTAGGTAAATGGTTTAGTGAGAGGCACAAAAAGGTGCACTTGACTCTTTGATAGAGATTCAGTTACCAGAATTAGGAAACTATCCAAAACAAATATCATTTAGTTAAACACAAATATTCAGTTTCAGAACACATTCAGACCATCACAATGATTCTGCATTTTATTTGTTTCATCATTACAGTCATCATTAGGGAAACATTTTAAATATTTATCATAAATGAGCAGCGTCACTTTATCTTTATTAAATATTAGGAATAATCAAAGCAGAACATTAATAGTAAATTTATGAAGATTAAAAACACACCATGAAATTAGAGAAGAGATATCCATAAACACAGTTCTTTCTCCTTTCTTAATATCAGCTTCAAACCCAAAAAGCAATCTAACACAAAAACCCTTAATTCAATGCAGCTCTACAAAGACCTGAGATGATAAGAATTGTTGAAGTATTCTGGTAAAGAAAAATCACAGCTAAGTCTTGGATGTCCTGAACACAAAATCTACACTGAGGTGCTGAGGTGTTGCATCTAGCCTCGGTCGCAAAAAAAAACCAAACAAAAAAACAAAAAAAAACCATCAAAACCTCAGCAATCACAATATAGTAAAACATTGGAAGTTCAATTGTGGTGTTACCTCCTTTTTGACAGATAAAGTGTAATCTATATAATATGCCTATTAATATATGTTTATACATTTAAGCATTGCAGTGCATCATGGAATTAAAAGGTTACCGGTAGAGCAATCAAGGCAAGAAAATGACCATCATTATAGCTACTGACACTATCTCCTATGTGCCATCAGATGTTTCTTGAAAACCAACAAGTCTTCCTTTGCTGAAGATTGCTTATTTATCCTCAGTGAAGCATAAACTGGTAAAGTCTATTTAAAGAAAAATTATGAAAACTAATATATGTCTGCTTATTTTCCAACACAACAGTATCAGCTCACTATTTAGCAAATATCAAAGTATTCTATTTTCTTCTTCTCTCCCAGGCTCTTTGCCTCCGCATAAAAACTATCTCATGAAAATTGTTGTCTGTTGGTTGCACACAGTTTTTCAGAAAACACAAAACTGAAATAAAAGACTAAAGGCCAATTGTCTCTTCTCATACATATACATCAGGAGTAGGCACCCCTGTCACATCACACATGTTGATGTAAATGAATACTGTCCCCAAATACAGTGGTATTCTATTGTCCTTGACAACTGGCATCAATGCATCAATGCAGTCTTCATTTTTTGTGAAACCTTTGAGTTCTTTACAAAACAGACCAGCTGTTGAAAGAAAATAAACACACATACATATAAAAAAATATAAATTAAGGAGTTACTCAGAAAGTCATATTCTTCTCAAATAAATTTATAACATAAAAAAAATATATATATAAGTAGCATCTATCTCAAAAACATTCATACACAAACAAGCATGCACACATTTGTATTTGAATTCATCCAATCATGCCTTACACATGCATTGATGCACAATTTCAAGATACCTTTCTCACAGTATGAAGGCATTTCTGTCACTGGGTTGTGCATCAAATGAGACAGGTGCCTCAGCCATGGAAAGTCAGTAGTTAAGTGCCACACACTGTCATTGCAGTTCAGACCTGTTAAATACATGCTTTCTTAAAACAGCTGCATCTGTCACACCCAATTATAGAGTTAAAACTTATTCGTCCAGGCATATCATTTTAAGTCTGCACTTAATCACTCTTTCCCCACCTCACTCTCCCTTGTCCTCTTTATCCAGCGTCAAGCTTATTCTCAATGTTAGCACTTTTATACCCTTAGTATTTTACTCCTACCACAAACTTCATTGTGAGATCAGATTTTTACATTAAGGACAAATGGAAAATGATTTTTCATTAGATTGGCCCACACTTGACAATGCTTTCATTTCTTTCCCAGGCACAAAAAAGAATGTCCACATTATGAATGGCCGGTCCTAAACTGTAAAAAATACATTCTCACCTTTCAAAGAGTAACAGTTTACTCTAGAGATGGAAGAACTCTTTGAAAGTGACAAATTGCCACTGGGAAACTGAAGATCATCCAGACAAAATCTGCATGGTAACAAAATAAAGAAAAGGATTTTATATTTGCTTGTTCTGTCACACTTTCTACGATCTGCTATAATACAAACTTGAGCACTTGTGCTTTTAAGTTCTTGTTTTTAAATTCTAACCTAAGCTGCTAAATTTGTACATACTAAATAAATCATACCTGTTAATTGCATGAAACAGTTCTGCCCAGTTTGCCATTCGGTGCTGATTGTACAGAGTAGCAGCTGGATTAGGGCTGTAGTCAAACACCACACATACATGCTTCTTTATGTCTGGCAGTGTCAACAATTCCTGCGTCAGCTCTTCCTCGTTAATCTGATAATAAATGTTACATTCGTACAGCTTGGCAGCCAAGAAAGATGGCTTACAAGAAACTGCATATAAGGAATAAGCAAAAAAAAGAAAAAATAACTGGCCATCATTTACTCTGCTTTTCTCTCAGTGATGTGACTGACATTCATTTGATGATTTTCCACTGCACATGTTGCAGCTATCATAGAAGTTATAATAGTTCCAGACACTGACATCTCACAGAATACTTTAAAAAAAATCTTCAAATCATAGGCAGTTTTCTCTCACAAATGGCATGTGTGAGAGAGAGAGAGAAGGAAAACAAAAGGGAAAGCATGCATATATAAACATTAAAGGGGGAAAAAAAAAACAGCCTTAAAGGCGGAACTTCTTGTGGACAGTTTTGCCTCAATGAGGGATGGTAGGAGTACCGACAGGGTAGTAAATGGAGACAAATGACTGCTAGTTGTCAGAACAGTGTGCACTCGTACCTCCCCTCGCAGGGGCGAAACCATTCTCTTTCTATGCTCCAAATAGTTGTTCCGCCTTTAATGGTCATGACCCCAACACAAAGCATCTCTACAATACCAATAAAGACTTTATCTCCAAGAATCATGAACTGGAAAAACAAAATTATAAAACAGAAATAAAATAAAGGAAAAAAAAAAGACATCTTACCTCCATCATTGGCCTCAGGATGATAACACAAGAACCAGAGTCATGCAAGCCTTGACAGACAGATTCTAACACCGACCTGGTCTCCAGTTTAGTACACTGTGCCCACTGCACTCGTCCTAACAGTGGACTATGCTCAACTTTCACATTCCGCAGAACTCGACAAGCACTTCCTGTTAGGATTCACATCATGTGTTTAATAAGACCTTGTAAGATTTTTCCCAACATTATGTTGCTGCAGAACTTTTCCAAGTTAAAACTATTTACTTTTACCTTCTTGTTGTACACATATTACATCCAAATACTTGAATACTTTTAAGCCTAACCCATAAAAATAAAATACTTCTACATAAACATGTAATGTATGATAGTCTCTTGATTAACATCTTCAGGTATCAGCTTTGTCAGTTCATGTAATTATTAGATATGTTAATTATTTTCAACTGAAGCTGTTTAGGTGTAGTTTTTTAATTAAAAAAAATAACTCTTCATATTTGTATTCCTCTTTTTCTGCTTTATTTTTATCATAATTTATTTTATTTTTTGTGCATGTGATTCGTGACCATTTCATTATGTGTTACTTTAATAATTTTAGATCTACAACCAATATAATTACTGTACCACCATTACCTCGTACACTCTTCAGCCTTGGGCAGTCCATCAGCCTCAATTCTGTTATCCCAACCATACGTAGTGTGATATGGGCAAGAGAGTCAGAATGGAGTTTCAGTACCTGCAGGCATAATTACAATAAGGTATTCACAGTGTAGATAACCATGTTCTGCACTTCACTGCATAAGAATGGCATTTTCAAGAATCCATGACAAAGATTTTCCTCTCTCCCATCATATACAACATACACATTTAAAGATCAAACTTCCACCATCCAGCAGAAAAGAATGGTTTTACCCAGGGGAATGGAAATAAGGATTTTTGTTAGGTCAGATGAATACAATTTGTGAAGCATGACCATGAAGATAGCAGACACCTCTTCTTACCGCCCTCCATGGTTGAACCATTCTTTCCTGCCCTAAGGTAAAAGGTAAGCCTTTAATTTTTACATCAAGTTATAAGACAGAAGGGCTGATTATTAGAAATCCACTCAACTGCTATATATATATATAGAAACAATGTTTAGTGACCAAACTGAACAAGACCAAACTTCTATCAGTATATTCATTTCATTCAAATTTCACTCCAGTGTATTCTTTTGACATAGCCAAGCCAACCAGCAAACAAAAAAAGTTTAATTATTAGCCTTGGCCATCATCAAACGAGAAATTTGTTATGCATATCAAATCAAACCAACCACTCCCTTCACCCTTCAAGGCTGTGACTGGATAAAAAAGCTGGGTTATTGGCCTTGACCATCATCAAACCAGAACTTTGCTATGCATACCAAATCAAACCAATTGCTTTTACCCTTCAATGCTATGACTGGATAAAAAAAAAATGATAAGAAACCTATTTGATGACAGACGAAAGTACTTTGGCAAACATCAATTTATTTTTCTAGCAGTGACACATTTTGACAGAATGTCTGATCTTGAACACATAAACTATATAAACCAAATATGAAAAGGTATTCAGAAAATCCAGTTGCCTTAGGACTAGGTAGTGTTACTGAGTATAAAATCACTCTTTTAATCTCCTTTAGACTTAAACAAAAATTGGAGGTGGATGAGGTTGAAGAGTTTAACTGTAACTAAGAAATATTACAGGACAACTGGGTTGCACCTTTACCCTAAGCCTAGCAAAGGAGACTGGATATACAGGTTAGTACAAATCAGCTTTCTGAATCATGCAATGCTTATCACTGATGTGCAATGAAGATATGTTTAAAAAAAACCCCTACACTCTGATGCTAGAACTTAAATTCTTGTTGGAAAAAAAAAGGTAATTTCGAGATTACATCTATAGCATTTGATAAAAAGCCTCTTACTGCTCTCTTCCCCTGAGCATTCAAACCAAATATTATTAAGCATCTGTATGGTTCTCACAACAAACACTAAATGTCAAGGGATTGAACTGATCGGCTGAAATCATTTGTACAATAAAACCACTGACCTGCACATGATCCTCCTCATATACGGGATCACTTGTGCTGGTGGCTTTGCTCACCATAATGGGAGGGCTCTTCCCTGCCCTGGACAAGCATGTGCATCGCTTTGCTCCTGCATGTGGCATGTCTCCCTCCCCACTCACTTGTGTAAGTGTGCTATCAACTTCCTCCAGTGACTTTTTGTTCGATGATCCACTACCTGAGTTGGAAGCTCTTGATTTCTTCCCTTGGTTGCCTGCAATGTCTTCCTGCTCTCGCACTCGTCTTATGGAGTCTCTTATTTCATCATTGTTGGCTTGGCACCACTTGTCTTTCTTATAAGGGCACACAGGACAGGACAGCTCTGCAAATCCACCATCATCACTTAGACCACGACTTCTTTTTGCAACACTCTTCTTTTTTCCCAGCAGACCTTTTCCCTTGAAAGGTCGGGGCAAAGGGTGTACGGGACCTTCAACGGGGAAGGAAAGTCGTTCATCTGCCCCATGAGTGGCCAGCTCTTGCTCGCATGAACTCTCATTGATCTTGGTGTTTGAAGGTTTGGCCTGTGCAAAGTTCTGACCATGGTAGTTTTTGTCATTAGTCTGCTTGTTGACAGCACTTTTTTTGTCTGAGCCCTGTTTAAGACTCTGTTCTGCCCAGTTCCTTGGTCTCAGTGTGCGAGTATCATTGTCAAAAGATTTGCTGCTTACATATTGCTGATCACAACTACTTGGCTTCAATCCAATATGGTTAACTCCTGAACCACATTCCAGAAAGTCTGAAGAATTTACGCTGTCAAGTTCATCAATGTCACTTAGTCGGTGATCAAAATTACCCGAAGAACTAATAGAAGGTGGTGTACACAATGGGACGACTGTCTGCCCTGAGGTATGCCCAGGGACAGCAAATTCTTTTTCACCTATGCCACATGAGGGTAGAGGTGACATACCTGAAGGGCCTGGCACAGAAACTGAATCTAAGGAAGACACACGAGGATCAGAACTAGGGAAACACAAGGCTTCACCAACTGTGGATGTGGTCAGGTTGTGAGGACAGTCTCTGTCAGCAGAAGACTGATACCATGAGTGGTGCAACTCATCAAGTTCACTGGAACTATCCCACTGCAGCCATGCTGAGGTTTCCTCTGCTAGTTGTCGACTTCTAGTCAAGGCCTCAGAGTCAGATGTAAGCTCTCCTGAAACCTGGCTACCTGGCTCCTGGGACAAGCATCTGCTGTTTTCAATATGCTGTGAGTTGCCAGTCATGTGGTTTTTATCATCTGCATCAACATCTGAACCATTTTCATGATCGTGATCTTTAGAGGGATTCTGTAAGGAGCTAAAAGACTCCTCAGTCTCTTCAACTGAAAACATTCCTGTGGTGACTTTATGTTGCCTTTTAGCTTCTGAATGCAACAAAGAATGTGACCTTAGTTGCCACGGACATCTGGCAGATGAGGTACTGGCAGTTGTTTTCTTGCTGCCTGTAGAAGAACTCTTGCTTACACCATCTTCTTCGTGTTGATGTCCTATTAATTCTTGAGAAAGCATACTACTACAGCAAGGAACAGGGCTCTCATCCCCTCTGCTCTGAAAATCAATTTTTACTGAAGCTGAAACTGATGGTTCATGTTGTAGACTCTCACTGCTGTTCCCTGGTAAGCTAGACATATGGGACTGAAGGGGTCCTATGTCTGTCACAAGACCAGAAGCACTAAGCAACTCTTCCTCGTAATGATCGTCATCCCTATCACCAACATCATTTGTATTGCCAGCAACGGCAAAAGCTAAACCACTACAGTTTTCCTGCATATTGTCAGCAATGTTGTGCTCTTTGTAAATGGGTAGATTCACTGCATGTCTGTTGCCCTCAGTGTTGTTTTCTTCAATGTTTTCCATGACAGGGTCATTGTTGTTGATCTCCATCATCTCTGCTTCACCAGCATTCTCCTCCTCCTCCCTAAATTGGGGAATAGCTTCGTTGCCCTCACCATCACCACCAAGCCTTTCCTCATCATCACTATCCTCACTGTCATTTTCCTCACCAGCATATGCATCAACAACAGGTACACCATTGGCATGGTTTGTCAGAGAGTTGTGGTTCTGAACCAAGGCTGCTGACACACCCAGGCCTGTACCAGCACTAAGTCCAACCCTGCAGCAGACATGAGAGCTCTTGTTAAACCATCTACTGAAAAAATGTAAAGCTAGTATCTGAACCTGGTGTCTTGTCCCTCAAATTTTAGTTTTAGAAACAGATACTAATAAAAACATGCATGTAATAGGCAACAGATCATTTCATACTTATTTTACACATATGGACTTGGTAATTCCCTCACTTAACCTGGTCTTCATTCCATTCATCTGAACATAGTCCTTTATCTGCCTTCATAGATGGGAGATGAAGAAACTGACCTCTTACAGTTTTTTGCATCTCACACACATGCACATTTTCAAATCTTTAATTTCTTTTCTTCCTTTTCAAATTAAGCAATTGTTCTATTTATTGTGCCAATGGGAAGTGACTATAGTACACATTAATACAATAGCCAAAGCGAGCAAAGCCTGTAAACTAAAAGTATTAACACTTTAGGGCACAACAGACACATGGCACTTCAAGTCTTAACAGATTTTGAGCTTGTTATTGCCATCTAACGTCACAGATAATAAGAAGACTTACCGTGAACAGCCTTTGGGTGGTTCCCTAAACATTGACTCAAGGAACAACGTAGTCAGGGAGTGCAACTGAGCCACAAGAGACTCTAAGCTCTCTAGAGTCATCGCATGACAACTGCACAAACTTAAGTGCTGTAGATTGGTCCATGTGTTCATTCCTGAAATATTAGTAGAAGATAGGTGAAGAACTGTTATAAAGGAAAGCTAATGAACATAATGTTTTCGGTTTTCATTATTTTACATGCAGATAATTTAAGCTCTATTTAACTTATATCACAAACCAACAGTGCGCGCGCACACACACACCATGCGCAGACACACCCATGCATGTGCATGCACACTTATTCAAAACACAGCTTGTGCAACTACTTGTATAGTTGATACTTTTACTCTAATTGCCTTACGACTGATTATCATGAGTTACTAAAGCTTGTGTAGATACATCTATAAATCATTTAACATACACAATTTTCAACAGGCAGTGCTACTGAAACTAACAGTTCAGAACATCTACCATGTGTTATTGCTTTTTATCATTCTAAACGCATGTACTATGTAGGGCTAGAATGCTGAATAAAGGAGAAAACACCAAAAATGCAACCCTATTTCACCTTTACAAACAGCAGACAATTCTCACCTGAGATTAGCCAAGTGTGTGGCAGATGAAGATGTGGGCAGTTGTTGATGGTCAAGGAGGTAAGTGCTGGAAAACAATGTGCTGCAGCTGCCATCCCCATGTCTGTGACAAGTGCAGGATTCTCTTTTACCTCTGAGACACCAAACAGCTCTCCAGTGTCTGCAAGGATCAGCCTGTCAGCTTCTACAGAAACAGGAGAAAATAGGCAGTTTGGGCCAGTTGCAAATATGACTAGTTATTTGTATATGAAGGTAAGAGATATAAATAAAAAATTTTAATCACAATACTAACAAATTACTGACAGTTTATTGAAGGCACTTAAGACAATACTTTCAGAAATATCTCTCTCTGCAAATAGTTCACTCACTGGACTGCCCAAAAGCATCAACATGCCCCAGACTAAGTCTTTTAAAGTTAGGAAAGGTGGCTTCTGACACCTTCAGAGCAGAGAAAAAGCTGTCTCTAGCAAGGGATGGTTGTATCAGCATTTCTTCCAGCCTTCAGAATATAAGCAAAGCAATGGTAAGTGTTAAACAAATTAATGTCAAAATGTTCCAAGAGTTTTCATCTTTGAAATATATGATCAGATTTGCAGGGCTATTGTACTGATTCCATCAAAAAACATTATCTCCCTCATCACCCTGCCCCAGAAAAGGGAAAAAAATATATGACTGCACATCTTTATATTTACTTGTAGCAATCAGGTAGTTAAGGCAAGACAGGGCCCTGGAATTCAACATAAATATTAATTTGTAGCCATTTAGCAATTAAGGTATATTATAAATGTTCAACATGTCCCCTATCCACTCTCCAAGTGATTTTTTATAAAACCATGTAAAAATGTATTGCTAAAGATAGTGACTGATTTATATTTGTTGTGAACAAAATTAACAAAAATAGAACATGTCTTGCCTTAAGTCCGATACCAATTGATAGAAGTGAATGCCAGTTTAGACCAAAGACAAAACGATTCAATTAACGCTAACAAATTGTGCAGTTTCCCAGCGACTCCTAGGCAATAAAATTAACAGATATCTACTATTACACAAATGCAGAACAATAGAAATTGTCTAGGAAAGATATGAAATCTGACCCCAGATCACCCCTTCTCACTCTGTTCTATGTACCCTGTCTCTCCACCTAAAGAAAATCACAAGAATTTACTAAATACTAAGCTAATCAAATGAACTATTGCAAACTTAAATTTTAAACAAAATTTTTCGGATGTGCACAAGAGGGAGGAGGAAAGAAAAAATGGGTGGAAATAAATGAAGCAAACCTTTGTGCAGAAGTAATTGCAAGGAATCCAAGGTCAAGTTCAAGGGCAAATTTGCATGCTGCCATAGTTATCTTTCTCAGATTCTGAAAACCTTGAACTCGCCAGCTATCTTCAACAATGTGCTGGAAGATACCACCTTGTATAGAGGGGAAAAAACAAACAGGATACTTTGTCACATTGTATCACTTATAAATAATCCATGAAGATGCACAAACATACAAGATTTGTTCTTAATTCTAGCTAACTCATTTTTAAAATTTGCATAGAAAAGAAAAAGTCTAACATGACAGATCTGTACATGCTTCTTGTGTATTCGTGGACATTTATAGACATTTTTTTGACTGCTCTTCTCATCATTAACCCCTTGTGTCTCACAAATAAAGTACAAATGATAAAAAAATAATGTGTAATTCTATCGCTCAGCATCATGACCAAGACAGGTCACACTCTGCGCTGACCACTAATGATAAACATTAGATGACAGATATATATATATATAGGCACATTGAACAACATACAGATAAAATACAAAAGTAGAACGTAATGCAATGGATAAAGATTTGAAGGGATATTTGGACTATACACAGTGTACAGATGAAGTAGTTACACAATGGTTAACATGACAGACAACAAAGCAAAAAAGAATTCAAGATAGTAATTCTGGGATAATATTTAGTGAACAAACATATTTTCAGAAAATGTTTGATATATAAACGCTCATGATGGTGCTTACCCAAGAAAGGCACTCTGATTAATTCTAGACGTGAAAGGTTGCGCCCTGCTGCAAGGCCAGTGAAGAGAGATACATATTTCAGAGAGTGGGATGGGCCTACACAGTTTGCCATGACAAATGTTTCCAGCATGGGGGCCAGGAAGTCTCTGAAAGGCAGTGGGTGGGTCAGGTGAACACAGTGAAGAAAGAGATGTCGTACTGTTGTTAATCGTGATATTTCAGGCACTGTAACGCCAGTCAAGTTCAAAGTGGTAACATTTGGAGAAGCTGGAAGCGTGAGTCTGTAAAAGGGCTCTTTGGACAAGAAACAAGCACGGTTCTTGAAGGCGCCAATTATGTGCAAATGGGGAAGATACGTAAGTATGGCCTCAAAAAGAGCCGGATCTGAAATTTCTACCCCTTTCAAACATGGAAGGACCAAAAAGGCATCAATACACCCTGGCACACTAAGGCTAGGACAGTTGCGGAATCGACGTGGTGTCAGTTCTTGAGGGTGGAAGCTGTAGATATTCTCAAGATGGGGACACTTTTCCATTAATCGCATCAGCACAGAATCTGTCAGTTTTGATGGAAAATTTGACAAAATCTGCAACAAAATGGAAACCAAAATACCACTGACTTACTGGCTGCACAAATATACATAATTTTTATATAATCATCTTAAGCTCACTTTGAATAAAATTAATCACAGCTAATTGTGCAACCTCTCATAACACAATACTGGGCTTAATATTTTAAAATATCTTCCAAAAGTTATCTTACAAACCTCTCCATAACCAAAGTCGATGGAACGAAGTAGTTTCAGATAAAGCATCACAGCATGTTGCATCTTCTTATTCTGATACTGCATTTTGAGGACGTCTTGGACAGGAAGAAAGCTAAAGATGTGGCACAGCACCTCTGCTGACTGTGCGCTTATGAAGTCAGTATTTTCTGGATATCGTTTGGCCTGGTCCCGCATTCCCCTACTGTCTACCTCTACAGCTGTCCTTGTAAGTTTGAGCCAAGGCATGTCTTCAAAAAAATCATGGATATTTCTCCCTACATATGTCATCATGCCGCTCTTTTCTTCAGCAGTAGCTGGTGCTGATTTGGTTCCTGATTGAAGTCTGGAGTTGAGATGTGAAGAGGTGGTCATTTGGATTGTTTATGGTAGCAATTTAATATCCACTTAAGTTAATGTTGATTTTTGCTGTTATCGCCAGTCCCTGAAGAACAAATGTTAGAGCAAAATTTACTAATGTTATCGATCATATGTTATTTCTACTTGTTTAATTAACAGAACGGAACTACCAAGATCAAGAAATAAACAATTATAAACATCATGGTTTCACTCTTATGAATAAGTTATCCTACAGTACTGATCTGAAAGAAATTGCAAGCTGGGCTAAAGAGAAAATAGTAAAGATAATGAAGGCAATGTGTTGTCTCAGGGAGGGGAAGGAAGAGGGGGAATATCACTTTTTTCTTTAAACTTTTTGATGCACAGATTAAAACAATGCTGTTATAGGCATCTGAGACCTCATGTTCAGTCTGCACCTCTGCCTGTAATTGTTTGTTATACATCTGACCAACACTATGTTATACAGGGAATTTGGTTGTTACCCAATGTACATTGTGTATTTCATACTGATTTAACCACCAACACTTACATCTCTGGTTTACAAAATATAAAAAATACAGTATATACAAAAAGCATGTTTAAGCTCATAAACATTATTCAGGGGTTGTACGAAGACTTGTCCTGCCAAGTGTTATTCACAACGGCAAGCTCACTAAACCTTTTGTAATGAAGACCGGCATAAGACAGGGTTGCATATTATCAGCAACAATCTTCCTAATGGTCTTAGACTGAATTATGCGCAAGACAACAACACCAGTATCCAGTGAACCTTAACGAAACACCTACACGACCTGGACTTTGCAGATGACATTAGTCTCCTATCTCATTGGCAACAGCATGCGCAAACCAAACTGAGTAAGCTAGCAGAGGAAGCAGAGAAGACTGGCATAAAGGACAACAGAAAGAAGACAGAAATGATGAGAATCAATAAACAACTTCAAGGAGAGAACATCCTGGAAACAGACCACTTCACATATCTGGGGAGCATTGTCAACAAGGATGGTGGAACGGACAATGACATCAAAAGCTGCATCAACAAGGCCAGGCATGTTTTCAACAGCCTACACCCCATCTGGAACTCCCAAGCATTATCCTTCAGCAGCAAGATCTGCATCTCCAACGCCAATGTGAAGCCAGTCCTACTAAATGGTTCTGAAACCTGGAGAGTGACAAACACCATCAACAAGCCCCAGACATTTACCAACCAATGCCTATGCCATATTCTGGGAGTAAGACGGCCTGTAAAGATCTCCAACAGCAGACTGTGGAAAAGAACCAACCAGAATGCCACTAGCCAAGACATCAAAAAGCAAAAATGGGGCTGGATAGGACACACCCTGTGCAAACCAGCTAACACAATTGCTAAGCAGGCACTCGACTGAAATCCTCAGGGGAAGAGGGGAGCTGGGAGACCAAAGCAGACTTGGAAAAGAACAGCAGAAAGCGAGGCAAAAGACGTTGAAACCACATGGGCCCAACTGAACGGGGCTGCCCAAAACCGGGTCCTTTGGTGAGGTGCTGTTGTGGCCCTATGTTCCTCCAGGAGTAGCAAGGACTAAACAAACTAAGCAACAAAACATGTTGAGCCACAATCTTATACAAGAAACTGGCTGTATAATATCAAATAATTTTAAGATCATGCGATCTTTGGTTAAATAAAAAGATGTTTGTTTATATTTTTAAACAAGGTATGATTGACTGTTTTAGACAGGACTAGGCAAGTAAGTTAGCAGACAATGATAGATTTAAAGTGTATCGTTCTAATAAAATGACACTCCATGTGGAAAACTATGTTTTATCAGTTACAACAGTAATAAAGTTTAGAGATGCTTTCATACATTTTATATGGAAGACTAATGTTTATCAGTCATGATGGTAATCAAGTTTAGAGATACTTTCATACATTCTATTCACCAGTTAATTGCCAATAAGAGCTACAACTCTGTATTCAGACCTTGGTCATTTTGTCCAGGCACAGGAGGCAAATTATATTTCTTATTTTACAGCTGGGTATATCATGACTTACAAGAAAAATATATGCTGAAATTTGTTAACAGTTCTTTTGCACCACCATAAAGTTCACTCCTGCAAAATTAGGACATTGTTATTAAACAATTTGTAGCAATGTTTATTTATTATGTTATGTTATGATGAGAAAAGTTAAGTATGTGTGGTGGAAGGACTCTATACATAATGTTGAATATATATAATACAGCTGACTTTTGTTCTGTTTTTATTATACCATGTACTGGTTGACTTTTAATATAATTTAGGGCTAGCTGGTAGGAAAGTATGTTTCCTAATGATTGGGTGCAAATTACTATTTTAAATTGATTACCCCTCTTCTCTTCTCAAGATATACACTTAAAGGCAATACCATACACAGAAAGAGGCCAAAATTGTGATGTCATGATATGCTTTATTAACCTATGTTCCCAGGCAACTAATCATTTTGCCCCAGAGCCTGAGTCAAATCCTCCAGCTTTGTCCAATTCATCCCAGGTAAGATCATTTCGTCCCAGTACTGAAAAGTCAAATCATCCCAGGCTCAAAAGACAAGCCTGTCATCGATGAAGCAAGTAGCTATTATATACTAACAAGAGAGCCATAAGTTGTTCAAACAATCTAGATATGGAAGCTCCAGCTGCTTCTTTTTAAACAAACCCATGCGAATAAATTTATCCACCATTTTACTAAACAAAAATGGCTGCATGCAGAGATTGTATCTTACAATGGCAAATAAACATAATTTTTCTCGTTAAACAATATTTAAATACAAGATTTCTTCATGTTTTTCTTCTGAATTTGTATTTTGACTGTTCGGCTACTCATCAATGATTGATTCATTTTTTAAGCCTCAGACAATTCGACTTTTGGGTGTTGAGATAAAATGGTCTTACCTGGGACATAGCTGTGGGACAACATGATTGGGGTGATAGTATGGTCTTGGGGCAAAGTGATCACCCCACCGTTCCCAACTCATCCACTGGCTGAGGCCTTCCTTCCATAAATGCATCCATTCACTCCTAACAATAGTGCTGCTGACCTCTTTTTGCATTCAGTGGTGTTTGTAGGTGTGTATGTTAAGAATGAAAGATGTATTTTCCTAATAGAAAAAAGTATCTTGCACTGAGCTTTACCCAATCATTAGAAAACAAAATATGCAGCTCACCAGTCCTTTAAGAATCAGTCGTATCTCAGAACACAATAGGATGATAGAGAGAAATATTTACTAATGTTCAGCAAATCCTAAAGCTGCTAAAAAGATTTACAACACAGCCAGCAGAACGAAGACTCAAGATTACGTATATGTAGATCATTTATTCATTTAGCCAAAAATCAGCAGTTATTAATTCGTCATACTACAAGTACAAAGAGAACTGAATTTTCCACAAATAATAATAAAGTTGATTTATATAGCACTTTACACTACCTCACATATTTACATAAATTTTCTAATGATGTTCTATTTTGTTCACCATCAACGATATTACTAAGGTTTCTAAACATATGGAATAAATTTTTTAATATATGTCTACACAAATAATTTTGTCAGGGCTTCATAGGTAATCAGAAATTATAGTAAATATAAGCAAAACATGTCCCTAAACGGCACCGAATATTGTTTTTTTTTAATTGATATTGAAGCTGTTACCCTCACAGATGAAGACGTACCTGAATCGAGTTCCTTTTGCCTTTGTTCTAGTTTCCTTGGCAATATGAATGCACGGTACAGAGTCGGGGAAAAGTAAATTCCTACACCCAGAGTCGACATGACAATCACAAATATCCTTGCGTGTGTGATCGATTTAAAACGTAACTGACCCATTGTGACTCACAATCACCTTTGCTTTGGACTAAAAACCATATACTTTATCAAGTTTACAGTTCTTCGTCCAAGAAATAATGTGAAAAGAAGTCGAAGTAGCTCAAAAATATTGTTAGACTACCTCACTACGTCAAGGGCGACCTTGCTATCAAGGGTGATAAATCACCTGGTATGTTAGAGTTACTTGCAAAATGATAAATTTTTTTACAAGAAAAAAATGTAAATGCTAGATAGATAAGTACTTAAACGTAAAATGCCGATGCACTCTGTTTAATTTATATTTTTACAAGTAAAACTGATAAAAGACATTGGCAGATTTTCACTTCTTCTCATCCTGAAATCCGGCTTGTTTCCCCTTACCGAGGGCGGCTAATAAATGTCACATCCGCCAACACTCTTTTGTTGTATTGTAGTTGGAACAATGTAAACCGAAAACGGACCAAAGAGGTTTGTTGTACATGCCTACCATTTTTTTAATTTGACAGTAGAGTTTTTTTTTGTAAAGTATTACTATGTGTTCGCACTTTTCAGGGTTCTCCTTTCTGAATTATATTCTCACATGAAAGTAAACGTGATTTTTGCATCGATGAAGCTGATTGTGTCATTGTGACTTATCTGTACTTCTCGTCGCCTCATCAACACTGCTGTCGATTGGGTATTTTTTTTAAAGTATAAATATGTTACACGTTTAACAGGATAAAAGGGGTTACATCTGCAGTGGGTTTGATTTCCTTATCAAGTTTATTTTCGCTTTTAGAAACAAGAATTCATTGCACTGTATCTCTGTGTTATTTCTATGATCAGTTACAGAGTTCATAGCTCTGTGACACTTTTTTTTTAAAACATACAAAATGACCAACTTTATCACGTAAAGTATAGACTATGGAGATAGTGTGAGACACATAGTGTAATATATATATGTTTAAAACAGGCAAAAATGTCTGGCTCAGAATCTGAGCGAACCACTCGCAGTGGAGGTCTGCGCCTAGCTGCCATCACAAGTGCCCATGCCAGTATGTCCATAGGAGGAACATATTTGTCAGCAGCCTCATCTATCCACAGTGACCAAGGAAGTGAGGCATCACACTCACAAAAGGGCATCGTAGACTGGAAGAAGAGAGTGCGCACAGAATATATGCGCATTTGTCATCAACGAAAGTTCAAAAGAGCAGATGAAGTGAAGGTACTAATATATGTGAATAATTGCCAATATAGTTGATAAGTACATTGCCTTATAGATGAATGAAACAAGTTAGCTTCTTATGTATTGTTTAGTGTCAACTGTACTGAAATATTGGATAAATACAGTAATTGTAACATATTTACTAAAATATAAAATGCCAGATAAATGATAAAGACAAAGTAACAGCATAGTGCAGTACAGATGATCTGTAACATACAGGCCATATTTATTTAAAACATTTGTACTGACCAAAGTACAAAATTATTTTCAAAGGGTTTGGCTCATGTCTGAAATCTGAACCCTTTCCTCATGTCATACTCCACTTGCAAGTTGACATTTTGTGTTGGTGTGCTGATGTAACGCATTTCATGCTGGTGCTATGAGTTGCCAGGAAATCTAGTATAGGTCACCTCTTTGTTATATTTTCTTAGTCATAGTGTGTGTGTGTTTGTATCTGGACTAGGTAATCCACACCGTTTGTTTGATCCTAACCACATTTTTGTAGTATTACTTTCACTCACTCACTAAGGGTGATGAGGAACAAGAAGACTTTCACCCACTGGAACAATACAATCAGGATTGTCTGTCCTGTGTTAAGATCTCATCTTAGGCATTCTGCTCTTTCACAAGTGAAAGTTAAACATCTTATTAGGCATCCATGATAATAACAAGCAGAAAAATTGTTTTATTATATATAGGTAACCTGTTTGTTTTAAACCTTTTATTCCAACAGAATGCCTTTGCAGCCAACCGTCAGCACATAGATGAAGAGTTGAAAAAGCAAGATGAATGGCTAAACAGCCAGTCTGTACCAAGATTAATAGTTCCTGAAACATTGCCAAATACTCCGATCACTCGCAAAGTAAGACATTGTACCATCCTTTAATAATACAGTAGATTTATTTTATATATATATTTCAAACTTTGAATTAGGTTGGATGAATAAATTTTAATTATTGTGCTCTTGCTAAGAATGTAAGTGCCCAGTTTTAAATGGGGCAACTCCACTAATAAGCAAATTGACAAGGATAATTTAAACATAAATCACCAAGACTAAATCAAATACCTCCAAAAGATGACTCAGGTACTGTTTAGAAGCAACTTGACCTAGGTGATAAGAAAGAGAATTGTGTACATAAAGAAATTTGTTTATTTCTTTTCTGTACATTTTAACGTGGATTTGTCTTGTGTGCTGCTAGCTTCTTTGGTGCTTAAGTGTCTGGCATTTGGCAATGGTTGACTTGACTGGCAATTTAATGGCCAAATTGCCTTTAGGAAATGCTGAAGTTGTATTTTGGTAGTGGTTGAGTTATCCTTAGAATGTGCTCATATTATCTTGCCTTATAAGGTCAAGGGACAAGTCCAGTGACTTTTTAAAAAGTATAGAGGTGTAAGCAAATTTTATCAAAATCAAGACTAACATCTTGTGAAGAAAGTTGAATTTTAAAATTTAACTTTATTTTCTGTATTTAAGTATTTTGCATGTATTCATATTTATGTGTATATAGATATATGTGTGTGTATGTGCAAAGCTACAGAAGTGTAAAATTCTCTTAAACTTTTCAATAGAAGTAAGCCTTTTGTGACATAATGAGAACAAAAAGTACTGTTCAGGGCTTCTGCTTACGCAAAAAATTGCGTACAGTACGCAATTTAAGTTCGGAGGACCCCTTCAGTTTTCGTCAATGGGGTCCCCTTCAAATTTGGGCGAAGAACAGGGACCCCTTAAAAATCTGAAGAAGGGATCCCTGGGATCCCAAAGAATTTAGCCTTAGCAGAAGCCCTGCTGTTAAAGTACACACTGTTGTGTTGTATCCAAGCAAAGCTGTATCATTGCATCAAAACAGAGAAATAAAATCGTTTAAAAGAATTCAAGCAATTTAGACTAAATCAAAAGATTTGAAGCAAATAGTGTTGAAGGATCGTGGAGTCTACTGGACAGAAATATATCACACTTGACGAATCATGGTTTGTCTGATATTTCTGCAGTGTGAAGTTTCAAGCGGATTTAATTTTCCATCCCAGACTGTGCCTGTGCGAGTCATGAATGCAGTGAAACCTATCCCTACTATGTACAGCTGGGCACCTTTACAACAGAACTTTATGGTCAGAACAAATGTCATTGTTATTGAGAAGATCTGTTTCTTTTTAAGGGGTTTGTTAACAATTTTAAATATGCAAGTCTTTATCTCCAAAATCTTTTAAGACACATGAAGGTACAGCTGTCATGGATGCATCTGTGATGTGGATGCTTGCTTGTGAAGGTTGATTTTAAGTGTAGTGTACATTTTAAGTGTAGTGAAATACATTTTGACTGGGTTGTGTGTGAATGAGAGAGAGGGAGAGAAAGTATATGAGTAAAAGTAGTCCTAAGATCTTATAGTCATAAGGCAGTAAGGTGTTGAGTCCTCATTTGTCTTGGGACCAGTTTCAGTCAGGGCAGTTCCTATCTCCTCTCTGCCTATCCTTGCCCAACCATCTATGGAGTCAGGTACCCACCCCATAGATCGATCAACTGTGGGGAGTAGGCTGTGTCACATGGGTATCAAATGAGCCAATGTGCATGTCTGTGGGTTTGAACACCATTGCTTTAGGCTTTCCTCTCATCTCCCTGATGTTATATTGTGTATGGTGTATGAATACTTTTTTTTGAATGGGAGATTTTGTACTAGGTTGAGGATGAAACAGTTTTGCACAATATTCCCTACATGGGAGATGACATACTGGACCAGGATGGGGCTTTTATTGAAGAGCTGCTTCGCAACTATGACGGCAAAGTTCATGGGGGTCGCAATGCCAGCTACTTGTCTGATGACCTCTTCCTCACCCTTGTACGATCCTTGGCCCAGATGTATCCTGATGCGGGGACTACTCGTGCAGAGGAAAGTATGTTATTCCAAGCATAGAGAGGATGCTACTGTTTTGCAAAGTGTCATTTGATGCTGTCTGTAAAATGTGTTTTAGAGTAAATCACATTACGCTTAGATCAGCAGAGACAGCATTCAGATACTAAACAAAAGTCTTTTCAGACTGTCCTCTGCTCGTGGATACTTCAGTGCCAGCAAATATTTGGGCTTCCATTCAAGCTCATTGCATTTTATTATCACTATAAACTTTACTATGGTATGGGATCTTAACACGTATATTATTTTAAATTATTATTAGTTGTGGTGTTTAGGTGACAGAATCTTCTACATTTGTATTATTTTGTGAGAACATCTGACTTATCAACTTATCAAACTTGTAAAATTATCAGTGAGGTTTTGTTGAAGTGCTCAAATGCAGAGTTTATTTCAGGTAAAAGTTGGCATGGTGCGTTCAAATACAGGAGATGTTTGCAGGTGAGAGTGGAGAGGAATCTCAGTGTTCTGTGCTGAGTGTAGGGGACAAGAAAGCAGATATCCCCGACATTCTGTTTGAAGCAATTAGTGCCACCTTTCCAGAGAAGGGCACAGCTGAAGAACTAAAAGAAAAGTACGTTTCTTTTTGTGCCTGTTGTCGTTTTTTATTTGTAATAACTATTTTTAACAGCATGTTCACAAGATAACACAGGTACATATACTTTCATAGTAGGAGCTGTTAGTGTGGCTGATTTTTAACATTTTATTACAGCGCACCATCAATTACATATCTGCATTGATACATACATTCCATCATAATTATATACACACTCCATTTCCATTAAAACAATAAAAAATAGAAAAAGAAAAAAAAGAAAAGGAGGTGGGGGAGGAACTTGTAACCTGGAAAAACTCTAAGTAAAGCTTATCCACTTTTTAAACAAATATCTCTTCTTCACAACATAGCAGATGACTGGAGATCAGCCAGGTAGCCACATCATTTCCAGCTGTTTGCTCCAGACTGGACAAACATTGACCAATGACCAGGCAGCACACAAATTCACTTCCCTCTTTCCATCCTGACTGACCAGTGAGCTCATCACTCAAGTTTTCTGACTTAGACCAGATGGGTCAGGTTTTAGGCCACTTTGCCTGCTGTGGGATGTTTTTACTTTGTAAAACTAAACGCTATCTTGCATTGTTCATTATGCCCCACTACAGCTTGGGGGCGTTCCAGTGGCGCAACGGTTAGCATCTGTCACCAATACAGTGAAGGTTGGCTGTGAGTGGTTCAGCTCATCTTGGGCATGCTGTTCATTCTCTGCATGTGACGTCTGTTTACAGGGCTGGCTGGCTGCCTTGCCATGATAGAGCCTTAGTTGCTAGCTCTGCATTAAACACCAGTTTTCCTCCACCACCAACCCTACAGCTTGCTGAAGGACAGGATGAGTCTGCTTTCCCTGCTACTCTGCACCCCTTTTTGTGCTCAATGTTGGGATGAGTCCTTCCGCATCACTTTTAGTAAGCTGCTGGCATTGTGAAGGGCACTATACATAGAAGCACACTCTTTCCCTAGCTGCGTGTATACTAGACCTTGTGGTGTCACAGGCGCAACATTACACTGCAGATTTGCCATATACCCTGGCAACAACGTAATAGTTTTCTATGCAGGAGCAGACAGATAATGATATTTGGTCCCTATGTCTGGCAGCAAATGAGCTGAGTGTTCTTTTGGCCACTGGTGAACCTGTTTGTAATCAGTTGGAACTCCAAAAAAAATCCCAAAAGTTGTGATTGTGATTTGAGATCTCATATATTAATCTTGCCCAGTGAGGAGAATCTTCTTCTCAGGCATAAGCACATGAGGTTTGAGCTATTGTTGCTAGTCTAACCTTCTCTAGGAAAGTGTCATTTAAACACATTGTATAGCAGGGGTGGGCTGAGTTTTCTTTTTGTGAGCTGGTCTCAAAAATTCTAAGCTATGCGGCAGGCTGGTAAAAAAAAAAACCCATGCCAGGTGGCTACACAACAAACCTAGTGATTATGGAATGGACAACTAATGAGTACATAATAGTGTTCACTTACCAAATCTATTGTGTAAAGTGAAGCTGTTTGGATTCACTCGCAATAAAACTTTAAAACCAGTCATTCCTTTGAGGGCAGCCATCCCCAGTTCTCTCTAACAACTCCATGAGACATGTCAGCCATGTTCTTTGTGATCTTTGTACTTTATCTATGTTAGAATATTATGGGCTGCCAATTTCTAACACTGTTGTACTGGATAAATTAAATTTCAATCAAATTAACCTAGGATAAATAAAAAAAAATGAAAACAAATGCACTTCACATTTTGGCAGACGGGCCGCATTCAGCTTGTGGGCTGTAGTTTACCCACCCGTTATGTAGGCATACTGACAGACTTCATGGAGTGGTATGCAAGTGACAAGCATGTCATGGTCAAGCACTAAGATATGTGGAATTCATACTCTGCTCTTCGATGTGAAAGCATTAGTCCACCAACTCATTCAAGGGTTATAGAACTGTGCTCTCAGATACCTTCTGATCCATTATTCTTCATATAGTCATGTCATCTGTTGAAGTACAAAGAAGAAATAAGATTTCTTTACAGTAAAATTTCTTCCTTTGAGTACTTTCCAGATGATATGACATTTCCCTCCTGCTTACCTGCATTGGGTCTTATGTAAAATTCTGATTAAAAAAAAAATTAGAGGGAAGTGAATGGAGGGGTTGACTATCTGTGCTCTCTAGTAATTGGTTAGTGTTTGTGCAGTTGTAAGTTGGCAGGTTAATAAGTTGCTTAATAAGGTAATGTCTATAAAGTCACCTGGTAAGTGCTTGAAGAAAGAAATTTTCTGCTAAAAATAGTATTTTTTTAATAAATATGATAATGGAGATGCTTTGTTGCAAATATGAACACTTCTATGGGGAGAAGTGGGAAAAAAACACATCCCTTATCATTCTGTGTCAAGATTTTGCATGAGCTATACATTTGAAGGCAAGGAATGCATGTTCATAAGCACACATACACACTCATGATTCCTAGAATCCATTTTTCTCAACATCATACCAAACAATAGTACGCAAACTGTACTTATACGTTGGCTTCTGTCAGTCAGTTGTAAACTTTTTAAGACCAATTGTCATTCAAGACTTTGAATTCGGAATTGCCATATCTATGAAATTAGGTACTAAAATTCTTCCAGCTAGAATAATAATGTACTATTATTGAATTTAGTAGTTGTGATTTTGTAGTTTTATTTAGTTATTTTGGGCTTAATAGGAATGCCTTTATAATGCTTAACATTTTTTTAAACATTTACAGATATCGAGAATTATTGGAAAATGAGTCAGCAGATCCAAGCACATTGCCACCAGAATGTACACCCAACATAGATGGTCCTAATGCAAAGTCTGTTCCTCGAGAACAGACGATGCACTCATTCCATACACTGTTCTGTCGTCGTTGCTTTAAATATGACTGTTTCTTACATCGTAAGTTGTCTTCAAAGAGATTTAATATATAAACAAGAGTGATGTTTGGTTGACAGACTAGATACATTGTGCTACATTGATTTAAAATAGCTTTTTAACCTGATCTTGTTGCACACTTTTGAGGTATATATAAATTCAGGCAACATTGTACAATTTCCCTAAATGATAATGGCATAAATTAGCCACTCAGATGATGACGTTTGGGTTTCATGTGGGGAAATGCGCTATTTTGTGCTTAAATCATCAGTTTCCCATGCAACCTCTTATCTAAATAGCCTATCTTCTCTATGACATCAGCCTACCATCCTACTCCCAGCATGCTGACTAGAAAAATGGCGCAGAGAAAACAAGACAGAGAACCCTGTGGTCCTGACTGCTTCCTGCATATTGTGAGTTTCCGTTTTATGAAAAAAGATGCATCATTCACAGAATATTACCATATGTGTATTTAATATGTGTACCTTCTTTATCACTGTTATTAATATGTATACATTCTTTATCACTGTGCACTGCACTCACATAACTTTCTTAGCATGTCATATTCAGTCTCTTTTCTAATCCTTTTATCTCCTAGTCTTTCTCTCTCTCATACACATGTACACACACTGCAGTGTGCATATATTCAATGCATCTCTTGCGAATGTAACTTTCTGCCATCACTATTTTGGGATGTAAATCCTTGCACACAGGCGGGCATCAAGCCACAGGAGGATGAAACTGATCCAGAGGCTAGTCGGAGTAGTTCTCCTCCACGTCTTACCAGCCGCAAACACAAGCACAATGAAAGCAGTAGCAACAGCAGTGATGACAGTGAGGGTAGTAGCGATGCACCAGATATGGACTTCCACTTTCCTGAGCGACACAAGCCTACTGCTGCTGAATGGAGTGGAGCTGAAGAATCTTTGTTTAGAGTCCTGGCAGACATGTGTCGCAATGACTACTGCACTCTGTCCAAACTTATTTCCTCTAAATCGTGCAAACAGGTAATCTAGCCACTGAGGGGGAGGGTCGCTCCTTCTTTGCCCACTAAGAAGGGATCCTTGTGGGGGTTTTTTCTGCCTTAGTGTGTATGACCTTGCTCCCATTATATGTGTGGACACGTTAGAGAAAGTTTGCCTTTTCTGATAATAAGCTGTAGAGAGGCTCTGTAACTTTGTGGTTAGTGTGCTTGACTTTAGTCCAGAAGGTTGGAGTGTTTTGCTCAGGTGGATGACAAGAAAACCAGCAGTCATGGAAGTAAAGCTGAACCTTAATCTGTCGTGCCCTGCTGAAACACTTATTTCACCACCCTGGACAGTAAATATTAAGTTTCTCAAATAAGAACAGTTGAAAATTCTTTTAGAACGTATCTGAACAAACTTTATGGCTTCATTAGGGAATGCATCAAGGTATGTTGTACATGAAAGTAAAAAAAGGGATTAGCATTGAGTTGGTTTTTTTTTTTTTGTTAGGTGTATGAATTTGCTATTAAAGAAGAGGCTCATATCCCTGATCTTAAGGAAGAACGGATCCAGACCCCACCAAGAAAAAAGAAAAAGAAGCCAAAGTGAGTGCAGATTATGGTTGCATTTTAGCATTACGATATATGGGAGATGATTAAGTTGATGTTGAATGTTTAGTTTTCTTTCCCTATAGTGCCTCTAAAGTAGCTTGCCTTCAGAAATTTAACCCATTGGAGAGGATTCCTGCCTTTAGTTGGGCTAATGTTACCAGGCTTTTGGGACTGAACCCATCCGTGAGTGGGGAAGGGGTAAAAAAAGAAAAAAAAACCCCAGACAACTTAGCAGCCTAATGATTGGTCAAAGGCAGGCATTAACTGCAAAATTATTTAGATTATACATTCTGTACTTTCCAGCACATTAATGTTATTGCAACAGTGTCATTACAATTAAAAAAAAATCTAACTAAAATTATTCTTATTACTGTAGGTAACTTGGTTGATTTTCGCTCTCAGTTTTGTTCTATGAGCAAATGGCACTAGGAATTTTTCAGTCTCAGAGTGAGAGAGAGAAAACAGGAATGGAAAAGTGAAATTATTTCTCTCCTGACAGTGCACACAGTAAACAAATCATTGAGCTTTACAGCCAGAAGGGTTCTCAGTCTTTACCTTTTTCCCTTCTGCAAATGCATACCCAGAAATGATGCTGAGATGTCAGGTTTATGTACAGGCTTTGGTCGATGCACTGCCGCAAAATTCAGCAGAAAAAAGATGGCACTGCAAACCCTGTATATAACTACCAACCTTGTGATCATCCGGGACAACGATGTGATGAGTCCTGCCCCTGTGTCATGGCCCAGAATTTTTGCGAGAAGTTCTGCCAGTGCAGCACGGACTGTGAGTGGCACATCAGTATCTTTTAGACACAGCCATACACCCATGACTAATTTTTATGCAAAAAACTTTTATTTCATTCTCTGCACATAAAACAAATGTGTCATTGTTTGTAACTTCAGTACTCGGTGGTTTAATTGTCTCAGGACGGTGGTTGAACAGACTGGTGACCATTGCCATCAACATTTTACATGTTTCATTCATCTAATCATTCCAAATTAGCTATCTATTCAAAATGCCTATGACTTCAGTTATCTTTAGAAGGTATTGAGAAATTATCTATAGTCACATACCTTGAGATTTTTCTAACATGGTGTTGTGGCTGAGTTAGTTAACAGAGTCATGCCCTTTCAGCATGAATTTTTATAATTTTCCAAAAAAGTTGTAAAATAAGTGTGTACAATACAACTGTAGCTTTTTTAATGTCAAAAATAGGTAGGATGATCCATAAGAAATCTAAACATACAGACAAATGTATATGCAAGACGTTTGAGTGTTTTTTTGCTCTGAGAATCAACATAAAACCTTTAATCTCCGACCCACCATTTTTGGCAGTGACTTAATCTAGAAAATTCTAAACTACTGCCAGGAAACAACTGACTAAATGCCAAGAAATAAAGCTACAGAAAAAAATGATTCCTTAAGTTATATCCACAGTTACCTCCTCAAGTTTACCGATGGAAATTGGGGGGGGGGGTAGATTGACAAGCCTAAAAAAATTAATGCTCATGTGTGCCTTCATAACAACGGTCTACGAAGCAACTTCTGTGAATTAATTAGCAGTTTACTGAAGTATTTAAGATACCTTCTGAGGGATTGTGCAAAAAAAAAACATTGAACTGTAAAGGGCTAAGATACCTGTACATTCCAGTCTTATCACTTTTTGGAGCTGTTGCTGTTGCCAAAATAAAGCTTGCATTTTTTGCCAACATATGCAGGTCACAACCGGTTTCCTGGCTGCAGGTGTAAAGCTCAGTGCAACACAAAGCAATGCCCTTGCTTCCTGGCAGTGCGAGAATGTGACCCAGATCTGTGCCAGACATGTGGTGCTGGTAAGTGCAACTTTGATCAGTTTTCTTTGGTTCCTATTCACGCCTTCTCCCCAACCTTTCCTTTTTTAAGAAAAACTGGCAATAACATATCTTTTCTTCCTTCTGCAGGTCATTTAGTTATGCAGTCCACTTGTGTTTTGTACATGACCAAATACTGGCCTTGTCAAATCATGTTTCATATACCATTAGAACAGCCTAGAAGTAGGGACAATTATGTATGGTGTGACTGAACAGGTTGTTTCTCAAACCTTGCCTTTTTTTTTCATTTATTTTTCAGATCAGTTTGACACAACAAAAGTCTCTTGTAAAAATGTTAGTGTTCAAAAAGGTCTTAGGAAGGTAAGCATTGATGAATATTATTTCTAGAATAGTTTTTATTTTTTCACTGAACCAATAATTAATCAAAATGTTAATCTTAAATACCATTTTTTCTTATTTCAAAAATGTTTTCATTTTATAGTTAAGAAAGCAATCTACTAATTTAAAAAAAAAAGATGGACTACAGGGAACAAGATAATCTGCATTTATTTTTCTTTCCAGCATCTGTTGCTGGCCCCTTCAGATGTAGCTGGCTGGGGTATATTCCTCAAAGATTCTGTTGAGAAAAATGAGTTCATCTCAGAATACATTGGCGAAGTGAGGATCACAACTATTTCTTTTCCCACTAACTGATAGCATTGTACTAGCATCTTCACTCACAGAAATGAGATTTATTTTTCTTTTGGAAATTTTTTAAATTTCTTGTTTTTTGATATTTCTGCTATGATCTTTTTGCCATTTTCTTTTGATTCGTTTGCAGCATATAGAAAGAAAGGGACAAAAGATTCTCCTTAGTCCATAGGTAAAAAATAAGGAATTGTTAGGAATAGAGTCATTCTGCTGGAGAACAGTCATCAGAGACCTATCTTGTAATTCTTTAAGGAAAATTTAGTGTACAATTCATTTAAAAAAATTAAAGAATGACAGTTTTCATTTCTTTTCTTGCTACTCTTCTCATGGCTTGAGAGTAAAGCAAGAAGAACAGTGCAAATGAATGATCATTTATTGAGTCTCTGTCTCTGACATAATTTTGTATATGTGCAGATCATCTCCCAAGATGAAGCTGACCGACGGGGCAAGGTGTATGACAAGTATATGTGCAGCTTTCTCTTTAACCTCAACAACGGTAAGCTGTCCTGGGTCTTTTAATCTGCTGTTTTAAAATCTTGATGTTTAATGACAGGATCAAAAGAATTGTAACTATTTGAATTTATAAAGTTCACAAACTGCTTTATTACTTGCAATGGAAATTAAGGTGCATCTTGACATTGTCAGCATGTGCTTGTCATTTTTTACCTTCATAGCTATATTTTGTGGTGCAGGTGTCATATTACTTCGTAGTTACTGTTGTTAATACGATGAACGTACACTTACCTTGCATACGCATGACATATTCTACACACACAACACAGCACTCAATGAGCCCCTGCAAATGACGATGAGGATGAGGAGATTTGTAGGTGAATCGAATCGAGAGGCACAAGTTCAGAGGAATGTCACTTAGAGAGTTATAAAGAAGACGCCAGACGAAGACCGTTGTTTTTTCTGTCCCTACTCTGTCATTTTTTTTAGAGAAACTGCTTATTTTATATATGACATCTTTTTCTGCTTCTAGTGACGTGGAACAAATGACGCACACAAGACACCATCTATACACGAAACAATATGAGACCTACTACAACTCATTACATCCACGATGATTGTCAGTCTGACCATCTGTTGTAAAATGTGTCTTACAAACCCCTACGTGTATAGACATTTCAGAATTTTTCACATTATAACAGCAGATATGCAGTATTTTTAAAGTACTTTTATCTGTTTGTGCACTTTACTACTTTTTTTATCAATGAGATTTTTGTTTGCCAGACTGATATCACATCAAAAGGAATCTTCAGGTTGATAGGTTACATTAATAGCCAAGTCTTTGAAAAGCTTAAACAGTACAAATGTGTATGTGATTGTAGTAAATCCAAAACTGATTTGTGGCCCTTTCAAGGCTTTATTTTTCACCTTTTGCATTGGATTTTATAATTGATCATAGATACTGTATCCAAGCATTTTTGTAAATAAATTTATCAGACGACCCAACTATTAAAAACATTGAGGCTACAACTGCTCTTTAACTAGATGAATTACTACGTTGGTCAGTGTCTTAAAGAATCTACTCAAACATCCCCTGAATTCACCTGGATTTGGAGAAACTGCAAGACCCAAACATTATGGAAATCTTTGAGGCCTGGTAGCAAAATTCACGGACGGATGAATAAATATTCTACCTTTTTTTGTCGCTATGTGGCTGTGACATTTGCACTGCATGGTTGGAGGACTGAGGGGACTAGTCACCACAGGTGGGGTTTTACTTACATTCATGGGTGGGTGGCTTGGTGATTGACCTGCAGATAAAACAAGCAGTTGTAGCCCCTTTACTCCTAATAATCAGGTTGTCTGGTAAGTATTGAATAAAGAAAATTTAATTTTTACAGTAGTTTCACTTTCACAAGTCATTTCATTAGTTTAAGGGTGAGTTGTGTTCAACAATTCCCTTTCTCTAACCTCTAAACTGTGACTTTTTTTTTTTAATGTTATTTTGTATTTCTCCAAATGTGTAGATTTTGTTGTCGATGCTACTCGTAAAGGCAACAAGATTCGTTTCGCCAATCACTCTATAAATCCAAATTGCTATGCAAAAGTAATGATGGTTAATGGAGATCATCGCATCGGAATCTTTGCCAAACGACCCATCCAGGCAGGGGAGGAGCTTTTCTTTGATTACAGGTTAGTGTTCGTGGTTTTAAAGTCAGATAATAACTTTAAAGTAATTGGTTACCAAGCTTGTGATAGGTGGGAATAATATTATTGTCATGGCTTCTGATAACCATGGAGTTAAAGGTAAAGGCTAATGATTTTCTTCATTACTGTATCCATGATAAAAGTGCCATTGTCTTAAGAAGGGAGTCTTGTTCCAAGTCTTCAAGAGCCATTCATCTTTAAAGACTTATGTGGAAAATGCTTTTTAAAATAACGAGTATTATTGTGACATTTCCTATGATTGCCAGTCTTGTGATGCTATCTTTTTACAATTGTTGCAGATATGGTCCAACAGAACAGCTTAAATTTGTTGGAATAGAACGTGATGAAGTGGCTACATAGGTTTTGCCACTCGCTTCAAGTATGCAGTGCACAGTAAGAACACATCACGTAACAGCCATTCCAGACACTTGCAATATGGTATGACATGGGGTTGTTCATTGTTTGGCAGGAGGCAAAAGAAAGTGTGTAGATATGGAAAGAGTGAAATCAACCTTCATTTTCTTTCGCTCTTGCATTTCCAAATACCATGCCCATTTTAATGTTTAGTTGTTTAATCCATCTGAAAAATGCTTAAATTCATTGACAGAATGTTTCTTTGTACAGAAGGATCTTCTTTGTCAGACTAAAGACCATAATTCATGGATATTCTACAGGGTACTTATTGTGACTGTGGGAAGGAATTTATACTTTTCTTTTTCCTGGACATGCTTTACATTGTGCCACCTAACAATTTACTGAATGTAAATTGAGCTGTTTTAATGGATAATTGTGTTCTGTGTTACACAAGTGCTTGAAGGCCTGCAGAGAAAGAAAACTGTGTTGGTGTGAAGTCAGTCCACGTCTAGGGGCATTAGAGACAGTTCAGTCTTTTCCACATACTGTCCATGTGGAATGCATATTTTTCTTTCAGATGTTGTATTCTAAATAAATGAGATTTAATTCTGGTTGAATTTGAAGTATTTTCAATTATGTTTGAAGAAATAAAATATCTGATGTTATAGTTCCCTTTATCTTTGGGAAAAAATAATTTTCCTATCCCCCCAGATTAAGAAAAAACTGACTATTTTAAACCCACTTTATAATCATATGTCTACTTCATACAGGCAAACACTTTTTTAGTTGGAATTTTTTATTTTATCAGATGTTTATCTGTCACTTTCTGCAACAAAATTTTGTCTGTTTACAGCTTTCTTTTTGGAAGACTTAAAAGTGACTGGACATCATTTCAGTGTTCTCTGTAGCATTTCATGAATTTGGTGTTTGCTAAATGATTTGGATAAGTGGCTTATCACTGCTTTTCTGTTTGTCCATCATGTCAATAAGTGCTCAAAAAAAGCATCAATAAATTCTGTGTTAAAAAATATTCTTGTTTTAGTAATTGAACTTTATGTTTCTAGTAAGTATATTTTTGCTGCATTTGATTGTGGCTAGTTTGAAAGTTAATACTATCAGAAAGTTAAAACACGAAAACAATTTACAACAGAATGCATAAAAGAATATCTTAATGAAATGCACACAAATTTTGCAGAAATGCTTACGGTTAATGCTAGAACTTCTGGCCCACTATAGTAGACAGTGACCTTTTGTTCTGCTCTAGTGAGCATTATTGTGCTGGAAAAAATGTTCTTGGTGCCGTGGGTTAAACACATTTGAAAAATGCAACCATCATTCAAAATGTTTTAAAAAGGTAGCTGTTGACTAAGGCTTGCTTGTACCCTCCACCAGGTCTTGTTGCTGCTGGGTGAGGACTTCCGCTGCATGTTCTTTGCACCAACTACTCACGCGCTCAGCACCCAGGATTTGATGCATTTTTTCACTTTTAGCTCTGGACTTCTCCACTTCATTGTTCATCCTGCAACCAGTGTGTGCACATGAACAAATGTATGAATCCCTTAAACCATGTAGTTTCTCCAGTGTGATTTCAAGCATCATATTGTTCCCATCCCAACAAATCAAAATAGCTATTTAAAGGGATATTCAGATTTTCCTATGCACCAAGCTTCAAAAAATATTTTATACTTAAATTTCTGAATTTCAAAAGAAAAACATAAACTAATCCAAGCGCACAATTATTTTGAAATGGTTTGGTTTAGATCATTGCACAAAAATCTATTGGTGAGTTACAAGCCTTTTGATATGCACATTCTTATCTGCAGTTGAAAAGACTACTACTACATCAGAAAAGTAGGCAAGACATTTTGCAGATGCTTAAAGCTCTTCTTTGTTGTCATTAAGTCACCTTTTTTTTAAAAAAAATAAAATAATGACATGTCAGCACCTTTTAATATCATATCTAATTTTTATTATGCTTTAATAATAATTGAATTTGTAGAGTGCATTTTCTGTTTGGATATGAGTTCCATGTGCTATGAAAAGAAAGTTAAAAAAAACACTGGTACACACATCTTGGGATCCAATTAGCTTGATTACCTTCTACTTTCTGAAAAAGCTCTAGAGAGAAACTGTGACAGTTTGCCATCGTCTATGTTTTCTCCTGGTTCATTTGATGCTTGTGCCTGAAATGATTAAATATTAAACCATCAAATGAAAAGACCTTGAATCAAATTTTCAGTTTAGCTTTCTTGAGTCACTTATAATTAATGCTTATCTAGAAACTATGTTTCCTGGACTAGACAAGATCTTTTTTGTGTTTTACTTCTGCAAGTGCTTTAATTAAAATCTACTATAAGTCAGCTTAATCAACAAGCAGGAACTCCCAACCCAACTTCAAGGAGAACATCCTGGAAACAGACCACTTCAGGTATCTGGGAAGCATTGTCAACAAGGACGGTGGAGCAGACAATGACATCAAAGCGGCATCAACAAGTCCAGGCATGCTTTCAACAGCCTACACCCCATCTGGAACTCCCAAGCATTATCCTTCTGCAGTAAGACCCGCATCTTCAACACCAATGTGAAAGCAGTCCTGTATGGTTCTGAAACCTGGAGAGTGACAAACACCATCAACAACAAGCTCCAGACCTTTACCAACCGATGCCTATGCCACATTCTGGGAATAGGATGGCCTGAAACGAACTCCAACAGCAGCCTGTGGAAAAGAACCAACCAGAATGCCACTAGCCAAGACATCAAAAAGCGCAAATGGGACTGGATAAGACGCCCTTCACAAACCAGCTGACGCCATTGCGAAGCAGGCACTTGCTTCTTGTCTTCTGCTCTTAACCACTGTAGGTAAAAGAGCTACACTAAACGATAGCTAAGAGTAGGGGTCATTTTAAAAATAATGCAACTTGATTCACTCCGTAGGACAATTAAAGGTATAGTTCAAAACACCTATAATTCGATCGTAAGAACCACAGCACAATACAGTCAACAACACTGTTACACTTTCATCCAGCAAGCACATCAACAACCAGACCCCTAGTCACAATTCAGACCATCATACACAGTTCATTCACTCGTTTAGAAGTCTATTCGCCAAAATAAAAAACCATAACCATCTAGTGTTGGTCCTGCAGACAGGAACGACAGGTGGACGGAAGCTGGAGAAACTCTTTTAAGGACACGCCTATCATCCCGTATAATTATGATAAATATGCCTACATCTAACCCTCTGTATGGCTTGCTGATTTGCTATAAACTCCTCCAGTCCACCTGCGCTGGGTCCACCGGCATCATTAGTTTTCTCGTTACCTGTCGCCATATTTAAACAAACCACATCGAGGCTGTATCCGTCGCGAGCGTCACGTGGAGTTAAAGGTCAATGCCAATGATTTTCTTAATGACTGAGTGCGTGGTCAAAACGTCATTGACTTAAGAAAAGAAACAAGATATCTCCTTGCTTGTGGGCACCGGTAAAATTTTTTGTAATAAACGCATACAAAAAGAACAGGAGCAGAAAAGGTCGTATCGCAGAAAAAAAAAAAGAACAACGCCGTAAACTTGATTTTAAAATTATTTTTATCTAAGATGAAGATCTAAGTAAAGCCGAAAAATTGTTCGGCCCTGTATGTCGTTTTAACTTTGACAGCAGAGCTCAGTCCACGAAGGATAAATCCAAAAACAGAATTAGCTTGTCGGTTGGTTTTCATTGTGCCAGTCTCTGAGATTCCACTCAGCGTGATGTCCATGATTTTGCCTCGAGCCCTCACATGTGGCTTTCTACATGGCATTGCTACAATGATGTGGAGTATAGTGGAAGTGAATATAAAGATAACATAAAGAAGTGGAATATAGCCGAATGACACCACACAGGAAAGGATATTGCTAACGTATCTAGTGTAGTGTGATTTTGTTTGACAAGCCTCGTCACAAAGCTGCGAGTTCGCAAAAATACCCTTATCAAAGTATTTTGAAGTGACGTTCGCAAACGAAGAAGACTTCTAAAGTAGTTTAGACTAAAGAAGTGTTCCTAGTGGGGCAGAATAATTAACTACTGCATCATCATACGTTGCTCATGATGGCACAAGCTGGTTGCTTGAGACAGCTGTACTGTTCACTTCAGTCTGTCTGCCAAAATGTAGTGTCCAACCCATCTTTACATTTTCTCCTGCAGAAAAATCATACAAAAGAGCCTAGGTTATTATTTTATTTGTCAAGAGGATTCAGTGATGCAAGTGTAAAGTCTGAGGACAATGGTAGCAGGCTAATGCCAGCAGTATCTAAGAGTGATGAGCCAGGTTGTGACTTGGGGTCAGCCAGAACAGAACCCAGGAAGACCAAACTAAAGAAGCTCCATAACAGAGTCTTAAGTGACGTTGCTAAAGGTGAACTGGCCAGTTTTAGAAAAAGTTCATTGAGTTTTCCTGATGAAGATTTCTTTGGTGGACTTAACAAAAAGAAACAGAAAAGTAAGCATGTAAACATAGCAGAAAAAGTTAGCAACAGCGAGCATTCTGAGTCACAAGTGACAGCATTAGAAAGAGAACAAAATATGGAATTTCAGATGCAGAATAGAGAACATCATTTGAGAGTGAGAAGACATAACAGTAACACATACAGGCCTGACTTGAGAGCCCAAGACAGCAAGAGAAACAAAACAAATGGCTGGGCAGACACATTTGGAACTTTTCAAGAGGATACCTTGGAAGAGAGGATAAAAGAATCATTAACCTGTGAAGTTGCAACTCATGATGAAAGGTAAGAAAGACGTAAGAAGGCGAGAGAAAGGGATTGTATAGTACATGTATATTTCTTTAAAATTCTTAGGGCCAAGTATACACATCCTTTTGTTTGTCCCCTCCTTGACTTCTTTGCACCAATTTTGGTAGTGGTCTACTTTGTTTACATCATTTTAATAAATGTGAGTTTTTATTTATTTAAAAGGCTACCTTTAAAAATTGGAGGATTAAAAAAAAATTTGTTCAATTTTTTTTTTTTTCAACTGAGCCATGGTCCATTATACAGTTTTGTGCCATGAATTTAGTGGTAGAAAACTTTTTTATTTCATTGCTTTTTATTCAGATTGTCTGATGATGAGGAGGAGGAGAAGGATGATCGTAGTCATATTAGGCTTTCTGCAACAAACCGTTGCCACATTCCAACGTGGTATGGGAGAAAGATTATAAGGTTTAACAAAAGAGGGAGGGTAGGTATCACTACAAAGTTTATCAAGATGCCTTTTAAAATAAAAGTCTGATTTGACACATACATGCTTACAATGAATTTTGTTTTTATGTCTAATATTATGTAGGTGCAAAGGGAAAATACCCATATATTTTCCTTAGTAGTTTATTAACATATGTAACACATCCTATCCTCTGTGAAAATTGATAAGGTTTAAAAGATCTGGTAGAAACCTTGGCACTGACTCAGATTTGATACAGCAAAGCACATGAATGAATAACATAAAGATGAGAAGAAAACTCAGTTTGATGTTTTTGTATATTCATTGACTTCTTTGTAGGTTCGGGAAGCAATCCAACTGCTTGAAGAAAGCATGCTGAAGAAAGACCGAGTAAAACCCGATGACTATGTTTTTACATCACTTATTTGTGGTCTTGGGCATGCAGGCTACACAGTCAAGGCATTCAGTTTGTTTAACAAGGTAGATTTTCATACATTTTACAATTTAATAGCTAATTTTGTATTCTTGGAGTAAAAGGGTACATTGCATCAAGAAATAAAGTGCTTTTTCCAATTCCTGCTGAGTTGGCAGTTATGGTGGTGGTAATAATATTAATAAACAAATTTGCTTGAATAGCCCCTTATCTCTGCCATATGGGCAAACTGAAAGTGCTTCACAAAAAAAAAAAGGTCTAGTATGTACAATGACAGTCAGTGCTTCTAGAAGGAACTCTTGTAGGCTCTGGGACGCGAGCCTGCAAGAGGGTCTAATTAGATAGTTTGCAACAGCTGTGAGAAGCCAGTAGCTGTGGTTTGTTTACAGGGTGCTTGAAGTTGTCAATATTTCACGAATAGAATGAAAATAAAAGGCAACGCAGTAACCAATACTGCCGACAATCGCTCCAGTAACATGACCCATGCTGCTTGAATCTTTCCAGCTGTTGTCAGAATGAAGTGAAGAAACTTGATTACAGAAAACCCCTATTATCCAGATTCAATGTTAATAATATTGTTAGTGTTAGTTTAGCAGTATAGTAGGGATGACAGCTCTGTAGACAGTCTTCTGATGAGATGTTAACAATAATGTTAATGTTAGTTTAGCAGTAATAGTAGGAATGGCAGAAAGAGTAGTGAGGGTCATGGAATTCACTTTGGGGTGGTCCAGCAGTGCAGGGGTAAAACACATGGTTGTGACTAGCCTAGCAAGAATTGTGATATCTTTGGTTTAGATCTTGTCTTGGGGCACGCACTCCAATGTAACACTTGTTCTTGGAACATGGCTGTCCATTGAGAGTTTTCTCCTGGTATTATAGTTTCCTTTTCCTTCATCGTCTTTTCCCTCCAGTGTGAAGTTTTAGTTGGAAGCCCTTTTCTATTCTGTAAGAGATTTTTCCATTTATCATGTTGTAAGGTGTCAGGGTCTATAGTGGATACATTTTTATTGATATACTGGTAGTGCTGGTCTCTGTAATTGTTTTGTTTCTAGTTGCTTAAAAATGTTTATAAATTATGTGAAACAACAATAAATCATATGATGAAAATTTTCCAAGTCGGCGTGAAAATGTAAATGATTTAGCAGCAGGGTCACACTAATGTGTAGTAAGTCAGACTTGAATGCTAATAAGTGATAGTTCATTATCTATTATCAAACTTCAGTGACATACCTCTACATGCATAATAGTATGACACCAGAAAAAAATATGTTACCAGTAGACAAGCGTTTACACTACAGAAGTTGGGATAGTGCTTATTATATAAATACACGTTCAGTCGAGGGTCTGAAAACCCCTTTCATTTTATGGATGTTAAGTACTAGACTAACAAGGAGGATAAAACCTTTATTTCACTTTTCAGATGAAGAAAATGGGTATCATGCCAAAGCCTCAGACATATACTGCCTTATTTAATGCTTGTGCAAACTCTCCCTGGCCAAAGGATGGGCTGCGGAGGGCAGATCACTTGTGGCAACTGATGCAAGAGAAGGGGATTGAGCCCACACTTATCACTGGCAAAGCTATGATCAAGGCGTTTGGCATGTGTGGAGACCTGCGCAAGGCATTTGCCCTTGTGGACCAGCTTTCACAGACTTTCAGGCTGGACCAAGAAGTTTTCAGCAGTATCTTGATGGCCTGTGTGTCAGACAAGCAAGCAGGCCTCCGCTATGCCATTCAGGTAGTGTTGATTTGGGAAAAAAAATTTCTTTATTGGTATTTGGACTAATTAAAAATATCTGTACTCAATAACCTTCAATAAAAAGAACAGTAGAGAGTGAGGCAAAGGATGTTGGAACTACATGGGCCCAACTGAGGCGGGGGGCTGCCTAAAACCATGTCCGCTGGTGAGATGTTATTGGGGCCATATGCTCCTTGAGGAGTAAAAAGTAATAAACAAAACTAATAACCTTCAATAAACATGATTAAGTGCCTTTTCAAAAGTAGACTTATACAATAAGCCAACGTAGATAAGTTATACTAACATCATGTTCTATCATGATAGGATTATCAGTGTCATGTAGTTATCACATTTTGAAATTGTGATAAGTTTATTTTCAAAATTCATACTTTGGAACTTATTTTCACCTTATCTGTATCATTACTGTTTTCTTAAAGTCTGTTGACAATCCCTAAGAAATATTCTTCAAAACACTTTAGAAGTACAGTCCCCACAGGTAGACTCATGATATTTAAAAATATAAATATTGTTGCATATACTGAAATGTTGTGTTCACTGGTCTATGATTTTTGTGTGTAGGTGTGGCGATTAATGCTGCGAATGAGAGTACGTCCAGACCTTCCCTTGTACAACCTTCTCTTACGTTGTGTTCGTGATTGTGGTGTAGGAGAAGTGGCAGCTATTGAAGATCTGTTAGGAGAGACAACTTACTCTGCAAAAGAGAAGACCCAGCCACATGTTTCCTCCATGGAAGACAATAAAAAAGTTCTCTTACCATCACCAGTGATGACAGGTATCACAGATGGTTTTCCTGCTACTAAAGTAAACCAGGAAGAAGACTTTCTTGAGTCTTCAGGACACCATTCAAAGTTGGAGGACCTTGGTGGTGTCAGCTCAAAAAAGAGGACTTACAAAATGGGGTACAATAACCCAGACTCAAACAAGGACATCAGCCAAAGAATTTCACGAGATGGACAAAAGGAGCTGTTGAGCAATTTATCATACCCAGTCAACATTCCAGACCTGCTTTCCCCCATCTCTTGTACAGCAGCAGTTTCTGCACTGGGGGATTTATCAAGTAAAGAAAGCCGATTGGCCCTTCTGGGTGGTGTTGATGGCATTTTGAAAAGAATGGAAAAAGATATGGTCCAGCCAGATATTCGCACTTTCAGCCAGCTGGTTACAGTTGCCATGCCCACATTAGAGGCAGAGAACAAATTAATGGCAGAAATGAAAAAGATGAAGGTCCAGCCAGATGTTGACTTTTTCAACATGTTAATGCACAAAAGAATTGCAAGGAGAGACTACGCAGCTGCTAGGGTAAGGTGGTAGGTGTGCTGGGGCTTGATTTATGTTAGTGAATGTGTGCATGCAAGTAAAGAGTCTTTGAATGTGGAATGCTTTAATAAGATTGTGAAAGTATCATTCTGTTAAATGCCTTTAATCAATGTATAGTTTAGATCTTAATATTCATTTTAGTCCTTAACACATGTTGGTATAATTTTTAAGTGATTTAGGTGTGGGTATAATAGTGTTTTGATGTGCAATACGTTTGGGTGGTCCTGCTGTATGTATTGTTTTAATACAGCAAAATGAAAAGTTGTTACCAAATACCCAACCCAAGCTCATGCATGTCTGTGCACCTGTATGTTTAATATAAATAAATGTAGCCCTCGTTAATTTTTTTCAGCGATGAGGCCTCTTATTTAATATTGACAGTAAACCGGCAAAAGATAAAATGGTTTATGTTTATGCAGGATGTTCAAGAAGAAGTTAAAAAGAACAAGCTAACAGCAAATTTAAGGACTTATGGTATATTAGCAATGACGTGCCGGTCTGAAAAGGATGGGCAACAGCTTCTGAAAGACATGGAAGTAGGTACATTTAGAGCTCTTCCTACTATTGCCTTTGTTCCTTTGTTTTTTAGTAAACATTTTTTTTTTCCTTTTAATTTTATAAATTTATCTTTACTTTCTAAGTTTTTGCACTAATTGTTTAGGTGAAAAGAAAAGAAAGTAGTGTTGAGATGAACTATCAAAGAATGGCCTGAAGCAGCTCCCTGGTCTGATATTCACCAACCAAACCAGAGCAGTAAAAGTTCTACATGTTCATAAAATCTATTTTTGTATTTGACACATGAAGGGCACACCTGTATGTATATCATTGTGCAAAGATTTTAGTGTTCACCTTTTGAGGAGCAGAAAGTGCACACATACCTGTTTGCCCAGATTACCTGTAGTGTACTCCTTTCTGTTTATATCCCTGTTGAACTGGGTTCTATTTTTTTGTTCCCTTACACATCGTCCCTCATCTTTTGTGGGCCTTCACACAGAATGTAGAATCCTTACCAGGATAACATCTCTCACTTGTGCATGTCATAATTCTTTTGTATTCCTGGTTTTTGCAGTTTTATAAACTTTCTGAGCTGTTTATTATTATTATAAAACAAAGATACCCAGCATAGTCCAGGTGGTATCCCATTTCCTCACAGACTGTCAGCACTTGGTGGGATGGTAGAACAGACCAAAAGGAAGTGGGACAGGAGGAGGAGACACCATTTCCCTGAAGGGAAGATAGATATCTATGTGCTGCCAAGAACTGCACCTTTCACCATCTCTCCCATATGGCATTGTCTAAAATGACACTGATGTCAAAATTTTCCCTATGTTGTAGGATTGCCATAGGAAATATCATAAAATGGGTAAATAAACATTAAAACATTCCCTCAAGCAAAATTACAACTAGACATAGTTTTGAACATACACAAAATTTAGCTAGGATTGGACGAAGCATGTGGATTTGCATATCCCTCGAAAGAATCATACATATGTACACAGCCAACACATTCTTTACTTTACAGTTTTACAGATATGTATCCACTTTTTGGAAATGTTTATGCAAATCAATTGTGTTTTGTTTCCTATCCTGAAGGATGCAGAAGTTCAGCCAAACATTGAGATCTTCGGAACACTAATGAGAGCATCAGGTCTCAAGTTTGGTTACAAGCTCAGAGTGCTTCAAGCTATGCAAAAATTGGACCTAGCCCCCAATACTATATTCCTCCAACACATTGAAAATAGTCTTGCACTAGCTCGTCAAAAGATTGTTGAAGCAGTATGTATGCTTGTTTCTGTTTCTCTCTCTCATGTACTTAGTGTTGCACTTTGGTTGAAGCTTCTGTAGATGTAAAGTTACAGAATATTTATACAAAGCAACAGAAGTTATTAAGAGGGTGCTTTAGTTGGGAGGAAGGCTGACTTAAGTTACTATTCACGATAATGATAATACAAAGTTGTAGAATACCACACACCATGAGACAGTGGCATGGAAGAGCTTACAGGCAAGACCATCATCAGATCTTATGGAGAAGAAAAAAGAATGAAAGGATAAAATTAAAAAAAATGTTTTATATGTTAAGATTCAAGAGGTCTTTAGAAGCTCATAGTTCAGACATTTTTGCATGTATTTGTAAATAACTATGCATGTATATCTATTCAACTTTTCATATTTAAAATGGTTAAAGTCAAATGGTTTTTATAATGGTGTGTCTTCAGGAAACAAAGGAAGAGAAAGAAAATTTCCTTCTGTCTGAGAAATTTCAGAAGAGCATGGAGCGATTTGAACATGAGTACCAAGAATGGCTGAAAACAACAAAAGTAGGAAAAAACCCTCATCCATGGGCAGCTTTCAAACCCAAGGCCCTCACAGATGATGCTGAGGCTGCAGTCAGCTGAGTATTGGCAGAATGTAAGTGAATTCTGCAGAAAACATGTTGGCTGTTAAAAGATCTGTTGCTTTACCTTTATATTGATAGAAAGAGAACAAAAAGAAAGTCATATTTATATAAACACACACACTCAGTTTTTCTAGTTCGGATTAGTAGATCGTTGTTTGTAAACATCCTCCTCTGATCTCGTGATCAGCATGGAATCAGGTGGGAAGAGTATCTAATACACAAGAATGTAGGCACTGGTATTTTCAACTAGTGAAAACATGTAGATGTAAAAGCTTTAAAGTATTAAGGGTAGTGCAGTTTGTTTTCTGCTTTGTTGTAGTAATAAGATTTTAAGAAAATTTTTCTTTTAATTAGTTATAGGCTCCTTTGGTTTTTTTCTCAGAGGCGATTACAGTGGCTAAAACACCTGTCACCACAACAGCAGAGAATCCAGTGTCAAGATCTTCAGTATACCTCTGTTTGGATGTGACACCTGTTTACAGGGCTGTTAGTGGTTTCTTACAGATACCATGGTTTCCCCAACCCTCTGTGTGTGTATTCTTGTATGAAAGGTTCGATACATATCCCTAAAACATATGTGCTTGTGCACCTGTGAATCAGGGTGAAAGCACCATATAAATATTTGCAGTAACTGTATCTGAAAAAAATATCTTGAGTAGGGTGGTGAATATATTTGAAGATTGGGGAACCAACATGAAAAGTTGTGTATTGATGGCAGTAGTTGCGAGACGTTTGTCGAGCACTTCAGCCATGTGCTTGGCATTCCTAACCACAACATGAACTTGCAAAACTTCTCATAAGGAGTTCTGTACAAATTTTCACCTGATTAGTTAACTTTCTGGGTGTGCATGCTTTTTTGTTGTTGATATGCTACATGACAGTGTTGGGGCAGTCCAGTGGTGCAATGGTTTGCACCTGTTACCAATACAGTGAGGATTAGCTGCCCTGGGTTTAGATTTCATCTTGGACACACTTCTTCTCTGCACATGGCATCTGTCTACAGGTCTGGCTGGCTGCCATGCTGTGATATAACCTTAGATGCTGGCTTGGTGTAAAACATTAATCCCTCCCCCTACACACACATTAAAGTGTTAACTGAAGTTATAAGGATAAGGTCCTTACTTTTTTCTTTTTTGTGCTTACTGTGAGAGGATGTGGTGTGTAAAGACCTTAAAGTAATAACAAAAGTTATGTCTTGCTCATTGGAAAACTGTTTTTTACTTGGATGAATCTGAAACTTTTGTCACGAAATGTAAACCAGACCAACTTGCATGCATATTTGATTATGCAGCTTACCTGTGGACCGATAATACAAGCATTGAAGTACTTTGAATATCCCATTCACTTTTTCACTTATGTGAGCCATTTTGCTTTAGGTGATATTTGTTGAGTAGTAGTAATAAAAAAAAAACCCACGATTTATGTAGCGCATGGTCATGTTTCTGAAGAAGCATCCTCTCAGCATTTGAGGCAAGAACAAGACATGGACAGCAGGAAAAAAAACTTCATAAGAAACAACTGTATAGACAAGTAGCAAAAAGACTAAATTAGAAATGCAAAAATGATTTGGAGGAACGAGCAGTAGCGACAGTTGTGGAAATCTGAAGAAATGAGCAGGTGGACTAGTGTGTGTAGTTGGAAGATATGGAAGGGGAGAGAGTTCCACTGTTTGACAGCACAATAACTAAAACCATCCAGAGCACATACGGTTGTTCTGGTGACAAGGATAGCATATTGTCATAGGACAAAAAAAAAAGTCTGGCAGGGGTGTAGTGGATGAGAAGTGCACATCATAATCGTGAAATTTCACCATATGTTTAATATGAACCATCAGTGTCAAGATATCCAATATTTACACTTAAATCTACAGTGCACCAAGCTTGCTTCACACAAAATGAACATGCTTAGCATCAAGTAAGCAACAGCTGAAGGTTGCCTCATACACTTGCATCCCATTTGTAATTCTGCTGCATGTCCATCATGCATGAATCATGAAGAGAACAGTACAAGGAATGTTGAAAAAACAAATTTTCCATGAACTTTCTTTACAAATATCCTCTCATTCTTTCATCAATATCAGCATGAACATGTTAACAATAAACATGCAAGCCTCACTTGCGCTCACAAAAACACATTAACCAGAAGAGAAAAAAATTCATTCTTTTAAAGGATCAAATGAGAATATTGCCCCATTCACATCTCAAAAAGATCATTTAAGTTACTCTCACACATGGTTAACTATGCAAACAAAGTCTATCTGATCCAGTGTTTGTAAAAGTTATTTTTTTAGGCACCTGCTGCAAGACTGAATAATGTTTGTCAACAGTTCACTTATCTTCCTATTTTCAAAACATGTTGATCCAGCAGTTTCAAAGACTTGCATTCTCATTTTTTCAATACAATTTAGATATCCTCAGTTGTGATAGGTCTTAGGTGACAGGACATTCAGAAGAAGATAACCAGATTATGTTCATGTTGAGCTGTGGAAATCCAATGGATAATCATCTGTGAACAATAGAGTTCTGTTTCTGCCATTCAGAGGATGGGCTGTAACATTGTCTTCTAGCATCTCCTTTGACAGCGAACCCACAGGAATTCTTCCAAGAACTGCCAGCTGACATATAGATTCTGAGTGCACCAAATTCTCCTGCATGGCTACTCTCTTATTTTTTCCGAGCAATGCCTTCATTTGAAGTCCGGCATGTAAGTTTAAAAAACATCTTGCACACATTCTACTTGACAAAACTAGAGACTTTTTGCACCTTTGTGCCTTTGTTTGCAGGATTGCATTCAGGTTCAGTTTGGCAATTCATCATACATGTGTGAGCAGTTAATTTTCAGTAAACTTTAAAACTTGAAGCTCACCAATTCAGACTGATAAGTTTTAAAATTTAAGAGGACAAAAAAAAAAGAAAAAAGGCTTTCATTTAATTAATATGCCTACTTTACAGTTAGATACTGAAAGACACTAGCAAAGTAAACCAAATCCTGGAGACATTTATCTGGTCTTTTGCATACAAGCAACAAAAAGTATGCTGGCACAGATGTATACAAAATGACGCATATCTGCAAATCTGGAACAAGTTAGTGAACAAAATCTCACAACTGAACTGTGATTATAAATTATGAGAAGGATGCAGCAACAGACTATGTAACACATAAAGATAGTCCCATGACCTTTTGGCTGCTAGAGAGAGTTGTTGCAGATGAACTCGAGACCAGTTTTTGTGTGTGTGAGGGCAGTGCCTAACTCCTTTCCCTTGCTGCCATTTCTTCACTTACACTTTTAAGGGTCAGGTACCCATTGAACAGCTGGGACAATTGGGAGAAATATGCTGCTCCACTGGGGTGTCAAACTGACCAATGTCAGCATGTCTTCTACTGCTCTAACCCCACCACTATCTGCTTCTGCCTCTAGTTAGAACATAATTACAAATGATAGATGCCAAAATCAACATTGTCAAATAAATCCATGCTGAAGGATCATACAGAGAGCAAAAGATTTTGCAGCATTCATCAAAGACTAGAATAAGCAAGATGAATGTGCACAGACATTTAAATTGCGCAATTTTCCCACAATACAGCAGAAATACATACAATTAATAAACCTTGTATTAAAAAAAAAATTTCCTTCAATGCAGGACGGATAATTCAGTGGTCAGGGTGGCTAATGGGACTACAACGCTGCATCATTTATGCAATGAAAGTCTTAATTACCACAAAAAAAAAAGTTCCATCAGTTGTATTAGCAAAGAACTAAAATCTATACTGGCTTAAACAGGAGAAAAACCTAATGAACTAGTTTTCTTAGACCTCCTATACTGAAAAAGGAATGTTAATTTATAACTTTAAAATACATAAACTACAGCTTACTAGATCCTACAAGTAAGAAGGCAATGACAAAAAAGGCCCACCATGCACTCATTTAGATAACCACCCAATAAACTACTAAAAAGGCAAAAATAATTTTTGAAAGGATTGTTTTCACATGCTGAAAAGAATATCACCTATGCACAGAAAAAAGTCCTGATCATCATCCTTGATTCAAGTATCTATCACAAACCCCATGAAAGTAGTTTTCACTTATAACAGTAACTAGTACTACTCCTATTGCTTAAAACCTTTGGCTGAGTAGACTATTAATTATCTATGTACAAAGACGGTTGAGTAGAAAGAGAGTTCAAGTTGACAAATCACACACTTTTCAAGGAAGTGTAGTCAGCCTGCTTTCTTTAGTACTATCTGTTTTGGCACTTGATGAAGGGACTGTTGTAGAGGCTGCAGAGAACATCTGTAACAATTCATATTCAAGTTACCGTTCAGTCAGTCTGCAGAGGAAATTATTTCATTTATTGTACTTTATAAGGGTACAGCTGCCAGTATAAACAAAAAAAAGTAAAAGATATTTTAATTCTTGTTCCGTAAATTCTTTGGCAGTCATAAAGTTAGCAACCTAGTAAGCATGGAAGAATTGTGAAGGGTTTATTCCTTGAAGCAATAGTTCTGATGGTAGCATTAAGAACTAGCCAGAACAAAACATGAAGCTCAACAAAAGTTAGCATAGCGTTGTACTAGTTTTGGTGAAAAAAGTGTTTTTTAAAGGATATGTAAAGTGCCTTAATTCTAAATTCTGGTGTCACTGAAGAGCAACATAAAAATAGTAGCTTTAAGCTTATTTAAAGATGTTGCTATAATAGCGAGTCACTTTTTGTGATGTAACAAAATGAGATCTTGACTCCTTTTCTCAGATGAGAATTGCAATATTCAAAGGCTTACATCTTGTGAACAGAACAGTTTTTAATATTATTCACCAAAATTTGAGGAAATAGTATTTTGAACAAAACAAAGTAGTTTTTAAAATTTTTACGTTTAGTGTGAATAAAATAATACAAATTTTGATTCAGCTTTTCGTTACATACCGATCTCACAAACTGAGTTGTGAAGAAATTTCTGGCAACTGTTGTAAACTTTTTCTTCGCCCCAATTTTGCATCGGATGTAGCCATAAAGATTTGCACCATTCATCAAGAGTCCAACAGCCACCACCATCTTAAAAAAAATAAAACAACATCCATCAAGGTTTGCCCACAGGCTAATTATCAAGGAGGATCATCAACCTTGCATGTAAGAATGGCAACATAACATTCATCTCCTTTTCACCATTCAGATCTAACTGTAAGAATCTCACTGAAAGGCTTAAAATCATTACGCTGTCTTTTCTCCGTATCATAAATGTCTCTAGTAAGTCTAATGACAAATACAAAGGACCACATCTTTTTGACTATCCCCTGTAAAACTAGGTACTGCTAATAATGTTGGATTGTCTTCAGATATTAATGACTCTACACAAAACCACTAGCCCTTTCATATACCACATGTGACCAATTCAGATTTAATAACTCAATGCAACATTGTCTTAGATTAAATGGATGGCGGTTCTTAGATAACACAAGTACAATTTCATTAGCACAAAAATAATCTTTTCATTTGGAGTTTTAGTTGCAAGTGCATAACAGATACTTACAAACCACTTGAAGTTCAAGCGAAAAATGCAGGAGAAGACAAACACAACCCAAAACATCTGAGCTATCACCATGGATAGCCAAAATATTCGGGACTCTATAGAAAGTACCTTTTGACGGCCTGCTGATGTCTGTTAAAAAAAAAAAATTGTCTTGTTTTTAGCAGAACTGGTCATCATAAAAATAAGTTGGCCAGTTATACATGGTTATTACTTCTAAATTACTTCTTGATTGGCCCTTTCCCATTAATAATAATAAGGAGGATTTACATAGTGCATTTCCACAGATTTGTTCACAGTGCTTTACACAAATCATACATAGATTAAATTATCAACAACCATGCACCCATGCACATTCACATATAACAGACATTATCACTTCTAAAACATACACTCACTCATACACAAAGTAAATTACAGACACGTTATGCCCGCTAATGGTCAGGAGAGGGTCACACCATTGCACTACTTAATTTTGCAGAGGAAAAATGTAGACCGCGTTTTGTTTTTGCAAAATTAAGGGAACATCATATCTAAGAAAAATGTATAAATGATGTCCAACACAACATGACTTTACACTTGAATTGATAGCCATAAAACCAGATGGTCTGCCAAAATATGCCTCATAACAAATGAAATGGGGAAAAATACTACCCTATAATGTTTTTATAATTAATGAAATACATTATCATTTGATAAAACAGTTTGATTACCTTTCGTGATTCAAAAACCCAATGGCTGTCACCTTTATCATCAACATAATTCCACCACCGTAGACTAACAAGTAATCTCCCTGAAAAAAAGCAAACCTTCAAGTATTTACAAAAGATAAAATTACAATAAGACATGCATGTAAAAAATATTATAATAAAGTTCAATGACAACCACTCTAATCTTTGCCAAACATGTAAAACTAGTCTTGAATGACTAGCCAATGCTTTCAACAAAACATATTATACACAATGAACAACTCATGCACATGCTCAATGGTCAGCATACATCTATAATTTCCCTTCCCCTGAGGTGTTTTTGATTTTTGTGACAATATTTCCTTACAACTTCTGGTATATTTAGGATACCATGGCCAATCTTTTTAATGGTATTTCAGTTCATTTGCATGCACCAAACACAAAGAACCAGATATAAGTTGATACTGCACCATCACTTGTATTCAAATGTAAGACATAACAAAACTAAACAATGACAGTTTTAATTAGTGTTTTTTCAACACTGAGGATCAAGACCAATAACACTGAGGTATATGCACTGAACTTTACTTTTTTCTGTGACTGGTTGGTAAAACCCTAAACTATTTTAACTGAAGGCCTAAAACCCCTTATAATTTGTGGATGAGAAACAATGTCATGAGCAATGGACTATGGATAAACATAAGCAAAATAATGAATTATCAGTAAAGAAAAAACAATACCAGTTATGTTCTTGACTGTCCAAAAGTCCATGCACAGAAATAGTATGATGACAACAAAATTTGTGATGAAACTGGAGCTAAAATACTCGCACAGTATGTATGCCAGCAATGCCAGAACCCGGAAAAAGATGTGGAAAAATACTGCAACAGGGTGTCTGGAAGTGTAAAAGAAGGATTTAGTTATTTTTTATTTTATATTTAAATTTTGGTCAATAGCAAATGTTTACCTTTATTTCCTTTAATATTAATAATATGTTGATTTATATAGCATTTTCCCCATCATTAAAGGTGGGCTCAAAATGCTTTATTAAAAAGAAAAACACACAAACATAAGAATAATGGATGCTGGTCTCAAAAACAATCAGTGAAAGATAGCCGAATTCTAGCAGCAAGATGAAGGGTAGTTACACAATCCCTGAGAAATAGCCAGATTATGTTCAAGAATTTCTGGACTGAAATACTGGAGGCAACCATCAGCATGTCAGGGTAGTCATAGACTGTTCACAAGTGCTGGCCTCCTACGATTGTGGAGAGAAAGTTGTGGAGGTCAGTCAGACACACCTGTCCACTAGCTGATATTAAAACATGGCTAGCTTTCACACTCCTATGCAAGTATTCGAGAGCATGCAGTAAACCCTGCAAGATATATATGACCACTAGCTCTGTACACAAGATATATGTGACCGCTAATTCTATACACAAGATATATGTGACTGCTAGCTCTATACACAAGATATATATGACCTCTAGCTCTACACACAAGATATTTTAAAAACTTTATAATTAAATATCACCAATAATTATTTTTATACAAGTTAACTGATTACCCTTAATATTGATTAACTGTAGAGTTCTAAATGCAAATATTATCAAGGTAACCGTTTTCAAACCCATGATGTTAAAAAACTCCAACTAGTAAGCCTATGATAAATTAATTCATTTGATTATATTGATTATCTTCCAGTCAATGAGAACAGCCTGGTGTATAGATGCTAAGTGGAACAGCTGTCCATTCAGATCTTTCAATTTTTCAAAGACTTCTAATCAGCCAAGATAGCATACATGTATTGATTGTGTAACAGGTGCTACATTTGCTTGCAAGATCAGTCACCAACAATTAGCAAAGTTGATTACAAAATCAATTCATTACCAGACATCTTGCACTCTTTGTCCCAGTAGAATATCGAGTCAATATCAAGAATATTTCCAAAGCAGATGCAACATGTGCATGTGTTTAAAACTACTTAAGATGTTTTCTAAATTAATATTTAAAAAAATCATTACATAGTCTTTTATAAGATGTACAATATTTGCCTTTTTTTTGGTTTGTTTTGTAATTTGTCATAAGTAAAATGCACATCAACCACAAATATATGCAATGTTCTGAAGCTATTATTTTAAAAAAACCTACTTAAGTTTTTTTTGGGAGTCAAACTCTTCCTCTTCTCCAAAATTCAATGTCACATCATCTGATTCCTGCATTATGCTCTGAAAATAACGAATAAAACGTAAAAAGATGAAGAAGGTAAATAAAAATGTGTGAGAATTCAATTACATCTCTTTCTCTTTTGCTTCTCACAAGCACATTCATTTATTCTCTCTCTCTCTTAATCATGCACACATTCTGCTCTGACACAAGATACCCAATTTAATCTGCCAGACATTAGTTATAGCTCGCAGGATTGCTTAAGATTATTTGGAATGTAAAAGGGTGCATTCATGTTTAACTATCTTCATAAATACAATAGCAAAAATAAGCTTAAACCTATTTGCTTGGTGGCAATAGTATCTGGAAACGTTTTCTGGGGCACAAGAACAGGTTTAGTATTTAGTTTAATGGTCAGGTTTGGGAATTGGGTAAGAGTATTGACTGGGTGAAGCAAATGACATGATGTCATGCTTCCAGCTCTGCCATTTTCGCACATGCCAATGATGATAGGACTATAACACATTTGTGCCCATTTTTAATGTACATGTCATTCGGGTTATGTGTGAAAAAGTAATCAGTAAACAAATCAGAACAAAATCCTGTCCACATCTGTGGTCAAGAATCATTTCAGAGCGGGTCAAACAGCGTCTAAAAACTACACCATCATCATCATCTATTCTGCTAAGAGAGATTAAGAAAGGGAAAAAATGCTATGCGATGCAGAGGTAATAAAAACATAATCATCTCTATGATAAGAAAATATCGATTGTAGATCAAAGAAAAGTGAATAATACTAAATTGTAGTAACAGCCACAAATGTATATATACATGTACTACGTCTGTGCTAGTCGCAGACTGTCACCAAGTTCGGTTTGTTTTCTTTTTATCAAGCCAACACAAAAAGATATTTGATAATCTATTTTCTCCTGAGTAGCTATGAATATCCGTCACAACTAGAACACCCAGTTCCATGCGAAAGCTATAAAATGTAATAACAGGTATTTGCCGTGACAACTCACACTGTTGACGTCTTCCATGTTGAAACGTCAATCCGGAAGTAGAGATTTCCTCACACTTCCTGTGTGGTCCTGGGATACACCACGCTACCCATAGATTCTGTAAGCTACACATGTGCCTGGAATGGGCCCGCTTATAAAGGGTTCAGCTGCTACAATAGCTGTTTTGTTTCTGTCCGAAATTATATACAAATTATATTTGCACTGGGTTAGTAAACAATGCAAGTCTTCACACAATGAAAGAGAGAAAAAACGGGACGAAATCATGGAGGTTTTCTTCTTCCCAGATAAGACCATAGCATGTAAAACGCACTTCCTAGGCGAGACTCCATGCTTTAATGATAAATGTAAATATTCTCATGAAAAGACTTCTTTGAGCGAGCTATATCGCCACCTTAGCAGTTGCCGACGCACCATGGATGTGTGTGTGTTCGTCTTGACTTGTGCGGATCTTGCTGACATTATTGTTACCATGCATCGCCGTGGAGTCGTCGTCCGTATCATCACCGATGACGAGCAGGTCAACATCAGCGGCTCACAAATCTGGCGTTTCAGAAAGGAAGGTCTGTGTAGATTTTCATTCGATCGCGGTGTATCGTGAAATTATATATGTTCTTAAATTTGGTAGATTCTCAGCACACATTTCAATTTTTCGGATATTTCCAGACATGGACATATGACGCTTGAAAAGACACGTTTTACACACACTCATTGAACAGTATGAAGCTCGCGATTGTGTGCATGCATTATGATTTATACTTGTAGTCCTAATTTCTTTTGAGCGTTAGCATGTGTAAGCATACAGTTTGATAGATGGTATCAACAGAAGGACTTGAATTTATCTAGTATTACAAAACACTTTAATGCACATATCCTACATTAATCGAAAGAAATTTTAATTCATCAATAATTGTTAAGCATTTAAAAAAAACAATTATATATTAGAAAATTTCATCAATTAACAAATGGGCATTAAAAAAGTTATTTTCTTATTTATTATTCAGGAATCATGGTCCGAACTGACAATTCTTCCTACAACATGCATCATAAATTTGTGGTAGTAGACTGCCAGCTGCTTATCAATGGCTCCTTCAATTGGACTCGTCAAGCCATCACTGGAAACCAAGAAAATGTCTTTGTAACTAACAACAGCAAGATCACTAAATCATTTTTAGAAGAATTCGAAAAACTCTGGGAGCAATTTGATCCTAAAAACCAGCATAGAACGTAAAAGTTAGCTTCTTTCCACATCTTTGGATTAAGTGAAGAAACTGCTTAGTTTTGGACAATTGCAGGCAGATTCTTTGTGACAGCAAGCATCAGCTGGCTTTGAGCAATTCCATCGTCATTTTCATAAACCATTGTCTTTTGGAAGTCAACAGTTGCATCCAAAAAGTTCACTTTTTTACATCATTGTGGAAACCAATTTTGTCGTTTGTTGAATTTGTCTTTTGCATGTGTATGTGTGTGTGCTGTCTTGGGATTAGCTTTTTTATTATTGTGGAACAGATTTTTCTCAAGGAAAGAAAATGGACTTTATTTTATTAAAGGAGAAAAAAAGACAGGAAAAAAGTCCACTACTGAAAAACAACAATAATATCAAAGTGTGATTAATCAGATGCAGCCAGTCTCTTATTATGTTTCACTTGCACTTGAAAGAATTGATGCCACTGAAGTCCTACTGATGTTTGCGAGGAGATATGGAAGTATAGGTTTGTTTAAAACAATTGACTGAGTGATATTTGAAGTGTATCACCTGTTGTTGATACTGGCAAAAGTACCTTAAACATCAAGCTTCCATAGATCATGACATGAAAAAGTGTGCTATATGATTTGTAACATCATCTTTTTATGTTATGGTACAACAACTTAATAAATAGAAGTAAACAATAATTATAGTACAGCATTCAAATCTTGCAGCATAAATTTTTGTAACTGAAACCTTTCTGAATATGTTGTCTTGTTTGATGGTTGATTAATATTCTTTGCTGTGCATTTTAGATTGTCAGACTCTTACACTAAATGCTGTGGTGTGATACCACTGAGATTAAGTCATTTCAACAAAGCAGAGGAATGCAAAATTTTGACTGCTTTCTTCTGTCAGTCAGTTGTCCCTTGACTGGTAGCTATTACTGGGAGAGTACATGGATAGACATGGCAGCTGACAGTGCCCGCCCATCACTGCTGTTGTTATCTGACATAGAGCTTCCATCTTTGGAGAAGGTGGCTCCCAGGAACTTGCTGCTTATCTCTTTGAGCTGTACCCTGTTCTTGTAGTCTTGTAGATTGCTGCTTTGCCATTGATCATAACTTTTCTCTTTTCAGTGCTGGTCTCCGTTCCATATGCATTCGAACTCGGTCAGTTTGTTGGTACAGTCTTGCAATTCTTTGTCAGTGCTTGCTAACAGATCTATGCTGTCTGTATAGGTTGCAGATTGGCCCTCCACATGACTGATGGTGATTTCGACAGCAGAATTCGGTTCACTAAGTTACTTTTTTTTAGCTGCTACGACGGTCTAAGAATGTCCACGTGGTTTTTATTTTTTCGCATGTGGTATTTTGAGAAGAAATGAGCGTCTGACAGGCACAATGAACATTTAATATAAAGCGTTAATGTTTTAGAAAGAAAATATCCCAGAACAAGCTTTGAATTACTGTCGATATTGTTTACATCCGGAGGCCATGACAGTTGCCTTGTGGGATACCCGAACCCTTCCGAAGCGTGTTCGTGTGACCTATGACCTCGTCTAGGTCGGCATTAGAGAATTCTGACTGGCTATATGCAAAGTATGTTACGCATGCATCCATATAAGGAAGTTTCTGACCATTTGTGTGGTCTAGAAAAGAGCTTGTATCATAGCGTGGGGCCTTCTATGGGTTTTGACACAGCCTTTGTTTGAAAATTCATGTCATGACCTTTCGACCGATATACGATGTGACACAGTTTCCCACGTGGTAGAGTGTGTTGCTATGTTCCAAACATTCTCTATTCTCGCTAATTCTGCGCTCGGGAAAAGTAAATAGGATAGAAGTAGATGTTTTCATTGACAAAATAGACATATTTCTAGATTGTTCTATGAAAAACCGCTTGGTGAGTGGATAGAAAAAAATATACACTTTGATAATATGAAGTAATCTCAAAATGGCCAAAATGTAAAATTTTTGACAATTTTATGACCGGTGTCTGGCCTTAAACAAATATAAGTATGTCAAAACAGGAATAAATATTCAATGGGATAATAAATAATGATCATGATATAAAGACTTATATTGCATGGAATCATGCCTTTGTATAATAAACAAATCTATAGTCAAACAGTGAATTAAATAATAACATGAATAAATAAAGATGTACGTAGCTTCAAAATGATAAATACTCATTATTTACCATGCATAACATGTTAGGAGTTTTCAGATAAATTATTGGAGAGTTTCAGACCCTTAAATCATACTATACTAACCAGCTGCAGAAAAAGAAACACACTTGTGTACTTGAGGTAATATTATCCTGAATGGTGATATGAGAAACTAGTATCATGTTTTATGCATGTAAATATGTGTCACTAACATTTAATAACTGCTTTATAAGAAAATGTCTATTTGAGATAAGACCTCCAACCAAAATTTTTACATTATTTGACCCTCAATGATAATGTTGAATTTTCTTTTATATGATCTGGATCTCTCTTACGTGATTTACATGCATCTTTATATAATAGAAAATACTAATACTTGTAATAATAAGTTACTGGTCACTGGCCATCAAATAAAATTGATGTTATTTTGTCACAGTTAGTCAAAAGAGACAAGGTTCTTTACTTGCATGCATTAAAAGTTGCACTGTTGATAAGATGTGTCATGTCCACATCTGAGTTTGTCAGTTGAAATTAAACTTGTACACACTAACAGACATATAAATGTCCAATATGTGTTTAAAGTAAAGGTAGGCCTGAGACCTTCCGGTCACTGGGGAATGAAGTGTTGGTGACTTTCTCCAGGCCAGATTTTTGTGAGAGTAGTGCCTACCAACTCTCCATCACTGCCTTACCTCCCCCAACCCTCTACAGTCTACCACTCAGCAATCACTTTCATGTTTACACCGTGTGCTTACTTCTTGAGCAGTATTTGTTAAATAGATCAAATGATGTCTGGTTTTAAGATTGTATTTCACTCCCTTATATAACACCCTGGAGTCAAAGTAAAGATATATCACCTACAGTACAGCTTTACTTCGGGAAAGTTTAGGATATCACGACATTTTTTACAAACCAGAAGAAAAAGGAACTAGGGTTATGGTCAGGGACTGGATTGGACTTAGGTTAGGTTTCTAGTCAGGAATTTTTTTCTGCTTTCAGGGCGTATATCATTATCTCTATAAAATCCTATGTCAATGCATAGTGAGCCTCCCTAAGTTATAGGAAATGTGTTTAATGTTTCTTTTTATAAAAGTTTTATAGTTCAATATATTACAAAAGATAATGCAGTGCATTTTTATTCTACTGCAAGACCTAAAGATAAAATGAATGCACTTGACCCAGTGAGATCACTTTTATCAGGGAAAGTTATCAGCACATGTGAAAAAACATGAGATTGCATGAGACAAAGTACACCATGTAAGGGACTCCAGATAAGGACATAAAAAGTTTACTAATTAAGGCAGTCTTCACTACCTACATATTCTACAATCTGCATTCTGACATTAAGCATGATAAAATGACAGTGATAGCGTATCTAGGAAAGTGTAGTAAATCACAGATGAAGTCGAGAAAAAAAAAAAAAAAAAAAAAAAAGGTAAGTCTAGTTTGTGTAAACTTTAATGTACAACCAATACGTTACAATATTCAAGAAACAGTAAAACCGATTTCTGTTTGTTCTAAATAGTTTACTTGAATACCATCTGCTGTTTTCTTATCGATTTCTACAGCTTTGTCTATGGAAAGTAAATTTTTAAAAATTGTCCAATAATAAATGAAACTGATTTTTATTATTTGCATATATCTATATATTGTCAATATGAAGTGTTTGTCACACCTGGATTTAGCAATTGTGCTTTAATATAATTTACCTCTGTGTGTGTGTGCATTTGAAAATGGTGTTTTACGCCGTGTCAGCAACTAAGGCTATATTACGGCAAGCAGCCAGCCCTTTAAACAGATGCCACGTGCAGAGAAAGAACAGCGTGCCCGAGACGAGAAATGAACTCTGGGCAGCCAACCTTCACTGTATTGGTGACAGGCGCTAACTGTTGCGCCACCGGACCGCTCTCCCTTTGGAGGGGTGGCACATTGCTGGGTATTGGTAATCTCTGAGAGAGTGCTTACTGAAAAATAAATGTAAATGAATTATGACCAATCTATAGGCATGGAAAATCCAAATATGTCTGGCCTGTATGCCCATGGTAACTTCTCTTGCTGGAACAGTGCATGCATACAAAAAGTTCCTAACTGAGCTTTTTACATATCTAGACTCATCTCTTTGTGGCAGAACAGACTTTTGTCATTACCCTCACCAAATACCTGTAGGAAAAGAAACAATAAACAAATGTTTTACTAAATATGGCTATACTAAAACTATGCTTTATTTGCTTGCTTATACTATAAATGGTTCATTGACCTTTTACACCCCCCGGTGATGATATTGTCACTGGTGGAATGACTGAAGGGTCTCCCTACAAGATTTCGGCCATTCTGGAATAGTAATTCCACCTTGTTCTTCCCTGGCCCGTTTTCTTGTTCGAGTCTACTATTGCTTTATACCTGTTGGGATACAAGATAAAAGGACTAAACATGATTGCATATATCATTATGTATCCAGACAAATTTCCCAGGGCTACAATAAAAAATTCTACTCAAGCTTGGTTGATACTGGTGGGGTCTTGTTTACAGGTTAAATGAATGTATTGTGGTAACAAATAAATTTAAACCCGCTGAATCTTAAACAAAAACTTGTGATGTTTTGTTTCTCAGATCTCTGGAAAAATGTTGCACTCAACTTAAGACTGAAAACCCAATGACTTTGTAAGAACTCACCGTATTTTCATATTGCTCCATTTCTTCTCAATTGCTGCTGGAGCAAAGTGGCATCATGAGGCTGCCTTTTCAGAGGCAATCCTCTTCCACACCTCTATTTTCTTCATAGTAGGAAGTGCGAATTGTTCCTTATGTTTGGCATAAGTATCCATAAGTAGAAGGATGGCCCCACTGATTTTCCCCATTCTTTTCTGTAAAAATATTAAATGAATTCATCAGGAATAAAAACAGAAAAAAAACAGAATAACATAGTGATATGCATAGCAAATGCAACAGTATCATATTGAAACTTAAAGCTTTGATTCTAAACATCAAACAATAGGGTAGTTGTACTATTTTTATCTGTTGGAAGGATAGTTCAATGTGCACAGTATTTACAAAGTTGGGTTATTTGTGAAAATCATTACAGCCCCACATTAAAACCATGGACGTAAGCTCACCTTCACATACACTTCTTCAGTTTTACTTGACAACAAGCCAAGAACGACAGCATCATTAGAATTTTTCATAATAATCCACTCAGGAGGCAGATGTGTCAAATCCTTCTTCATGTCCATGAAGCTGGTGTAGGCAATACGAACTGGCACGACAGGGGGCTCACGCACCTTCTGAAGAAAAATATGTGACAATTTTAAACATATGCTACTCTTTACTTAATCCATACACACAACAACATGTTGAAAATTACATGCAGTTAATACAAAAATAAATCTAGATTTATCTTCATACTATTACACTTTTCTTCATCATTGGGTTTCCCCTTCCTGTTTGCCATAACTGAACACTTATGAAATTGTTCACACAGACCATATTTCAGGTAATGTACCACTCCTCAGGTGCCACAGAAAAACTCAGATTTACTTTACAAACGGTAGTTCTTCTCACAGGTATTCATAGTTTATCCCATCTGTATAAAGTCCTTTTATGTCATGGGATCCTTATCTTTTTAACGTAAAGATTTTTGTTTTGTTTTAACGTAAAGAATCTGTTCTTTAAACTTACAAACTTTAAACTTTAAAATTACACTTACAGGCTTGGGTCTAGCTGTTTTGGGAGTTTCAAAGGATTTTTTAGGCATTCATCTAGTTGGCATGCTCCCAGGAACTAGTCCCATGATTCTTCCAGAAGGTCCTGTTAAAAATGCCAAAATGAATAAATAATTAAACATACATATAAAAATGTATGTGCTGATATACTAAAATACAACAATAACAAATCAAAGAAAAAAATGGAAAATCAATTTATGTATTTTCTAATCTTGATTTTAAAACTCTAATATTGGTTTACTGCATAAGAAACATCTTCAATCATCTGTGTTGGCGAAGGGGTGTGGGAACTGAAAGCACTGATGTTGATCTAGGCCTATTCATATACAACAAGTTTTTTTAAACAATAAGAATATTTACTCAATACACTTCTCAAGTAATCTAATGAAAATTTAATGAATGACGCGATTATTAATAACTAAATTTTTGTTTCAATGGGGATATTTTCAGCTATGTGAAAATTGTCTAAACCTTAAATCAAATCAAATCAGACTTTATTGACTTATCAGATCAAATCATTATTGACAAATCAGACTCACAGTCACGAACTAAAACATGAACAGGACAAAGAAGAGTAAGAGGTAAACAATAAGATCAATACCTTTTTTAATGCATTCTTCTTCAAAGTGCCTTGAACAAATCTTGGCTGTCAATGGATTGAAATTTTTGTCTGAACGGTTTATTGCATGAATGAGAGCCGTTCGCCACTTGTCTTGATCTGTCCATATTCCTGCCTGCGGAAGCGAAAAAACGCTTAAACAGAAAGATTTGATACTCGCACAGTGGCATTCTACCAGTTACTCTTGCAGATTTTACTGACATAGTAAAATGGCAGGCGTAACCGGAAGTTCTGAGGTCACGAGCCTCGTTCTAGCAGTTAAGTGAAAAAAAAAAAATCGTCTGCAAGCTGTCCAGGGGATCTACGTTCATGATTAAAACAGCTATTCGTGGTATTTATTACACTGAAAAATTACCTTTATCACCACCTTCAGCATTTTCATTTTGCTGTATTGGCACATACTGTTGCCTTAACTTTGCACCACTTGTGTACCCTCCTTCCTTTACCTCTGTGACTTGGTAGGAGGTAAGAGCTATATTATTTTCGCTGGCCAACTGACCGGCAAGACGCTGGAGATAGAAATTTCCTTCTTTGCCTGTTTCAATATATAAAATAAAATCCATTGTACTACAATATAACACCAAAGCAAAAGGGATATTTGAGAGAGAGAGAGCACCAACAAGTTTAAGGTAAAATGCGATAATTACTTTCACAAAGTAATTGCTATCATTGTACAATAATGTGCTGATCCTCATAAGAAAGTTTTTCATAACCTGAGATAATAAATTTTGGAACTAGAAAGCAGAAAACTAAAACTTAAAAAAAAAAAAAATTGACGGAAATGACCCGTCAGTGGTAAACATGACCTGCGCGCCTGCGCAGTCCAGAAACGCAACCAACAGCTCGAGTCATCCAGAGATTAGAGTCATCCAACGATCGTAGTGCGAGACCGGCAGTGTCTCATAGCGTCTCAGCCATAATTAGTAAGGAAAAAAATTTGTACGAGCATGATTTTCTTGTTAATTTAAAACATATTTTTTGAAAGTGTAACCCATATTGTTTAATGCAGTGATGCCCAACCTTTTTCGGCCTGCGGTCTGTAACGGACTCAATATAATGTTTCGTCCTTTACTTAATTACTTTTATTTCAAGTAAAATGCCAATCGAAGATTCACATGACCGATAAGCTTTATTTTTCTTCGCTTCATGACGAGATGTTTGGTTTCGCTGCTGTGCCTTCGAATAGTTTGCTGATATTTTCAAAATATCATCGGTCGTGGTATAGAATAGCAAACTATTCGAAGGCACAGCAGCAAAGCCAAACGTCCGGCCTCATCGTAGAGACACCGAGTCGGAGCACTGAATCGAAATGTTCGTCCATCGAAAAAAAGATTGGGAAACACCCTTACGTGTGGATAAATACTTTTTCTTCCCTTTTTTCGTTTTTTTTAAAATTTTTTTTATTACTAACATGCCGATTTCCTGCATGTGGGCAGAAGTTTCGCGGGCCGTAGGTTGGGCATCCCTGGTTTAATGCATAGGTGGTCCGTTTTCGATTTAGTATTTTATAATTTTGAAATTACTTTTTTCTTGATAGGTAGACATGGCCAGCAAGAAGAGAAAACAAAAAAGGTTGCCAGTACGTACCTCGTTTCTACTTTTGTGTACAGCCTGGGAAAAAAAATAATACAACCTAACGGCTGTTACTTTCCATGCTTGTGATTACTTTGCATGTTTGCTCAAAATAGCATTTAATGTTGCTTTTTTTTTTTTTTTTTTACTTCTTTTTTTACTTCTTTGTGACAGTTGTATTGTAACACTTTAACAGTGCTAAACGTCTCGGTTCAAAATTCCAATGGATAAGTAAACATTTTCTTGTTTTGACCTTAAAAATCTTAAGAAGGGGTCCCTTTTCATTTTGCTGTATTGGCACATGAACGAGTTAATAAAGTCTTGTTTTATTATTATTTGCAGCATGCCAACAAAAAAGCCATTTTCAGAACAGAAATAAAAAACAGTTTAATGACCTGCCGGCCTCCAAAGGTCACTTCAAAAGTTATTGATTTTTACACTAGAGGAAATCAAACCAATATACTAACACTTACAACTATTGAATATCCTGAGTAAAATGGATAGAAACAGCTTTTGAGATAAATCTTTTGCAATAAACTTTTTTTTGTAACTAAAACCTTTCTGAATATGTTGTCCTGTTTCGATGGTTGATTGATATTCTTTGCTGTGCATTTTAGATTGTCAGACTCTTACACTAAATGCTTTGGTGTGATACCACTGAGATTAAGTCTTTTCAACAAAGCAGAGGAATGCAAAATTTTGACTGCTTTCTATTCTAGTCAGTTGTCCCTTGACTGGTAGCTATTACTGGGAGAGTACATGGATAGACATGGCAGCTGACAGTGCCCGCCCATCACTGCTGTTGTTATCTGACATGGAGCTGCCATCTTTGGAGAAGGTGGTTCCCAGGAACTTGCTGCTTATCTCTTTATCTCTATGCAATATATGTGAATTAGTGGTTTGTGACTCAGAAACCTTCCACTGCACCACGCATGCGAAACCTTTGTAGAAGGAGAAAAGTGTGCATCTGTCTCTTCTATATGGCTGGCCAAATATACTGACATCATCAAGACCATTCTTGCAGTGTAGCACCTCATGTTTGCTACAAAGACTAGCAAGTGATGACAGGAGTGGGTGTTCTGCAGACAGCTCTTCAAGCAATTAAGACAAAGCATAAAACCTGTGAGGTTCACACATCTGCGTGCATGCACACATACACTGACTCAAATATCAATAACACACTACACTCCAACCGAAGAAAAAAATGCCCATCAAATTCATCTTTTTTAAAATGCGTATCATTTACAAATATAAACCTTTCAGACAACAGGAGAAATAACGGAATCACAATCAGATAAACATAGCCATCAACACGTAGCAAGTTGCACAGTGTAAAGGCATATACATCTTGCAGGATAGGGTTGGGAGATGCATCTAGACATAGCTTGTACAATTGTTATTTCTTCCCAACTGTAAAATTACACTGTATATCATATAGTACCAAAAGTAATCTTAAAATGAAGGCCTGCTGAAGTTATCACCATAACACATGCTGAAAACAGAACAGTAGTATCACCTTTGTGCTGAAGAAGATTGTGGTGTTTATGACCTCAGTTTTTACCTTTGCTAATAGCTGATAAACGCCTAAACAGATGAAAACCTGCATGTTGCAAATATTTCTTCACAATCATTTATAGTGGTTTTAGGACAAGATGCCAAGATGTTTTAAAGGCATTTAGTGAAGTTTTCATTTAGCAGTTTAGGTATACATTTTTCATTATAGCACTATGTTCCAGATTTTTTAAAATCAGCTTTATTCAATTTTAAAATGCAATTATGCACAGAAAAATGATAAAAGAAAAGCACTGAACACAAAGTCTTCATACTCAAAAAGAAAGGGAAAATGTGAACTATCAAATTAGGTCACAAAGGATCATACATTGGATCCCAAATGTATGTAATTAACTTTACCACATTTGTCAGCATTACATCTTACTGTTGCAAAAATATTTGCAGTGAGAATTAGCATTGCATCAGACCTTTTGGAAATCCCTGCAAAATAGGATACTAGAAATTTACAAGCACAAAATTTAACAAACTACACCTTTCCTATGGGGAAAAATGTTCACAAATCTCTTTTTTATGGTAAAAACTCTAAAAAGCTATTAAATTAGATTTTGTATGAAATAAATGTAACCAACAGTTCATGCTCAGCTTTCACTGCCTTTGAACACTCTTTCTAGCTCTTGCACAATGCTTACAAAGATGAAAACACTAGGGTCAAAACCCACGTGGTCTTTGGACCCAGGTAGATTAACAGGAAAATAATCAGGCATCCAGCAATATCATCACAATATCACCTGAGATAGGAAACAGTCACTATGTGAAAAAAAGTTTAAGGTTGTACTCTTAAACATTAATTTCTTCTGCATGCGTATTCATACAAAACATTAAAAATACAGTGATCAATAAATAACTTGCTGAAGGAAAGAGGAAAAAAATCTTAAGTGCATATACAAATATTCAAGTTTCATTTCATGCTTCCATGTACAGGAGACATATTCACATATGTACATTCTCCCTGTCTCATTCTCTCGGTGCCCAATTTGTGTGGCATGTTACTTTATGTAAGCTAAATGGATATATCTCAAGCTTAAATGGGAGAAAATAGAATGTCTAGATTCAAACAAGCTAGCTAATTTTGTATGCAAAAAAACTATGACAAACAGAACATCAAGAAAACTCTAGTTTATGAAATTAAATAGAAGACACCTGTTTATTCCCTGAATACCATTCACCAAAGAATTCAGCTAGCCTTTATGCAAACTGAAACACTGCAATGCCCAGTTGGATTAAAAAAAATTAAAATATAACATACCAGCTAATGAAAATTTCGTACAACACTCTTTGCACAGAATAATGTTCCCAGTTTGTTATTTTTTTACCCCCAAAGAATACAGACTGTATTCAACTTCCTGAAGTACTTGAGAATTTGTGATTAATTGGAATTGGGGTGAAACCATTATTTTTTATTTCTGAATGTTTTTATAAATTATTCTTACATGCATTTGAATTTCATGACTCGTGTAGTTTACCACATGCTACATTTATGAATATTAAAATTATGCAGTGTATTCCCCTAAAATGCTGCATGCTTTCAATCTATTTTGTATATTTTCTACTAACACTAAATATATTTAATGAAAGCATTTTGTAAGATTAAATCTGATTTTTCCTGATTAGGTCCTATTTTCCACTAGATGGGCTGAATAGGTAGAAGACTGACAGTTTCTCATCAGATGCTTAATATAGTCTAGCTCTTCTTGTTCCAGGCTTCAAGAGTTTGTGGACAGAAAAAAAATGTATTTGCTTTATCACAACATTTTTTTTGTTTGGCAAAGAAACAAATCTCTAAGACTATTTTATTGACAGCAAAGAGAAGAAACAGATGTATATGCCACCTAAAGATAGGTATCACAGTTTACCCTTCAGACAACACTCTTTGAAGAGTCACCTTCTTTGCTGTTGCAGTTTCTAAGTAATAAATGCAAGTATCTTTAAACTTTCAGGCATGGACAAACATGCATCTTGTCACACAAATGCATGTTTTGATGTGCATGCACACACACAAACCACACACACACAGAGACTGGATTTAATGGCACCAGAGCAGATGACCCATAAATGATGCTGATCAAAATATCCAAAGCATATTTAATAACTAGTAAATTGTGCCATCATGCTTTTTGGATAAAATTTCAGCACTGTTGCTAGAAAGATAGTGTACTTGGAAGCAACATCACAACGTGCTTATTGGTTAAGGCATAGTAGGAGCTTTTACGCCACTCAAAAGGGCGAAGAGGGAAAAAGAGATTTAGTAAAAGCTGCAAGAGACAACATATTTATTTTTCAAAATTTATCTCTGAGACAGAATTATTGGTAATTCTTAAGGCAATAAACAGTTTCTTCAACTGCTTTTGTCACATCAGTGGAACACCCAATAAAAAATAATGGATAAGCAAAACTTAACACTGATTTCACATTAAAATTAACATTAGAAACATGACTCTGGGGGAAAAACTTATAGAACATGGGTATTAGCAGCTGTTTTTCAGGAAACTGAGATTCACTCTCGCAGTCGAAGGAGCTCCCCTGACGTTGTCATTATGCTATTGACAAAACAGACACAAGAACATTTGTGCAGTTTAAAATGTCTTTGCAGTAAATGATGGATATAAATGGTTTCTTGAACTCTTGGTACCTTAAAAACTTTCTGCTCCAATCATTTAATATATTTTTACAATAACCTTAAGTGCTTTTTTTAATCTTTTGGTCCTGAAAACCATTTGGTAATATCTACTTTGTCTACAATGATGAGAAATCTAATGACACAATGTTTAAGGAGGAGCAGCACATACCAATCTCTAAGATTAGTCAAAGCGTACATGTATTGAATAATTAATGACCAATCAGTCTTCACAAGCTGTGTTTTAATGCTATTTTTGAGACATGCAGCACTTACCAGTCCACTAAATCTGCTCCAATGATATCGTGTATGTGATATGAGATTCCTAACCTGGCAAGTTTAGGCCAGCGCCGCTGTTCCAGTTCCTGAAAGACATAGTTATGTCTTATATAATAAAAAGAGGCTATGAGCCATCAGTTTCAAGATCAACAGCAAATCTTCTTCACAAATGCTTGATTTTCTTTCAATTCAGAAAAGGGATAATATGCATGCTGATGCATCCAACACATCAGAAATGCAAAGGCATCTAAACCAATACAAGGATAGTTTTCTCAATTTGTATGAATCTCACTTAAAGTGACACATTTAAGCTGTTAAGCATAAAATTTTAGAAACAGAAAAAGCGTATCAATTATTCTGATTGCAGTAACAGGCTTCACATCTTTCCTAATACATGTATCATGCCAAGTAAGACCTACTTCCAGTTTTGTTTTTCTTTTTCATTCATTTATGCATTTGTTCATTTTCCCTTTCTTCCCTGTTCTTTCCAGATCCCCTTTCTCCCTTAAATTTATAAAGCTGAATGGTGCACTCACTGTTTTCAAGATTTCCCTGTATTTGCATTTTTTGATCATTGTTAGAAGAGACTTCCTGCCTCTAATATAACTTTTCATGAAAATGCCTGTATTAGGAATAGATAACCACCAGCTGCCCACATCTCTAACAGTTAACAGGGACACCTGAACCAGCTGACTGCAATGAAAAAAAAGTGAAGACAGTGTCAACTCTTTATCACCAGAAAACTCCAAGCAGATGCCTGGCAACTGCAATGACAAATACCAGTGTCAGCTCAATTCTGCCTACAAAAGTTCTGTAAAGACTCATGAACAACAAACATTTTTGTGATGAAACATATTAAATGACTATTAACGCTGGTTTTCGAACTGTTCTTATATCTCATATCAATATCAATCTAAAATTTCTTCCCTTAAGAAAAATAACAAGCAAATGTGTGAAAGCAAAAATAGCAACCAAATATGTGAAAATACTACAGAACTCTCTTCCCTCTCTCCACCTCTTTCCTACTCACCAAACATCAGTAATGTGGACATTTTATTATCTATTAAATACTAATAAAAATTAGTGATTTATGTAGCTTGTAATCACTACACCATAAAAATACTGTTAAGAAAGAAAAAAAACCATAAAGTCTTTTGCAAAATACAAAATGTTTGACTGTCTTATTACACTACTTAAAACTTGGGTTTACAAAAACAAAGTTAATATATAGCTAAATGTTTTTTATGTAATTGTTGTACAAATAGCAGGCCCTCTAAATCTTTAAAACTACAGGTACTTACGTAATTTCTGCATCTGTAAACCCATATTCTCTTGTAAGAGAATCTTTTTCGAGGCTGATGTCTGTATGAGCATCAAGAATATTTACTCTGACTTTCTCTGTGTAAAACAAAAGTTAAAATAAACGAGTAAAGAATGACTTCGGCCCTATGCTCCACTGGGAGTGATTAGGATTAATAAGAAGAAAGAATGACTTATAATCTTTTACAAACAACTCTAGCCTTGTCTGAAAATAAATATGGTTCAACGACATGCATGTTACTTCTTCAGTAAAAAGCAACAACCAGCCAGAAAGGAAATCTTAGTTTGAGCTTCATATTGAAAATGGTGAGTGAAAACATCTACTTGCTCTCGTTCTCTCACACTTACTCAAAACTCACCGATAAGAGACTGATCAACTTTTGTTTCTGACATAACACGTAAAACATGGTGTGTGTAGTCAGCAGAGAATACCAAACACTGACTGTTGGAATCCACTCCTAGCTTAAATACTTTCACTTCCCCAGCAGTGACCAAGTCATTCTGATACCAAGAAAAATATACTTTAAAACAAGGTTTACCATGACGTTCTGGAAAGTTGCCAGAAAAGTAAATATTCAAGTATTATGCACATGTCCACACACACTGGCAGACCCACACCAAACTCATCATGAAAGTATTGTAATGTAATATAACAAATAAGCACTTAATTAAAATTAAGAAAAAAAAATCAAGTAGATAATGCTGCACTGTTTTCATGCTATAAAGTTAAAGACCAATTATGAATGTAACATTTTCTTGATATAGACATACATATCAAAATATATGTTTTCTGCTTTTAAATTACCAAGAAAGGAGTTTCCAGCAGTTTATTGCTTTGAAATATGTCTGTGCACAGAGCAATACTCACCAGCTGTTTATCAACAAGTGTGCGATTTTTGACCAGACTGTATAACTGGTGTTTCAAAATAATAGGTGGTAACCTTTCCTCAAATTTCTCCAGAGGAAACAATCCTCGCAACAGCAGTAAGGCAGCTTTAGTGTCAGATGGTACTTCTATAATAAGACATAAAATTGCAACTAATTCACTACAGGTGTATCAATGCAAGTGATCTATAGATACGAAGACTGTAGTGTAAGGTATGAGTTTAAGATAAAAAGTTACTTTTTGTCAGGAGTGAACCCCTACATAAAAATGATAATAAAAGGTTCAAAACTTTTAATAATAATAAAGATTATTTATATAGTGCCACATCCCAGCCCTATGAGCAAGCTCATGATGCGTTACTAATGATTTTAATTATAACAATTAAAAAAACAATCAAGATAACGAGAAATTGAAGAAACCAACCAAGATGACAGGAAAGAAAAAGGAATAACACGTGGAATGGGGGCAAGGGGGAGGGGGTAAGTGTAGTGCTATCTGATTAATGACTGAATACATATAGTACTGAATATAGTACTGAACGAATATAGTACTCTGTTATCCAACAAACCTATGAAATTAAAATAAATACATAAATTAGGGAAAAAGAAATCCTGGAGACCGAAGGAAATGGAGGACCAGACTTGTTTGTGCAGCCTAGCAACATGCTTCACTGTTGAAGATTTAGTGCTAAGATTGCAATAGTTTGTCGTTGAAGAAGCCATCAGAGAGAACAAATTAAAAATGCTGAGGATAGACCTCCCCAGGTCAAACAAGTAAACAGTTTTTTTGCCTCGAGTCATCAAGACGTTTTTTCATACTGCACGTTTCATCTCATTGTTGACATATACAAACAAGAAACTGGATCGAGATGAAAATGGCGCCATAAAAGAAAGGAGTATTACTCAACTCATCAGCTAAAGCCATAGAAGTGAAACAAAATGTCATGATCTAGAACCACAGTCCAGCACATCATTAGTTATATTGTTTAGTTTATATTGTTTGCATATATCACGATCAAGAAATGTATAGCAGCTCAATCTGCCTGAGACATCCTCTTGTAGATGACACTACACTGAATACATAACAATTGTATAATATGGTCAGAAGCTATTAGAAATGACTTGCATAGGAGATATCTAACCCTGCTTGGTACAGCAATGAACTAACATGCTGGAATGATTGAGACATGGATTAACAATGACTATGGATATAAAAGACAAGTTTTAGGATGAAAGTGATAAATGTGATATTGAAGCTAACTTCACAATCATGCTGGCCAAGTGTGAACAACACTTGTCGAATGTCCCTAAATTACATAAGATTGTAAGATGAGAATTCACACATAACAAGCCTTATCTGAGACACTGAGAATTCAAAGAAATCTAACAGACAGGCTGTGAGAAACAATGAAAGGCAAAGGCCATACATTCTACTAGGCTACAGAAGATACATGATATGGCTTTTGTTTTTTGAAAGAGAATATCCAGAGTTGACATTAGCTATAATGACTGTCTAATAATGGCTAATTTCCACCAGTTCTTTGTCAGGCATTATAGCATTACAATAATAAGACACAGCAGGAGCATATGGAATGGAGACGAGCAGTGACAACAGCAGTCATAGACAATAGACATCATTAGGAGCAGGCAGCGGTCTACTTGAATCAAAAACTGGAAAACAAACTTTTTAAGTACTTGGGAGTCAGCATGTCCAAAGAGGGCTGCTGTTTTCCAGAAATCCACATCAGTAACCAAACACAAGACCAACAGATTTGAAGGGATCACTGTCATCTCCTTGGGAAGCCCCTATGAACTTGTTCTGGCAACAGCAAAAAGGACGAAGCTTCCCTATTTTGGTCATGTGGACTGCTGTAAGACACCAACACATTCCATTTGGACATCCTGGATAAAAACTGATATCCAGGTTCACCAAAATAGGAGTGGCTGACAAACCTCAAAAAGTGGAGACCTGAAGATCTGACCAACTTTCTCCACACAGCAAAGCTCACAATACAATAGAGAGCATTTTAGCAGCTGCTTGCAGACTCCCATCCTACCCCTAGTGATCAAGTCCCACTCCTAATGACCAAATCAAAGATCAATTTTCATTGCTCATAAAATCACTGCCCTAGTACTGTTTACTTTGATTTATACAGACTTTAAGCTATAAAGTTTGTTCAAACTTATCTTTCTACAAATTGGGTCAAAAAACTGAGTCAAAAAACTATGTTTATTCCTCTGGTGAGCTTGAAACGCTGAGCTGTAATCGATAATTAAAAAGAATGCAAGAATGTGACTGAAATGTTTTATTACATATTAAGTTTGGCAATCAAGATGGTGTCTGATAATATCACCATCCTTCAAAAAATAAAACTGGATAGAGGTGAACACTTTCATTACAATTATTAGTGTGCAAAATATTAAAAAGAAAATGTTACTTTTTCGTACCTGACAAACCGTTTGTATCTCCCCGAGTACTAGGCATTCCATTTTCTTCATTATTTGCAGATGATGGCACATACTGACGTTTAGCCTTATATAAATCTGGCAGCAGTGTTCTTTTTCGACTCATTTCTGTAAAGATCAGATGCCAGGGATGATGACACTAAGTATTAATAATAATCATGTAATGTGCTTCGAGCACTAACATTTAAAAAAAAATCTTTAACTTGAAGGCACTAAAGTAACGAATGTATATAGCATTATCAAATTTTAAAATCTACCTAAAATTGTTAAGCAGGAAAAGCTAGTTCAGTAAAGGTCCCCTTTTATCTTAATCTTTCTGTTATCATTGATCAAAAAAATTTTCATTTATTCTATTTCAGACTCAATTTGCTTTATATTTTGCAGATGACATATAAATAAATCTCACATTTACATTACAGAGAAGCAATCCTACATGTGTGATTCTATATAAACATACATACAAAGTCTATATCTTGGTCCCGCTCTCACTCATGCACATATATGAACCCTTTAAATGCATGCACCTGCACCCTTTTTCTTCTGCTAACTTGCCCATGTAAACATTAATACCTCCCTAAACAAACCTAATATGAGAACTAAGAATTTTCTGAGATTTTTAAAAAACACATTTTAATAACTTTCAGATTTCTCCAAAACCCAGTCAATTTTGTTGTTTACTGACAATCTTTTCAATACACTAAAACATATTGATATGCATAATGAATGAACTTTCTATCATAAAGTCTTGCGTCATCTTTCCTTTCTGACATTAAATCAAAGACTTTATTATGAAGTGTGCACTTTTTTCAAATATGGTCCATTTAACTTTCTAATTATATTGTTAAACTATGACATCCTAGCAATCTTGTAAGAAATTACAACAGATCTTCTTACTACAAATATTATTACCATTAGCTGAATATATCATGTTAATTTAGGTGAATATATCATGTTAATTAATCTGTATATATGTTGTAAAGAAAAGATTATGCTTATTTTGATTTTTTATGAGTGTGACTCAAAGTATGAAAGAATGACACCACCTTTGTACTAAATTTTATTTAGCAAACACTTAGCCAAGTGGTGAGATTATTATTGTATGAAACAAAATGGATAGTTTTTAAAAATCTTATTTTTTCCCCAGTCTGGTAAGCGAAACCAATCTTTATTTGTGTTACTGTTCTAAGTTTTCCACATCAGGAAATTATTTGTGCTAGTAAGAAAAATAACAGTACAATTTTACACAATGAAATCAGAGAGGAAGGAAGGAAGGAAGGAAGGAGACTTATAACGCGCAAAATCCGAATCCTAGGGAAACGCTCAATGCGCCGAAATGATACAGAAAAGTACACCAATAAAACATTAGCAGCTGCAGAAAACCAAAAGAGAAGTTAAACGATCAGACGGCTAAAAAAGGACCACAGTTGTGAGCGAACGATCTGCTGCTGCAAAGCAGGTCCACAAATCAGAAAAAGGAAAAAAAAAAAAAAAAGAGTTCGTCAAGCTCATAAAATTTCTGCCAAAACTGCTTCGTAAAAAAACTCAGACAACTGCAGACGACACGGTGGTAACTTATTTAGCTCCAGTTATTCAGTGGGTGTTAACTTTTGATGGAATAAAAATTGGAGTGAAGAACAAGTAGACACCGATTTTAAAAAATACGTCTATCAAGTAAAAGTACAACAACCAGCTACACATAAATAGTAACACTATATAGCAAAATACGTTATGATGTTAAGATGTTGCTAAGAGTCCCCTGAACTCACACTGAATGTTTCATGACCGATTAGGTACTTTTCTTTTACCTTCAGTAATAGTTTCACACATACACGACTTCCATATTGTCAAAAGTCGCAATTTGATTGGCTGAAAATGTGCTCAAGCAGCCTTCACCTTGCCGGTATCCAACTTCCGGAATTCTTGTATCTGCGCCTTTCCCAAGATGCTGCTAAGGACGCTCACAATTCCTTCGCTTACAAGATAGTTGGAAAGATGTTCTCTTTTATTCTCATTTTAATTGTTGAAATTGGTAAGCATATACTGTGTCATCTTGTGTATTGCATACAGCAGCATCAAACAGTTATTTCGAATTGCCGCCATAGTTCACTGGTGAAACGATGGACTGGGAAAATTAATTAACGCACATATTATATTATAGTTATACATTAAGAATCTAAATCTAGCTCTTGCACTGTAAAGACATGATGAGAAGAAAGATAAAATATTTAATAGCAAAAAATGTTACAACCTGAGAATTCACAACAATCCCATAGACACAATAATCAAATCAAACTTTATTGTCGAGGAAACCCATGACAGAAATTGTTCTTTTTCTCACAAACACATATAATATGACATGTAGGCATACATACTCAAACAGACATTTAACACACAAATAGGTAACGTCACAGGATGGCAGTAGACCTACAATGCTGTAATTATTAATATGTGGTCATTACATATTTTGAGTAAACAGATTAATATATTAATATATTACACATGTATGTGTATGTGAGTATCAGTTTAAATGTATTGATACGTACTAACATTGAATAGTAAGAAGTCCTAATGTATGTGTCACATCAGTATAATTCCTCCATATGTTTTTTACCAGCTCAGGTTGCCTCATTTACCTGACAGTCCTGTTGCAGGTATTCCATAATAATGGAGAATTTTGTACTTTACGAAGAACTTGGCAAGAGAGACCATGCCATTATTTACAAAGGAAGAAGAAAGGGCAGCATTAGTTTTGTTGCTATTCACTGCATTGACAAATGCAAAAGACCAGAGGTGACAAACACTGTACGTATGTTAAGGACAACTGGTCTTTGTTTTATTTTTTTGGCTATTATGGGTTTTTGTTTTTTTTTGTTATTCTCATTCTCTTTTTTGACACTCAAAAAAATATGCACAGTTGATAAAAATACTCTTTTCATTTGTTCACAGCTGATAAAAATACTCTTTTCATTTGTTTTCTCTAGGTCAGGATGACTCATGATATTAGTCATCCAAATGTAGTTCAGTTCCATGAATGGTATGAAACAAGCAACCACCTGTGGCTGGTGGTAGAACTGTGCACTGGTGGTAGTCTGGCAGACATCCTGACACAAGATCTTTATTTGCCAGAGAGTTCTATTCGGGACTTTGGTCTACATCTTGTGACTGGTCTACACTATATCCATTCCCTTGGTATTCTTTTTCATGATCTGCAACCGTCAAAGGTTTGTAGTAGATAATGTCATTACTCATTTTCTACAAGCTCAGCCTCCACTAAACAAAAATTGTCACTCGTATCATTGGTCATTGTTTCATCTTTTAGGCTTGTGTGGATTAGGCTTTTGATGTTGGGATCATTTGATCATGACAAGGATTAATCAGTGTCTGGATTGAGGTCAGTATATCCGTGGCAGTGTGGTTTTGGGCTGAAGTGACTAGCCTCCCTCAAAAGCATACCACCAATGTTTTGTGCTGTAACATGTATTCCATTGAATATGAAAGAACATAGCGTTGTAAAAATGCCAGATTGAAAGCAATGTTGCGATTCTCAGAAATAAACTTTCTTTGACAAAAATTGTAAAAGCTAGGAACCAGAGAGCACGTGGTAGTGTTGGTCAGACACACTTAAAATTTCCTTCCAGCATGAAATCTTCAGGAGATAGTAATTGTTGACCCAGAAATTGTCAACTGGCAGTCAAAGATATATAGAGAACACTAAAAATGGATATTTTGGTAGTATTGCTGAGCTGTAGTGACTGTGTCTATGTTGATGGCATTCTCTTTCTCAGCAAGAGAACAGAATGAACTCTTTGTTTTGAGACCACCATTATTATTATGTCTGTATGCTTATATTTTTTTGTTTTTAAAGTGCTTTGAGCTAGCTTTTGATATTGGGGAAAAGTGCTATATAAATTCATTTTTTATTATTAATATTAATATATCAACATCACATGTTATCAAATATTGATGCAGTTTTACATGTATAAAACTTTCTTGACATTGGATCGAAGTAATAAAAATATTATTGTGCATTGATGTGTACTTTGCATGTATGCTTATTTAGTGGTAAAAACATGTACTAATGCAAATATGGATGCATATGAGTCTACATATAGTGTATGTATGTTTGTATATATATAGTGTATGCTGTCAGATTTATGTTTGGGAAACATGAGCATGCAGGTCTTGCTAAATTTTCAGAAAGCTGCCCTTGGTTCTTTTTATTTCTTTCTCCATAAATAAAACACTTGAACTTCTCTTTACTACTACGAAGTTTTACAAATAATTTGCAAATAAAGGCAGTCCATCCTCAAAGTGAGTGATCTTTTATTATTCACCCCTTTGGCTAATGGCCTATTGGGCAAGTGTAAGTATAAGTGTTTTGGTGTCTTGAAACAGATTCTGATGGACTCATCAGGAGTGCTTAAATATGCAGACTTTGGGCTGGCCAAAGTGGAGGGTGAAAACTTGGAGGAGCTGTTCTACAAGTTTGCTGATGCTGGAGAGCAATGGAACACACAGTCAGTGGAAGAGATTGTGAAACAGAACTCCATCTCAGGTTTCAAGAAATTCTTCTTATTTAGAAGAAGGGGGAAAACATTACAGAAAACATTGACAGACTTAGTCAAGTTCTTTAAGAGTTTGGTGGGAAGGGAAATGCCATTAGAGTTAATGAAGTTTTGTGCTATTATGTTAACATTTTCAGCTGTAAAATTTACTTTTAAATTGTTTACCTTAATTCCGTTTCAGTTGCCATTAGGATTCTGTTCCTTAAATAACTGTATATAAAAGAATTCAGTAGCCTAGCAGGTTTGTCATATCTACTTAAGTGGACAGTCACCCAGGGTTAGAGTGTTAACGTGATAAGGGAGCTATGAAAAACCAGTTTCATTAGCCTGCTTGTTAAACTGCATAATTTTTGCGGTGATTCATATGCATGTAAACATCAAGCATGAGTGACTTCTCTCATTGTTTAGTACTTTGGCCCAACCCCCCAAAAAAAAGGAAAAATTGAAGAAATAAATGGTTTGTAAGTTTCAAAATCCACATCAAGTGAGAATGGATATTATAAATTAATATGGTGAGTTCCAGCAGGCCTAACCATCCCCGTTCTTAACTTGTATTCCTATGTCCACATATCCGCACCTTCTCACAGATCTTGCCTCCATTCTGACTTTAACATTCTCATTGCTTGCATTAGTTGCCATTTTATACAGCATTTGTGTGCATTTGTGTGTCTTTAGCGCAATCCACGGTTTCACATGATCGCGTAACATATTACCTGATATGGGGTACTACTGAATATTCTTTAGTATACGCTTGATTATTATTAGCTTTTGTCAATGAATGGATCTATAACTTTTTTATTTGTGGTTAGTGACAGCGTTTGTTTAATTGAATTTATCTATCAGGATCTCCAACATATATGTCACCTGAGCTGTTTCAAGGTGGAGAGCCAAATATTATGACAGATTTGTGGGCTCTTGGCTGTGTTTTTTATGAGATGTTTGCTGGTAAGTATTCATGCAATTTAACCTCTCTGAAGTAGATTTCTCTTTGAAACTGAAAATTGTTTCTATAGTTCTTCCTATTACTGTTAGTTAAACCTAACTTTAGCGGTCTTATGCAAGGTGTGCAGTTCAAGTGAAGAGCATTATGGCAAATTTGTATGGGTTAGTCCCTTCTGTATTTAAAGTAATAGCAGGGATATCAAAGCATTAATTAGTGTGTCCAAGGATTTCATCCCACAAAGTGTAGAAGATTTCTTAGTCTCCAATACCATCCTAAAATCTGTGCTGTTATTTTTCTTTTTTGATCGGTTTTTAGGGCATCCTCCATTTTTAGGAGAATCAAAAGAAATTCTAAAAGAAAAAGTACTGAATAAAGAATTTCCAACACCAAAAGTGAAAGGTAAAGTTTAAAAATCCAAGTGAATCTTGTGTGATTCTTCTTTTTAGATTAATCTGACAGACTTAAACAGGTCTTTGACTGATATATTTGGATTGAATTTTGAAAGGAGAGGTGAATGTATAATGAGAATTAGTATATTTCTTTAGTTTGTTTACCAAAATTTGATCAATGATTTGATGATTTCGCTGTCATGTGTTATTATAATTTTACTTTGTTAAAATTGCATGTTTTACAATCTATAATTTGATTTTTTAAATTATTTTGTCATAAGGCTCAAGACTGTCAGCTAAACCATCACCAGAATTTCTCAGTCTGCTTGAAAATCTTCTTCAGAAAGATCCATCTAGGAGGTCTGGGCAGTCTCTTGTAATAGACTCTTTTATTTTTAATGTTTGATGTGTTCCCAGAGAAGGGAGTGGGAGAAGAAGGGTCAAAAACTGGATAAATATCCTCACAAGACCTAGTCATGATGTGTGACTATAATAAAAAGCACTCATAAAATTGTAGGTGGGATCAGTGGAAAAAGAACTAATTAAAAAGTAAAAAAGCATGTTTATACTTTAATTTTCTCAAAATGGACAAACTTCTATTAACCTACATCCCCTCAAGAAATTTGTTTCCAAAAAAATAATACCTGTTAGCTTTGGATTTTCCTTTCCATTTTGGCAAGCAGAATCCATGTTTCACATCCATGCATTAATTTGCTAGTGCCTGCTAACAGATCTGTGTCATCTGCTAAGCATAGGCATGTGGTGGGCATGGAGGGTTTTATGCATGATGTTTTCCAAGACATCAAACAGCATAGGCGATATGGGTCACCCTTGATGTATGCCTACTATCATGCGCTTGGTGAGCTATTATACAGTGATTTGATGACTTGGACAAAGCCTTCTTCAATGCATCACATGCCATAGCCTCTTATGCCAGACTATGTTGAAAGCCTTTTAAAGTTCACGAAGTTGTGATAGAAGTCATACTGATGCTGAAGATGCATATATAAAAAACTGGAAACTACATTGAAAATGGAGACACAACAATTGACAATTGCCGAATACCAAAATCAAAACAAATCTGCCTTTCGCTTTTCTTACAGCTTCAAATAATTCATGCACAGATGATGCATCAGAAAATGGGTTAATAAAAGGGCAGTAAAATATACATATTTATTACTTATTCGTGAGCCTTGTTTATATGCTTTTTCTCAAATGTGTTATAGGCTGGGGTGGCAAGGGTTGGTTAACCATAGCTTCTGGCAAGGCAAGCTGTCATCATTAGCAAAAGACTTCAACATGTCACAAGACACCAGTGGAATTGCTACTCCTGCTAGTCAAAGCACTGTGTTTGAACACAATGCTAGCTCAGTGCTTGGTCGCATCAAAAGTTTAGATTTTCGACGATCCATTGAAAAGTCTGTATCGAGGCTTGATGTGGTAGACTTTCCTCATCATCGTGAGTTTTGCATAAATTACACAATAAATTATAAAATGTGTTTTTAATTCCTGTTTAGTAAGGATTTTCTGTGGTTTTTTTAGTTTGCATTCTCCATATTTATACAAAATTTTCACAAGCTGATTGCAGTTTAAAATTTTTATATTTTCAAACACTCATTGTCTTGAAAATTATTATGTTGCAAGAAGAAATAACATTTGCTATTTCACAGTAACTTTCACTGGAGATGTCCTTCGTCCTAAGACTACCCCTGGACATGATACAGGAGGTAGCACTCTATTCACATTAAGGTAACATGTTTAGGCTTAAATATTTGGTCAATGCTTTTTATGTAGTTAAAGTATCCCTGTGCTTTTTGATAAAGTATTATTTCATCTTGGTGTCAACATTATTTTAATCATTCATGTTCAGTCAAGTAAAAATGTAAAGATTGGCAATCATTATGATTGTTATTTCCTGTTGTTTATAGTAAAGATCACAAAATTAACACAAAATTAACCCGTTTAGAGAAGGTCTTCTTGATCCCTCACTCTTATGCATGATAGCACACAACTACACAGAGCCATCCTAACTTACTTTTAAAAAAACTAGTGGGGTGCAGAATGGCTGGGTAAAGCTTGGTGTTACAGACCGTTTCCCCAAATCTGGGTACATACACCCCTTCAAATATCACCATTTACAGAAAAAGGTCAAAATCATTATGTTACATTTCTACACATTACACCTAATTAACAAATAATCTTAGCTCTCCCATTGGCTTCGGCACTCACAATGTAAACATGTCCAGGTACAATCATGGCATCTGCATGTGTTGTTTACCTTTTACTGTGTGTGTTGATGCAAGGATGTGTATAGGTGGATTGCTGTCTTTCTGCCAAGACCAACACTTATAGCCTCTTACGAAGTTCTCCACTGTTAGTCTCGGCGAGCCGTAACAAAGAATGTGAAGAAACCAGAAGCTTTCTTGAATCATGCCTTGTTTTAGCAGTTAACTGGAAAAAATCATCTACCAGCAGTCCAGGGATATTAGTTCATGGTTGATGTATGTAGGCATGTATCTCGAAAACAGTTTGGGGAGAATTATTTTAGGAAACAGTATTTTGCACTAAACTTTACCCAATCATTTGGAAAAAATTTCACTCTGCTAGTTCTTTAAGCACTGGTTGTTCGTACTCCAAAACGAGACCTAAAGATCATACTGGGCGACATGAATGCCAAAGTTGGAAATGACAACACAGGCAAATTACACGTAATGGGTAAGCACAGTGTGGGCAACTGCAACGAAAATGGGGAGCTGCTCACAGACTTCTGCCTGTTCAACGACCTTGTAATTGGAGGTACAGTTTTTCCACACAAAACCATCCTATGACATCATAAGGATATGGTTGTTGAATACTTTCACAAGGCACAAAAACAAGAGGAAATAAAAAAAAATAAAGTGAAACATGCTGTGGTCCTCAACTCACCATTCTGACTCCCAGTTAGTGCTACTAGTTCTGGTAGGATGGTCTCAATGATTTTCCCTTGATGTTCCATTAGCAGGGTGGGATGCTGTGCAATGCCTTCAAGGATGGAGACAGCAGAGCCCACAAACTCACTGACACTCAATGACACTGGTTCGGACAAAGCAATCAAGAGATCCAGTTTTCCATTAAGTTCATTGAAATCTATCTATATAAATCTATAAAATATCTTTTCCTCTACTGCTAAACATAGTGGTTCCTTTCATCCTAACTATGATTATAAGAACTGACATGAGTCAACAGGTTAAGCATTCTTTTCTGCGGTTATTGTAAAACCGCCAAGACTTATTCCTACTTTCTCACATCGCTCATTAAACGCAAAAAACAAAACAAAACAACCAACAACCAAAAAACAGTTTACAGGAGACTGATCTGTCATATTTTCATTTCACTAAAAAAGTTAACAGAAGCCTGACTGCCGCACAAACTAAAAGCTAGGTATCAAAAGCCTTATAGTATATGTGTAACAAAAAAAAAAAAAAAGAACGAATTTCCATATATGTCAACATTATGATGAATCAATGGCAAGTCCAGAAGACGCCTATACACAGAAGCCAAAATAGTACAGACAGGCTCATAAACAAAACAAAGCCCAACAATAAAAGCCAAACTAATCACACAAAAATATGTGATAGATAAATTATAAGTTATTTCTATTCTTATTAGACTTTGCAAATTTCTTATTACTAGTTTCTTGTTTGTTTGATGGAACTGTAAAAATTAATGTACACATTTACATTAGGATCAAATTAAACTTGGCAAATACATTATCTGCATTATACAGTCTAATATAATTCGTTACCTTGAAAGATGGATATATAATTACAAATATATGAAAAACAAATGATTATTTTAACTATATATATTCGTCATGTACTATTCCACACACAAAAAAACATGTAGATATGTACTTTTTGGTAGATAGAGTATTTTGTGCTTTTCGGAGGAAAATGAAAAATGGTGAGCCAACCAAGCAAACAACACTCTTATTTAGCACAATTGCAGCAAGCTCTTTGAGTGATAATGGGAGAAAACATAGGGTCAAGGAGAATATGGCTATTAGAAAATAAACAATACCCGGTACCTTTGAGTTTTTCTGAAAATAAAAGTTCAGACAGGAAACGTAACTATAAGAAAGTATCATCTTGGTGATTATATGAATTACATTCTGCTGCAAAAGAATTCCTTCATCGCCTTCTTCCCTGTTCTTCTACTTCCTTTGTTGCCTTCCCTGTTCTTCTACTTCCTTCTTCGCCTTCTTCCCTGTTCTTCTACTTCCTTTGTTGCCTTCTTCCCTCTTCTTCTACTTCCTTCTTCCCTGTTTTTCTACTTCCTTTTTCGCCTTCTTCCCTGGTCTTCTACTTCCTTTGTTGCCTTCTTCCCTCATCTTCTACTTCCTTCGCCTTCTTCTTCTTCCCTCTTCTTCTACTTCCTTCTTCGCCGTCTTCCCTCTTCTTCTTTTACTTACTTCTTCGCCTTCTTCCCTGTTTTTCTACTTCCTTCTTCGCCTTCTTCGCCTTCTTCCTTTTTCGCCTTCTTCCCTGTTCTTCCTTCCTCCTTATTCTTCTACTTCCTTCTTCACCTTTTTCCATGTTCTTCTTCGCCTTATTCCCTCTTCTACTTCCTTCTTCGCCTTTTTCCCTCTTCTTCTACTTCCTGCTTCACTTTCTTCCCTGTTATACTTCTTCCTTCTTCGCCTTCTTCCCTGTTCTTCTACTTCCTTTTTCGCCGTCTTCCCTCTTCTTCTACTTCGTTCTTCGCCTTCTTCCACTGTGTATACTTCCTTTTTCGCTTTCTTCCCTGTTATTCTTCTTCTTCGCTTTCTTCCCTGTTCTTCTTTGCATTTTTCCCTGTTCTTCTTTGCCTTCTTTACTGTTCTTCTTCTTTCTTCTTTGCATTATTCCCTGTTCTACTTCTTCCTTCTTTGCCTTCTTCTTCTTCTTCTTCCTTCTTTGCCTTTCTTACTGTTCTTCTTTCTTCCTTCTTTACCTTCTTCTACTTCCTTTTTCGCCGTCTTCCCTGTTCTTCTTCTTCCTTCATCGCCTTCTTCCCTCTTCTTCTACTTCCTTCTTCGCCTTCTTCCCTGTTCTTCTACAGTGGTACCTCGACATACGAGTGCCCTAACATACGAGTGTTTTGAGATACAAGCCGCCGAGCGAGCGATATTTTGCTTCGGATGAGAGCAAGATTTGAGATACGAGGAATCGCACACTACACCGCTGCACTCAACCCCCGCATGCGGGGCGGATGTTAGGGTCGTGTGCAGCGTCTAACAGTTTCTCCCACCTCAGACTAGACCTCAGTCTGTGTGCTTGTTTCCCTCGTGTTCGAAGCATTTTTGATAAGTTGGGTTCACGGTTTTTTTGCATTTTGTACATTTACAAAACATTATCACTAAACATTAAATATTATAGAGATGGAGGAGGTTATCTCTACAAGAGATATAAAGGAGATCTTGGGAATGTGGGAGAAAGTTGTAGTGTTCGTGGATAAAAATCACCCCGAAAAAGTTGCAACTGGTCGTGCATCGGAGTTGTTCAGCGAAACTTGCGTAACTCATTTCCGCAATATCCTGAAAGGGAGGAATAAACAAACCTCCTTGGACAGTTTTTTTTAACGATCTGCAGGTGTAAATGAGCAAAGCGTGACGAAAAAAAGCGAAGACCAGTGACAAAAATTTAGCGCTTCCGTATAAGCACTTCACTTTTTCTTTTATCATGTTTTTATAGAATATGTATTTGTTATTTATAAATAAATGTTTCTTCTTGTAAATACATTTTTCTTATTCAAAAACACTTAACAAAAACAACTGAGGTGGTGTTTTGGGAGCTGGAACGGATTAATGGCATTTCAATTAATTTCAATGGGGAAAATTGCTTTGAGATACGAGCAATTTGACATACGAGCAAGGTTACGGAACGAACTAAACTCGTATGTCGAGGTACCACTGTATTTGCCATGCTGCGTCTATACCATCTTTCATCAGTATCTGCATTTCTCTTCCACCAGCATTTATTATTTGAATTATATAATTTTAATATTTTGCTTATCTCTTGCATTTGTGTCAGCAGAGTGTAATTTTTTTTTTGCCCTATGCAAATCGAGGTGTTTATGTCTTTGTGTCACCATCATTAATGAATTTTCCACTATGTGCATATATTATATGATGTGTACATTTATATTTATGATTGGTATGACTTTACAGTTGTAATTAGGTTGTCTGCAGACATTGAAGTTGACAGCAACAGCAAAGCATTGCCATGCACCATATAACTCTTGCCTATTTTTCATCACTGTGTATAGTTCTTTCCCAGCAACCTTTTTTATTTCCATTACATTATTTGAATATTTTAGATTATGTATGCATATCTCTTGCATTTGCATCACCACTATCATGTTTTTATTCATTTAAATTGAGGAGTGTGTGTGTCTATAATTTGTGTCACCATCCCTTATAATTTGCTTTGTCATCAGTTGCATATATTGTGTGCCTTTCAAATGGACCAGATTGTGAGTTTATGTTTAACTTTGATGCACCACTTTTCCAGTTATAATTGCTCATTTGATTATTCAAGTTTATCATGCAATCTTTTTTCATTTGATTTTACTAATCCATGGTGGAAACAACTGTGCATCAGTGTGTACATAAAACATGATTATCAGGTAAATCAGGATTTTTGTTATTTTTCACCGTCGCAGTTAAAAAAAAGATGACATTTGTAAGGGCGTGTAAGTTTTTATTGAGTACTAAAATCAAAGCAATGTCCTTTATTTGGTAGGGTCGTGCCCGTAACCAATGTTGGGATAGTAGGCGGAATTGAGTTAAAGTACAAAATACATATAGTGCCCTTACTGTCAATTAAGAAAGTACTTCGGACTAAAGATGACTAAAAGCTGTAGAAAACAGTCTATACAAGTCTCAGCTTGAAATCTCTTAAGAATCCCTCAACTTGCCCACCCCAAACACATCTAAACTCATGTTGCTAACACAATATTAACCCAAGTGGCATTGTGATTACCGTGCATACTTACAACATAGTTACACTTATTTTGGAAATGTAATGGGAAGGGAGTTAGAATTTACAACTTTCAGCCTGTATGTAATACATCTCACATAAGCATTTACAATGGATACACATTCACTGTAAATCATTCCATTTGGAGTTTTTGCTGTCGCATTCAAAAAGCATTTCATTCAGAAGAATTAAATTTGTGTACTGAATAATTTGTAAACTAAAAGGAATCGCAAACTTCTAAAATCAAAAGACAAACTAAATATATGGAAAAATCTCAAAGAAAAAATTTTTCTAACTCTTCGTTAGGTGCTTGACTAATTTTTCTAATAATTCTGTTCTTTGTGTCTCCAGGTTTCTCATAAATTCTGTTCTTTCTTTCTCCGTGTTTCTCATCAATTCTGTTCTTTGTCTATGCAATTCCGTTCTTTGTGTCTCCATGGTTCTCATAAATTCTGTTCTTTCTATCTCCGTGTTTCTCATAAATTCTAGTTTTTGTCTATCCAATTCTGTTCTTTGTCTATCCAATTCTATTCTTTCTCTCTCCTCCACCATTATCTCTTCCTGCATTGCCAGGTTCCTTACATGACAACTCTGAAGCTGCTCTGACGATTCATTGTTCGGTCTCTTCCGTTTCCTGGAGTCTCCATAGACTTTCTTTGCTGTTCTTGCTCCTTTGGAGGGGTGGCACATTTCTGGGTATTGGTAATCTCTGAGAGAGTGCTTACTGAAAAATAAATGTAAATGAATTATGACCAATCTATAGGCATGGAAAATCCAAATATGTCTGGCCTGTATGCACATGGTAACTGCTCTTGCTGGAACAGTACATGCATACAAAAAGTTCCTAACTGAGCTTTTTACATATCTAGACTCATCTCTTTGTGGCAGAACAGACTTTTGTCATTACCCTCACCAAATACCTGTAGGAAAAGAAACAATAAACAAATGTTTTACTAAATATGGCTATACTAAAACTATGCTTTATTTGCTTGCTTATGCTATAAATGGTTCATTGACCTTTTACACCCCCCCAGTGATGATATTGTCACTGGTGGAATGACTGAAGGGTCTCCCTACAAGATTTCGGCCATTCTGGAATAGTAATTCCACCTTGTTCTTCCCTGGCCCGTTTTCTTGTTCGAGTCTACTATTGCTTTATACCTGTTGGGATACAAGATAAAAGGACTAAACATAATTGCATATATCATTATGTATCCAGACAAATTTCCCAGGGCTACAATAAAAAATTCTACTCAAGCTTGGTTGATACTGGTGGGGTCTTGTTTACAGGTTAAATGAATGTATTGTGGTAACAAATAAATTTAAACCAACTGAATCTTAAACAAAAACTTGTGATGTTTTGTTTCTCAGATCTCTGGAAAAATGTTGCACTCAACTTAAGACAGAAAACCCAATGACTTTGTAGGAACTCACCGTATTTTCATATTTCTCCATTTCTTCTCAATTGCTGCTGGAGCAAAGTGGCATCCTGAGGCTGCCATTTCAGAGGCAATCCTCTTCCACACCTCTATTTTCTTCATAGTAGGAAGTGCGAATTGTTCCTTATGTTTGGCATAAGTATCCATAAGTAGAAGGATGGCCCCACTGATTTTCCCCATTCTTTTCTGTAAAAATATTAAATGAATTCATCAGGAATAAAAACAGAAAAAAACAGAATAACATAGTGATATGCATAGCAAATGCAACAGTATCATATTGAAACTTAAAGCTTTGATTCTAAACATCAAACAATAGGGTAGTTGTACTATTTTTATCTGTTGGAAGGATAGTTCAATGTGCACAGTATTTACAAAGTTGGGTTATTTGTGAAAATCATTACAGCCCCACATTAAAACCATGGACGTAAGCTCACCTTCACATACACTTCTTCAGTTTTACTTGACAACAATAAAATGCCTACAAACTGCATGTTGTTTCAGCAGATGGCCTATTCCATGGTGAGTTTTTGGAAGAAGCAGAAGGTTTAAAGGGGCCAGTAGCTGTAATTCCAGACAGCTGGCTGCTAGCATTTTTAAAGATTCCAGTGGTCGCAGGATGTGCAACTGGCCATCAAAATCTGCAAGCTTCATTATTAAACACCAGATTCCTCATGGCCCATACATCCAGTTCGCCTGCACAAGTCATTAAGTAAGTGCAATTTTTTAATTCATAATTAATTTATACCAGAAAGAAAATTTATGAAGCATGTGAGCATTAATTGTCAAAATGACTGCTATACCATTATGTACTGCAGGGCAAAGGAAGGAGATAAAAAGATGATATCTGGACTGTTGGAACAAGTAACAGGTACTGTAACTTTGGTTATTATGCTGCACTATAAAAGTGTAGTATTGTTAAA
>SRHC01001658.1:0-128574 GCA_004794325.1 Pomacea maculata
TATTCGTCAACCACCTCATCACGTTGCTGTGGCACTGAATTTTTTTTCTTTCCGTTCGTCGTACGCCTCCACTAGGACACCCAAGATCTTTCTCGGCGTATCTCTTGCGTCATGCGGAAGCATCATAACTCGACGTCTGGCAGGTCCCTCCAGCGAGCTCAAGATGTAACCACGAGCCGCATTCTGACACATCGGGTTTAGGGCGAGAGCTAACTCGACCTCTGTTTCAATCTCGTCGACACTCGTTGGTCCACCGGCAAACTACTGCAAGCGGACTAACTAGTATGCTCGTAGAGCCTCTGCCCACCCAACGGATAGCATCATGGTCCTCTCTATGTACTAATCTTCTGTCGTGGGCTTCTGCCCGTGATGAACAAATGTTTCTTTTTGTTAAGCAGTGCTTTTAGGCCCTTGGTCACCCAAGGTTTGTTGTTAGGATAAACATACACTGCTTTGATGGACTGGTGCAATCAACACTATTTTACTCCTCACTTTTACTTCTAACTGTGTGTTAAATGTCTGTATGGGTATGTGAGCAAAGACAAATTTCTGTCCTCCTGGGCAGACAATAAAGTCTGTTTTGATTTTGATTGATTTGATTTTGATTTTGAATCCATTGCTTTCTTGAAATCAGTGACAGCTATTCATACTTAAGAGTTTCGAACTAAAGGATTTGGATAAATATGGTCAATGGTGCTAAATTCACTTCTGTAGCCTGCTGGTGTTCAGTAATCTTAATCTTTATGATGAAGTTAATCTGCCATTCTGTTAGGCGCTGTGGGTATTACAGTATTATCGATGGGTCAAAGATTTTGCTTACAGTGATAAGATAACAAGATAACACCTATATATCTGCCTGGGATGTTAGGATCACATTTCTTATATCTTGGAGCTATTGTTGATTTTTTCCATGTAGCTCGTGTTCTATAACTGAATAGAATATATAAGATACAGAAACCTCTTAATAACAGGTGTGCCTTTTATTAACGTTTAAATCGTGAATACCCAAACGGTGTTTGATAAAAGTATCTCTAAACGTGGTTGTTGTTATAACTGATAAATTGTTTTCCAGTTAGAGTGTAATCTTGAAAGAACTAAAGAAGCGATGGAGAGAGAAATAGCAAATCTTTATTTACGAGGGTAACAATAATCGAATTTATGCTTTTTTTACATGTAGCCCTTGATCTAAGGAAAGGAAACTTAAACACTACTTAACTATAAAAGATATGTATTAAAGAGAGAAAATTAGAATGTGTACAAAAATTAGGGTTGTTGTTTAATCTGACAGGAATTGTTGACTGACAGCATAAAGTCATGTACAGTTTTCATCGTTAGTAATGTGTGGTCACGTGAAAAGGAAGACCTCTGCAAACAGCCTGATATTTTGATATAGATGTTTTAGAAGTTCTGCTTTGGACAGGTAGAGGCTGGCTTCTGTTTGTTGAAGGTGTGAAGGCACGCTGTTCCATATGAGGCTACCTGAATAGTTCAGGCTCCTCTTCAATAAGTCGATTCTTGATATGGGTATATTGAGTCTGATATATTACTATTGTTATTTTTGTAGAAAATAGTATAGAAAGCTTAGTGGACATTTGGCCAATAACAACAATAACAACAATAACAACAACAACAACAACAACAATAATGCAAAATTTGTAAAGTACTCACACTCCTAAGGGACAGCAGACGAGGGACAGGAAAACAAAGAAATAAAATATGAACTATAAAAGAATAAACAACCGTACTAAACGAAGAATAAAATCAAATACAGAAAACACAAAGAGGGACCAAATAACAAGAACAAGATCTGAGAGTAAATGTTATAGATGAGCACATTCTACAGAGATAAAGGAGTGAGGGACCGCGAGAAAGAGAAAAGTTAGAGATGCCAGGTACAGACAGATAGTGACGGACAGAGAGACGGACACACAGAGAGGAACGAGCAGCATTTGTCGGTTGTCAGAGTGTGAGAAAGTGAAGACCGATCGTCGTTCTTAGCTGAGGACACCTTGTCGTGGGGCTCGGTGTGAAGTTTCTAAGGTTGATGCTGCACATACCCCACCTCGCCGTGTTGCTAACCGCTTTACAACCGCCAACAAGCCTAAGTGCTTATGTGGCCTGTACTCCTATTATTCGTCGAAATATTTGTCGGGAAAGGATGTTCTCGAAAGTCGCATCCGAAAGGATGATGTATTCTTCTTAATCGCGGATATCCATCAAGATGCTCACTGCAAATAAAAAGAAATATATCAGCAACCAACACGACAGGAAAGGAAAAGAAATAATGTGTTTTGGTAAAATCAAAATCTGAGCATAAACTACGCAGTAAATTATCAGTTGGTATTCTTAATGATAATACAAGTTATTAGTAGGTATCCTGATTGATAATAACAAATGGAGAAAAGGTAGCAACAAATTAAAGTTGTCTTTTCAGCCTTGTGCCAGTTGTTCAGTCTAACATTACAGTTCTACCCTGCAGTTCCTAAAGGATACACTGTATATGTAAGTTGGTAGACGATTTGTAATACTGCGTTGGTTATCTGACATGAGTATAGAAAAATGAGAGAGGGATGGGTAGCGCCAACATTTGGAGGGGATGAATTTTTTCAATCTAGTATACTATGGACAACACAATAAAAAATGTAATTCCGTTTCTTCAATAGTCTTACAGAAGGGAAAATTTTGACTAATACTTGAATCTGTTATATACCTTAATAATAAAAATAATGTGTCGATTCGCTTTGAAGTCACTGAGCTTAACTACTAAATTTGTTGAGTCAGGATGCCATCTTGGAAAACATAATTGGATTTATTTTAAGGTGTGTGTTAACTGCTTTGCTGATTTATATTTATTAATTATGATATAATTTTCTGATATATGCATATTAAGTATGACATAAGTTTTTGCTTCTATTTTTAAAATGTATATTTCTTCAAAAATTTGTGATGTCATTCGTAACTACATCTATATATGTGCGCGCGCAGTAGAGTAATAGTGAATTGTCTGAAGTGCAGAACAACGAACTGTGTGACATATCAATAGGTTTGAAGTAAATGTATCATTAGAGTATTATATAGCAACAGCAGACTGGTTGCTATGTGGAGCAGCTCATGAGTAAAGTGTGTTGAGCACACCAAAGTTCCTGGTGCCAATGATGCCTGTCGCCTGTAGTGCCGCAGCCACAGCTGACGGAAGCTTTTACTACGCATGCGTTGCATCCTGGATAGGAGGATAGGAGGAGCACAGTTTGTTTTTTAATGACTTGTGGATGTCTCTTGTTTGCGAAAGGCCTGATGTGCACGAGCTAAGACTGGGAGAGAGAGAGAGCAGGGAAGGAGTGATTAGCAATTTTCACATTTCGTAGGATAAAAGTCTTTGTGTAGGATGCGATCACACAACCGCTTGTTACCAACATAGAAACCCATCTCTGTGGAAGTCACCACCCTACTTCTCCCCGTCCAAAAAAAAAAAAAAAAAAAAAAAAATTAGGGCAGTTTTTCTTGTTTTTGGTCTACTTTCCGCCTAATAACATTATGTCGTTGTGGCAACCAGCAACCGTTCATTATCTTTCTCAAATAAAGGAAGACAGCGCTTATGACGGAGCTCAGGTGCTACAGCAGATACGCAGGTTTTCGAGAAGAGGGGAAGGCAGAGGGAGGGGGAAATGGCTGACAAGAGGACGTGGATGAGCACGAGTTTTAGTTCCCAGTTAACCGAACAAAGTGGTCCTTCTGTGAAACATCGTTACGAGGGTCCTCGGGGTTGTGGGGACGGGGAGAAGGAGAGCATAGGAGTAGCCTACACACCACCTCCCGTACTGTAGGAGCCAGTCTCCAATGTTCAGTGCACCCTAACAGACTCAAGTAGTAAAGCCGTCACAACTCGCCACGAAGGTGCTTCCCACCGTCCAGACAATTAACTGCCAGCCATTATTCTTTCCTACCACCGCCACCTCTCCCTTCCATCCCTCCGTCAATGCTGCGGTGTCTGCCTGCAGGCTGCCAACTGCGTTACTCACAGGTGAGGCGTGCGACACTAAGTGTAGGACGGAGGGTGAGGGCTGCCTGCAGTCGCACAGCGCCGGGGGAAGAGGTTCGTCAGGCGGTGAGGAGAGCACGACTGATGGGGCTCTCTCTCTCTTTCGTTGGAGGGAGGGGTGGGGAAACAGGCAGAGGGATTGTCCCACCTCCACACGAGATCAGCGGTTTAGTTTCGTAGAGACTGACGGCCTAGGTGTGCGGGATCAGGCGCAGGTAGGTGATTCTCAACCAAGTCGCATCTCACGACAGCGCTGGTGAACAGAAAAGACTGGAGAAGTTGAAGGGGGGTGCGACTAATGATAGATGAATTGCTGGTCGTCAACCAGGTATTGTTGCTGTACCCCGCCCTCGTCTAGGGGAAGACAGCTGTCACAGGCTGTACATACGTCACCCAGCGTGTCGCCACGTGACAGGTGGCAGGTGAGATCCGTGCGTTGTGTGTAGGTAAGACTATCCTCAGCAGACAGAAGGAAACCAACACAAGACGCTGCCCAGCGTCACACGACAATGGTTTCCCAGTGACTAAGACTTCAAAAACTCCGTCGGAACTACGTTCCTGCCTCATTGGTCATATCCCGGGGCTTGAACCAGTCATGCGTGAGTTTCCGGTGCTTGCCAGGACGACAGAGATACAGAGACACATCGCACTGATCGTCTGGCTGCGAGATAGGTAGGTGTATACTCTAGTCTTTATTCACAGAATTATTTAAACAGCAGATAAAGAATTCTGTCAAACAAGAAATAACATCCCAAACGGTCCGATATTTATGGTAAAAATTTATTTTATGTAGTTTAGGAGGTGGTGGTTGTAGAGACTATGATATTATTTTGTAAACACAACTGCTGCCAAAGGTCACAGGAAGTTGGGAGCAGTAAGAGTTTATTATAATTGTTCACAGGACGGGAGCGGTTCATAGCAACAAGTAGCAACTCTAACGTTTAATGAAGGCATGAACGGATACCTTTCCTTACCAAACTCTTTCTCTCTCTCCCTCTTTGTGTGACTACTTATTCGTCCAGGCTGATCTTGTTTATATCGCGGCTAAACCCCATATCCTCCAGTCGTTCACAAGTCTTATCCCCTGGAAAAAAAAATCATCATAGGCGTAGAGATATTAGGACCTCTTTCTGCCAGAATTCACAGAATTTCTACTTTGGCAAGCGTCCTGTAGCAGTATTTTGATCCAAAGGACGGAATGCACTGCTAGTGCACTTACAGCATACACAGATACACGGAACAAAACAAACAAAAATCACATATAAAATACCTGACATATTCCCGCGTGTTTACCTGCGTGCGCTTGTGCGCAGTAAGTATAGCTTGTAGTTAGAATCAAGCGTAGTGGAATAATTATTATTATCTGAGACCGTGAAGAGACTGGGGATAGTCGCTGTGCTATCTGTATGCAGATAGCCTCAGTCTGCCATTAGAACTATTCAAACTGGCGCCACATCAAGTAGGTTCCCCGTTTTATCCCATCAGGGGGCGATAGCTGTAATTAATTTGATGTCTGAGAGAGGGTTTCGATTCCCTTACCCTGGTCCCTTTTCTTTTTAAAGTTTGCAAATGACAAAAAATAATCTTCGCCAGCCTGCCCTCTTCCTTCGGATTTACCTCCCTTTGTCCGGTCGGCTGATGCAACATACCCATGAGTTGTCTGCCCCATTAGGGGACACGTTGAGGATTTCTAATCCCTCCGTCTGGAAAATAATTACCTCTTTAAACTCATTTGAGAAAGCTTTATAAAAAGCAAACTACAATGTTACAATTCTTTACAATTCTGGCATTTCATGCAGAAATGATTGTTGGTGCATTGTTTAATTAATTTAGTTGTTTTAGTTTAGTTTAACTCCGTTCCATCCAGGGAAAGCATCAAATCCGTATACTTACTTCATAATTTTTGCTTAAAAAATTTTTTTTCCTTAGGTTTTAAGCTCGCGACTGTTATGTTTTCCTGAGTTCCACAACTTTACTGGCCGAACTTCACTGTAAAATAAAATGTATCTGCGATAAATTGGTTTTCTTAGACTGAATAGTTTATGAATGCACAGCTCACAATCATTTTTGTATAAATTAAATTATAAACTGCAGTCTGAAAGCATCTTGACGGTTACAGCTGTGGGACTTATCAGTGTTTTTTGTTGTTTAGGTGTTTTTTGTGTTTGTTGCTTTTCCTTACTTCAAACGGTTTTTGCTGGAGCATTGAGGTGATGTATCTGCTGTCAAAGACGTGAGAGGCTTTGTCGGAAGATATAAATGTGCAGGTGATGAGAACACAAGGATGTACTGGCGCTTGCCCTGGCGTCTATTGTCCCGGCAGGGTGCACACTGTTCACCAAAATAATGTTTTTGCCTGAGTTTCGCAAACGAGGGCCAACAGCACGAGGGTGCAAGCAAACCCAGGATTCAACGCAAATTTCGTGTAAGAAACCCTCCAGCCTTCCTGTCTTTCACAGTGAGTGAAGGTGTGGTGAGGGGGTGAGGAGAGCAACAAAGATTTGGGGGGCGGGGTGGAGTCAGCCTCTCTCAACCTTAGTAAGCCGCTTCTTTGTGTCACTGCAACTTTTAAGTCTGCGAAACAGCGAGCGTTTATTTAGACGTCCACTCGAGCGAAAGAACATCTGTCAGCTCCTCTGAGGCGTGAAACCTCTCCGTTCAGCTGTGAAACTCGTCAATTTCCCGTCAACAGGGGGCGCTTCTTCTTCACGCGGCCAGAGCTACAGACGTCAGCCTTTCAATGGCAGGTGCCGAGCGACTGTTCTGGAAGACAGAAGAGAGAAAAAGAAAACAAATTGGGGATACATCTTGCGAGTGAGATGATACTTTCAACTGGTTTTGTTGTACGTCTCAACACGTCTGCCAGTCCGAGTGTCTCAGTCTTGCTGCCTCGAGCTGCTCTTCGAGCTGTGTGGCAATGAAGGAAACTTTTATGGTAGAGTAGTAGGAGGAGAGAAGCTGTGTGTTCTACAAAGTGAAGGAGGGAGAAGAAGAGAAGTCAGAGAGGAGTGTGGGAGCAAGAAGTGGTTGGATGATGAAGGAGTGTCTCCACCAATGAATAAACCGAGTCTTAAGTAAGAGATGAGCTTGGTCCTAGTGAGCTGTGCTCAGTGCGGAACGCCGCGGAGACCTTTCATCCCGTCGCCATTCACCAAGTGCGGGAGGCGTTTAGGGAGTAAATCAGTTCCTCCCGAAGAGCTGATAGGCAGGGGACCTAACAAGGAGATTTTTCAATAGAGAATCAGTCGATACACACTTCAAACATGCTGTCATTTCTGAAGCATGTTTGACAGGAGAGACCCCGAGATGTGGGGCGACTGGCTTGCCTGATCAAACGGAACTGGCAATATAGTGCTGACCCTGTGCACAGACCTTCTAGTCTTGGTTCGTGCACTCAAGGTGGTAGTGGGGTTGACCGGGTGGGAAGGCAAATAGATGAGGGGCGGCAAGTAGAATGGGGCGCATATCGGTTGGTATGTTCTTCGGTCTATCCCCCTACTACATACAGAAAGGAAGGAGTGCGTGAAATATGTTCATGATCTGCTGTATGCTTTATAACGAAAACCTTTAAAGACAAATCCTCAAAGGTAATGCTCCTTTCGACAGTTGCTCCTTTAACATGCTCTCTCACCTTCATCAATTTACCTGTGTTTTTATCAGACTAGCCAACAAGAAACATAGTGTGTTAACTTTTGCGCAACAGTCCGAACACAGATTCACACAAACCCTGAACATTGTTTTAGTATTTTTCTTGAAGAGTTGCTTATTTTAGCTTATGTGTAGATTCAACAGCAGACAGGATAGCCATAAGCGACCACCTCCACTTTAATATTTGAAACACAAACAAAACAGAAGCGGGTGTTGATATATACCCGGAGCCGTACTTACAAAGCGGTGGAAAAGATGCCATGGGGTAAGGAGTGTCCATAGTGTCCTCGGGCTCTGGGCATCACATTGTATGTACAAACTCATGTCACTTTTCTTTCAGTTCGCTGTACCACTGTACCTCTGTACCGTAAACATTAATATTTTCCTACGTGGTTGTGTGTGTGTACGCGCGTGCAGGCCCTCGTGGAGGGCTGTTGTATAACATGATCTATACGCACGTGCCTTTTTGTGTTCTTCTGCTTTCTTCACCTCTGTGAAAAATCGTGACACGTGGGCCCTCACGTGAGTCCGTCCCTTGATTAATAATGCCTTACGCTTACCAAGCGTTGACAACTGCTTACCGCCCATGTCTGCCAGTGAAAAAATATCGCACCGCGAAATTGCTTTGGCATTCAGGGAATATAGCTGTCTTCCAGCTGGCAAAACTGCACAAATTTTAAGGAAGCGAAAAAAAAAAAAAAAAAACCAAGCAGGAAAGTATGCAACGTTCGCTCTTACAGATATGCAATCCGTGCTCCACTCCCTTCCCCACCGTTGAAGGGTCTCGCTCTCTTACTTTCGCTCTCTTTCGTCTGAGAGCGAAATGAAGGTGTTATGTCACGGTTTGCTAAATATGTCCTTGTTTAAATGCCTTTGGTGGGAATAGCCTTCATGTCACATAAAAACAAGTCTGAGGGAGGTCTGTGCTAGTTCAAATCAGTATCTGGTCAAGCATACTCACCTTTTACCTCCAATGTCTATTGTGTATATGATGCGCTTACCTCATGCAACAACAAAGAAAAGTGTTTTTGTATTCTTATTTCGTCGTCCGGCTTAGTAATTTCTTTAATATAAAATCCCTTTTCCTATTTTCTAATCTTAGATCCTCTTTCTCTGTTTCTCCACCCACCTCTGTGAGTGTCCTCCCGACAGTCTGTATGTTTGGCTGTATGTCTTAATTTGTGTTGTCGTCTTCGTCTGTTCCCGTGATCCCTTTTGTACTATAGTCACCCTCCCTATTATCTCCTCTCAGCAATTTCTTTCTCCTTTTGTCCCATTTTCTTTTCTAGATGTGCACGTAGGTCCTGATTTGTCGATTTCCTGTCACATCTTACGGCCATATCGCTCTCAGGTCCCTCTGCTTTTATTGAAGACGCGAGGTCATCAGGTCGCTACCTGCGCACGGCACGCGAGAGGCACTGCGGTAGAGTGTGAGGGAGAGGGCAAAGTTTGCGATACTCACGCGATAGCATCATCGCCATCTTTTGATCGGCCTTTTAAACAGCCGCTCGCACCGCAGACAACTCTTGCCAACCATAATTGCGTCTCCTCCGGTCGTCAGGTCTGAGATGGCGAGGTCAGATGACTTTAGTCTTCAAAGAACTTGCGTCATATTAAAGCTGTAGACCACTGTAGACCCCTGTAGACCCCTAGACACAAATTACTAATTTATAAAACCTTCCTTCTCCTGTCCACCCCGACTTGTCTGATAAGAACGAAATCCGAAGGAGCGTGCAGGGGCTGAGTTTGGTCAAAGAAGATTAGTAAATAATTGTCCTTTAGTGTAAATAAACGTGAGTGCATTTAAGAAGTCATCAGGATTGATGCAAGTTCCACTTTTTATTCAGCAGTCTGATTTTGTCGAACTTACTGCGAACTTCCTTCAATTTTTGGAGGAAAACAACAGATTTCTGTATGAGGATAATCCATACTGCCTCTGCCTGCTTGTGCGAGTACATAATTGTTATTTCGTGCAGATCTTTATTGTTTCTTACCAGTGTTTTTTTTAAACCATAACATACTGGCAATCATCAGGCTGATTGGCGATTCAGGTTCTTGGAGTTTTGTTTTTTGTGCAACAAGCGACAGCCATCATGCTCATTCATCATTAAAACCTTTCAGTCTCGGCTCCCACCCGAGTGGAAAGAGGCGTTTGAAGTACGGACACTAGCGACACCCAGAAAGCTAATGTAGTGGTTATTTACTTTATTTACTTTACGCATGGGCGACTACTGGAGCTGCCACGGGAAGAGTCAGGGTGAGAAGGGTGGTGGGGTGGGGACCACACGAGGAGGAGAGGTCACGGCACGAGGCTTGCTTGTGATTGGCGATCTCTGTTGTCACAGATGAGCATGCTGATGATGCACTTGACGTTTGTAGCCGAGTGTTTCAGCATCTTGTATCCAATACCAATTCCCCTCTTACGAACACGAACTAATAAAATATACCGGAGAAAAAAAGACAATAAAATAATAAATTACAGCGAAGACAAAACACAAAAGAGTGCAGACTACATCTTCTTAGCCCGCCCTTTTCATGTCCTCAAATTCTCCATAAACCACTTTAGGGTTCATTACCCAGAGGGCCAAGCAAACAATAAATCCTATCTGTAGCCATTATTAGCTAGCCTGTATTATCAATGTAAGAGTTTCCTGAAACAAAGCTTAGTATGTTTCCCGTTATGACCTCGTCATAAATGAATGGCAACATGTTAATAGACTGGGTGCTGGGGACTGTGGCGATGTGCTTTCTGTTTCTCTGAAAGCAAATTTATTTTTATTGTTCTAATTCTTGTCGAGCTTGATCAAGATGTCTTTGTCATGATGATGAGGATCTTTGCATGCATTTCATTTCCATTGTAGCTTTTCGAAAGATATGATATTTCAAAACTAAAGTAGCAGAAAATATATATTTTTTTAAAGAGACTCGAAAACTGAACCTGGCTTAACCTCTGTCAATGTTTTAAAGATTAGTCAAAATGACAATAGATTACAATTGATTAATACAATTATTTTCGATTACGGAAAAGTTTTTACTTACCCTCGTTTCTCACCGTTTTTTGATTTCTCAGATAGTTATGTTGATTTTTTTTTTACCTAACCTGTCGTTCTGTGTTTTGTTTGTCACTCAAGCCTTCAGTAACATGCACAGCTCCCAAAGTAGGAACAGCGGTCTGTAGCCCCTCAGGTCGACACAAAAGATCATTTATCATGTATGAATGCTGGTTTTACAGCTACCTTTCATCTTGTTGCATCCACTACACTATGGGAAGGAGTCCATTGTGATTACATAAAACTTTGACAAACTAGTTTGAAAGAACATGGATTGACTTTTGAGATTTGTAACTGTAGAAAGCATGTTGCAGAAGTTTCGTTGCAATCATATTTCTTACACATTCTCCACTCCATACTGTACAGTCAAAATATTATTTTTTGGTGAAGCATGTAGGGTGTGCGACCTTTTATCAAAACTTTAAACTCACGAATAATGTACTTAATGAACCCTGTAACTGTAGCTTTTATCTATTTCTTACGATCCCTTGGGGATGAGAAGTCTGTAGAAACTGATTTGACCATCCTTTCCCTTCATAGAGGACATCACCAGTAGGTGGAAGCACTATCCTATCGAATAAACTTACCACCAGATTGACCAGATTGTCTCCTTCAATGTGTTTTAATTGCATTTTCTTTGTATTTTCCACCTTCTATTTTCATGAAAATGGTCAAGGTAAAGATCCCTTGAGTTTACGGTATTGAGGGTGTGTGGTGCTAAAGCCCTCGCCAAGCTGTTTATGAGGGTGGTGCCTATCTCCTCCCTCTTACTGTTTTACCTTTCCTAGTCCTTTAAGGGATCACGTGTCCATTCAACAGGTGCATCAACTGCGGGAGGGGGAGGGCAGGTGGAGGATGTCTGCTGCCTCACATGGATGTGGAACCGGCAAAGAGGAGCGAAAAGGTTTAGAAGAGAAAATCTTTTCACTCTCGGACCTATATGTTTGATACTCGTGACGCTTGCTGTCACACATTTCAGTCTATAGTCTATAGTCTATATGAATATTAGCTCAGACAGGGTGTGTGATGGTGGTGATGTGGGAGTTTCGACAAAACTTTTACCAGTCTATATTGACAAAGGTCACGACAGAGGAGCCACAGTCACTCTAGTGTTTATGAAATGGAACCTGCTAGTCAATACTTAAATATTAAAAGCAAAGACTACTTCTGCCGAGGCTTGGGATTAACAGCAGGGGACAGTTTGTGTCTCTTTCGATGAAATTTGAAAGATAGACGTTCCAGGGACAGGCCCGGGGCAGCTGCCCAGACACTGCGTCAACTTTTGATGGCATCATTTTGCCCGAGACCTTAGAGGTAATGGCTTCCAATATAAGTGAAGGAAGCGGAATGATCTCCTTAGCAGTGGCTCTAAACCTCGCGCAGGAAAACATAACCCCAAGCACTAAGGGAGATAAACGTCTGATTCATGAATCCGTTGTTACCGAGCTGTGGGGTGGCGGGTATGGCACAGCAACAGCACAACACCCTGGCCCCGGGGCCTGCACATGCTGCACTCTCTCCAACACACGTGTGAATGAATTTCCACACGAATCCGACTGACAGAGAACTGACATGACATGCAGTCGACTGACAGATGACTGATAGGTAGTCAACTGACAGACAGCTGATATATAGAGGGACCTACTAGTGAGTGAAATACATTTCTCGTTTAGAGGGTATATAAATGACTGCAGGTAACGGACATGTGAATGACATTTGAGCGACTAAAAGACCAGTTGATAGACATACCAGATGATAAGACTGACAGACAACAAACATGCCAGTGGCTGGTAAAAACGCAGACGATGTAGTGAGGAGATGCTACCAAACTTTCACATTTTGATTTCAATAACGAAGATCCGATATTGTCATCAAAATTATTTTAACAGCCTGTGGAATTATTAACAACCATTATTAAATTTTTTTGAAGATAAGATGACTATAATTTAACGAAAAACACTAGTGTAACTAGAAACTTTATAAGATCACGTGACACTGTCAACATATACTCCAACATTGTACAGAAACTCATTGTATCCAGAAGTACTGATAACATCCAAGTAATTGCGAGACATCAGACAATATCAAACTCCGCCAGTGAGAATTACTGCCATACAATTTATATAATTTATGAAATAAGACTGCAGTCTCTCGTAAGTTGTGGAGGAGCTGACTCGCTTAACTCACGGCAAGCAAACACGCGCAGCAACCGTCATCGATAACTTCTCACGCACTGGCCCATCTCCCATAATTAGAGCGATTTATTTTATTTGTTTTGTTGGCTGGTCGGCAGTTAACAAACATCGCAGCAAGGGGCATTACGCTGATTTCTGACATTGATGATAGCAAGTGGCTTATAAATAAAGAAAGCCTCGCGAGTAAACAAACAGAGAAACATGGGCGAGTGAGGAGGAAGCAGGTGCGATGGTAACGACGGCCATGACTGACTGTAGAGAACCACACCTCACCCAGTCTACCGTTTATTGTTGTGTTTGTGTGGTGCAGACTTTATTACGAGGCCTGCAGCAACACAAGCTTTCTCTACAACATCCATCCTAAAATTAGCTCCGTGGAGAAGGAATATATTTGGCCAGGAGGAGTAATGAACACATTCAAACAAAAGCCGTTATGGTTTTGGGGGGAACAGGTAACAGCAGCTGTTGATCAGAATGACTAATAAAGGTACTGGTCTGCATCTGGCTACAAGTCAAATGTGAATGTGGAACTATTCCCTGATGTATTAAAGAATGGATGTTGACTTTCAAGAACTAACATTGAGTCTATGGTGTATTTTTTTTTTCTTTTAAAAGTGGAAATGGAATTTCGTTCTTTTGAGTTATGAGCAGCAATATGTTAATCTTAAAATGAGGACGTCACCTCAATCTCACACACAGAAATCCAACTCTTAATTTTGTTTTTAAAGCATTAACGTCCCCTTTAAAAAATTAATGAACATGAGAAATGAAATTTAGATTGTGGATGTGGATAAAAATGTTAAGTGGATAAATGGCTGGCTGACAAGTATTTCTAGAAGGTAACCTGTACAGCCGTCTGTTAATTTAAAGAAAGAGGAAATCACAGAGAACCTGTATAAAAAAAGCTTGGGTTCCTGTTATATTTCTTCATTTTCTCCATATATTTGCCAGGTGACGGAATGCAATGTAGGAGGGTGTAATGAATGCAGTGTAGCGAAGGATGAGAGGAATGTAGCAAGCGAACACCGTACAGGTCGGTACCACAATGACAGAACGGAGATATTCCAGAAGAAATTTTCGCAAACAAACGATATCCGACCAAACCTTGTCTGAAGATTTTCCAAAATAAGTTCATAAGACATTGGATGTTGTTAATACTGCTTTAACCTACACCTTTAATCCATGAGTTACTGCCTGTTCTTAACATTGCTTTTCATGTTCAAAACCTGATACTCATAACCGCGCTGGACGCAGCATTTTTAACATTTATTGACTGATTCTAAGTGCTACAATAAATATTTACTAGAACTAGTAGATCGGTCTTCATCGGTTGCCACAATTCTCACGGGGGAAGCTTATGAAAGAAAGGGTGACTGGAGAGAAAGAAGGGGACAGTGGTGGGCATGTTGATGGCCCCTGTGGGAACTCCACACAGAGGTATCCACTTGTCAAACAACTTTCGGGGTTATTACGCGCCGGTAAAGGAATTTATGGGTGTTTACAGACAAAGAATACATCATACAGAGCACAATAGCAAACAGTGGCTGTCTGCCCATAACTCTGTTTGCCGACCGCCTCCATGTCTGGTGGTGGACAGGTTGCAACTGAGCAGACGTGGCGGCTGTTTGTCCCTTCTTCGCGAAGTCACGTGTGTGAATATTTTCAACACGCAGACACACAGTTTTTTGTTTATTTGTTTCCTTTTTTGTTAAAAAATAAATAGATTTAATATGTTTTATATGTCACTTGTTTACTCGTACTTGCGAATATAGCAACACGTGACTAATAAAATCTCAACAGTAACATCAGCAATAAACAAATCGCACCTAAAGGCACAGTGACATCAGTAATATAGGAGGAGACCAAGCTGTACTAACGATTAGTAATGAAAGAGGAGACTTTAAGAAGTACTAATAGAGGAGGAGACATAAAGCAATAGCAATAAAGGAAACCCATGAGCAAAGGTGTAGTGACAGATGAAGGACTTAAAGGAGAAGTAGTAGAGGAGGAGGAGACCTAAAGCAGTAGTAAGAGAGGAGTACTAAAAGTAGATGAAACTGTTCTGGCAAATCATATATTGTAACAGTCATGAAACAAACAACACAACGTGGCATTTGTTATTTAATAGTGTATGATGGAAGAGTTTGTCAACATGATCATGTCTGACATGCAGGTGGACATGCTTGTAGTGTTTTCCCGATCATTTCCCAACAGTCATTCCTCTTCGTACAAAGTTATCAGGTTTGAATTCCATTATTTATAACATTCAAATGTTATGACTTTCAAATTATTATTCCAATATTATTTTAGCACAGTTGCGAATAAATGTGGCATTTTATTGACATAATAGTCAGTCTATGTCTATCGCCAAGTCAAATTAAATTAGACCTTTCCAGTTAAACAACTGGCGGCTTTGAAGTTTACTCCAAGGCAAGCGAGCTATACCCGAATAAACATCCTCTGGCAAACCAAGATAATATAATTATTGCTGTGGGTATACTTCCGCTGATAATAAAACAACAAGGCTACATTTTATCGCATTATTTTTCTATACGTTTGCATGTGAGTCCAAAGTTTTAAACGGGCCAAATGTAAGAAACATCAAGGGACAGGCAGCTGATAAGGCCAATGGTTATAGCATGAGAAAATGCGAGTCTTTTTTCTGTCAGATACTGTTCAATACAGTAAAATGAGACATTAATAGTTAGGTTATCTATCCTATATTTAACCTTTATCGAAAATGATTTTTTTTCTCTTGTTCCTAACTATTGTTATTAAATACGACAGTTAGACATTGCAGACAGATACCAGTATCTTTATTAGTCATTTCACCACTCTAATGTGTATCAATTTAAAAAGTGTATCTGTACCATCTGTTCACCCTGTGAAGTGTACGGACACTGTCAAGTCCTGAAGCCAAGCACCGCTAGCTGTATAGGTAAAGATAGCGGAAGTAATGATTCTTCAGGACATGAGTGCGATATTCAGGGTTGTCGGAAAAGCCATGAAGTATCTTCTATGCTTTTATCAAATTTATCAGCATTTATGTATATAAATAAAGAGCTCAATCAAGAATATTCTACCCGCTTTGCTCCATAACCTCTTACCACCTTTCAGTGAGCTTTCTATTTCATAGTTCATAGAAGGAGCTGTCTTTATCGGCGAAAAACTGAACAAGGTGTTGATTTACAGCCTCACCTGAATTGAGCCTTATGCCACACAACTTGTAAAATATCCAAATCACTCGATTTTCTTAAGAATTACGCTAGAACTAACTGTCAGTTGTCACATGACATGCAATGACATAGATGCGAGTGACTTTAGTACTTCAATCCCAAAATGAACTAGCGACATCGACTGCAAAAATCGATAACCGACAACCCAATATTAAAAGTTTTAACACAAAATATTAAACTTTTCAAAGGGATTGCGGAGTTTTGAGGGATCTGTCGTGACTTGAGGTGATATCATTCCGTATAAACTCCTTTCTGGTCTGTGTTCTAAGATTAAAAACATGAAAAAGAACTATGCCTTCAGTTAGTATTGGGCAAGTGAATTATTGAACTAGCTAGCCAACAAGCCTCTTTACTGTCGCTTCTAAGACTTGCCAGCGTTCTGTCTCTATAACAAGCCTCCTCTATCTCCATCCTACACTATCCCTCAGTTGATGGCGGTTGCTGTCTGTTTTAGATGTAGTCATCAGTCGCAGCGGAAGTGTGTCCAAGCTATTTTTGAAGCGCTTCTATTGATGAGAAGCATGATTGTGATGTGTGATGAGCAAAGCTCTTGCTGTCCGTTATTTCTGCTGCATGATAATGAGAGGATGCAGAAAGGAGTGGGGTGAGGCTGCTTTGTCCAACCACATCCGCCCACACCGTAAATAGCTGCTTTCCGGCCATCTTTGTAGCGGGCTCATTGTTAGTATATTTGGTACTATAGCTATTAGTTTTTAGTACTTTAGCAGTTAGTTATTGTAGCTATTAGTAATTTGGTTCTTAGCTATTCATTATTTGGTATTTTGGCTTTTATTTGATTCTTGACTACCGGTTCAACTCAAAGCGTTGGTGTATTACGGGTACCTATCCTGATGAATCTTGTGGGTTCATTTCTTGGTGTATTCTGGTTGTGTAGGCTTTTGTTTTGCCATGAGCACTCTTTCTGTCACACAAGAAGATAATCTTCCCCTCACAGCCACAGCAGCCATAGTCAGGTCCCCAGGCTGGCTGAGGGTGGAGGGGAAGAAACCTAACGCCGGCGGTGAGACAACACCTCTGAGCATGGCGGCGTTGTGTACCCTAGAGACAAGTGCATGTATTCATGCCCACTCAGATGTTTCCACCAGACGCTATCACATCTGACGAGTGAGAAGTGTTCATGCAGCTCCCTTTTGTAAAGCACAAAATGATTTCCAGGCTTTCATCACAAACAGCTTCGCCAAAAATCGGGGCCCGAGTCAGTGAGCGCCACGTCGATAATTGAAATGTCACGAGTTGTCCGTCTTGACTGCCAGCCCTGGAAAAAAAGAAGGCAGCAGACTGCATCGGAAAAATCGTATCCGGTTTTCTCCTATGCACCAGTATACAAGCAATGGGAAAATTTCGAAGAAAATCTCTTCCCGCAGAGAATGCAATCTGTAGGCAGTTGAGCAGCAGGCCTGTATGAAGGTTCGGATCCGCGTTTCTCAACCGTTTACTTCTGACGCCTCTTCCTTCCCACAAACGAATAAAAGATAAATCCACGCACCCTCCATAGCCAGCTGATTTCATTAATACTGATAATAGATATGAGAAACTTTAAAAAAAAATGACCACCCTCGCGCCCCACAGGTTGAGGACCGCGGGTTTAGATTGTCAGTTAAGTACGGGCGAGCTTGACTGAGTGTTGGTTACTCCTCTCCACACACTTGGTCAAAATGTCATTTATTTCTTTTCTTAAATACAACTTTGGAGACTTGGCTTAAAAAAAAAGGTGGTATACTGCTGAGATTAATGTAAGCGGCTGTTGTCAAATATCAGAAACTTTCGTTCTCCAGATGCAAACGTTCGCTTGCTTAGAAAAATACACACAAGCGCCTATTTAGCGTACGTCTGCACTTCTACCATTGACTGTAGTCTTGAATCCTCAGGGCAACATCAGCTTACATGATGTCGTAGTCTCTGTCTCTGCACGGCAATGTGTGTGGGCGAACTCGTCCAGACCCCAACGGGGAGTAGTGCTAACGACTGAAAGAAAGGGCGCCGCGTGGCAAGTGATTTTACAAACACGTGAAGAGATTTGCAAGAAAAACACGAGAATGTGACAACTTTAGGGCGAGGCCACATCAGTCAGTAAGCCATGCTTTGCACATATGAAAATCTACAAATTTATCAGTTTACTCGGCGGACACGTGAATGAAAAAAAAAAGCAAACCATAAAATAGTTTTATGGCCAGCAAAAAAAAAAAAACTTCAATCAAAACAACAACAACAAAAAAAAACAACAAAAGCAATATATAATATAACATATTTTAATTTGTAATTTTACAGACAGATCACTTTTTAGCAGAAAGAATTGTGTGTGTGTAGGGATAAGGGCATAAAGGTTGTCTTGAGCGTTGCAGTGCTTTAAGGGAAATAACGCATTGTACAGCATCTCGCTACTGTCTCGCTCCACACGGGCATGGAGGAGAAGTGCAGGCTACTGGCTGCAGGTAGGTCATAAAAACCGTGAAGTAGGTCAAGAACATCAGAAATAACAAGAAAGCTAACGCGACTCCCAGATCGCTCCGTGTCACGATGGCTACAAATTGTAAAGCCGTGTTCGGCGACAGTGTGAGGATATCGTGATCGATACCAGCTCGTGCTTGTTTGTTCTCCAAAACAATGATAAAAGCGCGGGGGGCTTTTTTGTTTGGCTTGTACATTGTCGATCTGTCCCCGGCGATCACGATGTACCCTAAATGTCAAGCCTTCTTCAGTTCATACCCACCTTCTGTCGGCCTTCAAGATGTAAGGGGGGAGGGAGAGAGAGCATGAGTATTCGTTAATAGTAAACCTGGCGATTGGTGTAATGGTTTAATAATGAGTGTTGACTAATAGCTAAGCGTACTTACAAGCTTACACATTATTTGCCTTACGTTTTCATCATTTGATTCCTAGAATGAATTCAGTTTGACATGGCTTGTGCGAATTGAAAACAATTTATATACTACACCTTCTACACATACACTACACTATATCTTCGTAAAAGCCGTTAACCGAAAGCGCAGATCCAGATTTGTTTCTTTCTTTTAGTAAAGTTATTTTTAAAGTTTTGTTTTCGTCCTGATCATGATTTAGTGGAATGAGATGGCAAGACAGGACATTTGCTGCTGAAACTCGTCTTCTGACCTATCTGGCTGCCAACAACAGTTAAAAACAAAGATCGTTTTCATCAGTCAAACTGGACTCGTTATACAGCTTGCAACAGACCTACAGTTAAGGAGGTGGGCTTGTTGGAGAAAGAAGCCACAGTTCTTGTCAGTCAGACATCACTTCCAGCTAGAGATCGCCATCGTGGAGCCTGAGGAAGCATGGAGGTATAACAGACGAGCTGTACTGCAATCATTGATGGAAGGAGGACATCAGGCATCTTCAGAAATAAGTTCACATCAACAGGTTTGTACTGGGCACCTTGTCTGTGTGATGTCGACTGTCGCTGATGATGGTGTCATGTCGCCGGTGAAAGTTGTAGTATAGACATTGTTGCTGGTGTTTCTGATGGCGGAGGAGGACACAGGATCAAGCAGTCAATACCAGCTGCACGCGGAACTAAAGGGAGCTTAGTCTTTACTCAACTCGCGTGCTCACATCCCCGAAGACAGACGGCAGCCTACCCCTGGGGTAACCCTGAGCTTCTGTCTCAAAAGCTGTAATTGTTGTAGTCAGCACGTTCTCGGAGCTGTTCTCTTTTTTCGGACCAATCAGTGTGGACCGTTCTTTGAATTTTGAAATGGACCGGTCATATTTCTTTAGCACCCAATCCCGATTTTTTCTCTTCTTATTAGTTTTAAGGGCAAAGTTGATTTTTGCTTTTTATTGTTGCGTAGGCTGTTGAAATGTAGTGGAAAACAGAACTACATTGCAAATGCTGCATCGATGTAATAAATTTTGGGTTAGGTTTTATTTTCCTCTCTTTAGAGCTAACAGAGCGGCGAGAGAACAACAGCAGTGTTGGCCCCGATAAAAAGTGAACTCATTGCTAAATGTTTATTGGCGACTGAATGATGAGGACTTCCCGCCCGCATTTTTGGATTCACTTGAGTTTAGTCCGCTTTTTTGCAGCTGGCCAGCTGCTCTCCATCTTGATCGCGAGTCTTCAGCAGTTTAGCTGTCGCTTATGCGAGAAGGCACAAAACATAAATCATCTTTTATTCATAAGTCACGAACAACCGAAAATAGAATTTTAAAGTGCTTTCATTTTACAGTCTTCAGACCTAACCCAACTGCTCTTTACAATTCCAGTAATTGTAATTGCCAGTCTGCTCATTATTATGCAGTTGGCGTAAGCTACTCTTGACAGGTAGGTCTGCTTTATTGTCTGTATATACATGGCGATTCTGTTCCTTACTTTTAAGTTTGAGAATTAAATAATAAAGTAGTGTACTTGTTTAATTATTGTACAGAAACGTTGATTTAAATTAATGATTTTTATGAGATACTTACAGCTCTATAAGTATTAGTACAACCTCACTGTCAACTTTTAAACTCATTTTTCACACGATATGAGTCTTGTATTGGCTGTGGTGAAAATCAAAAAAAAATTTCACAAAAATGTTTTCTCGTTACAAAGTAAAATAAGAATAAAGGAGCTATTAGAGTCAGATTAGACTGAAGTATTAGCTACTGACTAAGTTCAGGATTTTGTGTGAAGTATTAGGGTGACAGAGAAGAAAACTCTTCCTTTTCTACTGAGTCCGCTCAACAAGCAGAAAAAGAGTTTAGCCTGATGCCTAACAGTTTGAAATGCCATGTGAAGGCAGTCAAAAGTTTATTATCTAAAACAGAGATGTCATATCTTTTGGTATTCACAAGAACAGAGCACCTTGAAAAAGTGAGTAGCCCTAAAATCGGGGAGGAGGGGTGGTATTTTAGAGCCTAAAAATATCTGAAAGATGAGAAAGTACGCAGTTGTGAGAAGTCAGTCTCAGGTCCAACCTACAATTTTTGGTTGTCATTCCATTTGTTTATGTGTTGTTTGCAGCTTTTGGAGGACATTGCTGAATGATTGATTGTTCGTGTGATATACTGCACCTATTGAACTTTAAAGCTATTTTCTTTTGAACAATATTGTTGAAATGTGTGAGCTCAGCATCGCACACTTTGTCATCTGTCCCTAATGTTTTGTGCTCAGATCCTTGTCATGATTTTCTTCTTGTGGGTGTCACACTGCTTATTACCTACCCACCTCCAAAAGCGTTGAATAAGCACAGTCTGGTGTTTTGGTTGGTTTTGCGAATACTGCCAGTGTCCTGCTGCTTGACATGTATGAAGCGAAGTTGTCAGCCTGGCATTTTAAACTAGAAATGTAAACAAGCAGATAACTAGTCTAGCTATCTACCACGTTATATATCAACAGGTACACACCTGTCTCACTGTGCGAGTGTTAGCTACCAGTGTCGAGTTGTAAATCGAACTTGTGGCCACATTTCTGTGGTCTGATCAGATTTCTCTCGGCGCACAGCGTCGCTCTGCCTGCAAGAGGAAAAGATAACTGTGTAAAAGCCACGGAGGGTAACTCGTGTCCAGCCTCCCGTTAGCCAGGCCGCCCAGCTCGTCTCGCCACACCACTGTAGCAGCAGCATCCGCAGGGAGGATGTTCTCGAACTCGCCGTTGAAACCCTAGTCGGCTCCAGGGGGCAGTTCCATCTCGTCGATTAGGTGATCGTTTGGGGCCATTTTGAATCTCTTTTCCTTTTGCATTGCCGCCATGCGATTAGGATCGAATTCCAACTCATGCAGATTCCCTATACACCCCATAACATATTGGGAGGCATTGAATCTCTGGCCTTCTAGTAGAAACTTAAAAACAAAACTTTTAAATTGTCTAATTTGAATGGAAATGGAAGAGGGGGGGAGATCATATAGCTTTTACAATGTTTGAATAATTTTGTCCTGATATGCTTTGCGAGTGTTTCCATAATTCTTGATTTGTCTGTACACCGAAGGAAACAATAGAAGTTTGTTTTGTGTTGCACAGTCTTAAATTAACAGTGTAAGACTACTGGACTGGTCGACTCACCTTGCCGATGTAAACAATATAATCTTTGTCTCTTATGACAAGATCGCTCTTGTGTCCAAAAGATGTAATTTTCAGATTACATGTAAGATAAAGTAAACTTTTAGCTTTAAAAAGCGCTTTTCTCAAGATCCTCATATTCTTAAGAGCAAGAACGATTATCAACACTGCAGAATGCCAATTAGTGTAAGGGAAGCCATTCTGTCAAATGTCGACAAGCGGGAATTGAATGGAGGTAAGAATCTTACCCGCCGAGTTCTACACGGACGTGTCCATGAATACTGACGAGGTCGGATTGTTAGTAGGAGGAGGGGCAGACGGCTCAAGCGATGTATTAAACATTTGTACACTTCACCACACGACTCCCCCATCAAAGTCTGTTGGAACACAGTCGCCCTCCCACCACCACGACCACACGGTGTCGTGACTCAGCATCAGTCGTAGCAAGCAAGTGGATGTAGCAAGTGGTCAGATGTCCATGGCAGTCGTGTGGAGAGTTTGCAAGTCGATAAATCGAGTTCTGTTTGCTTGCTTTTTCCTGGGATTGGAAATAAAGTGTGCAAATCAACTATTGTCTAAAGCCAAATTCTTAATTTGGTAATATTCATCTACTACCTTCTCTTGCTATCTTTCATGCGGTCTGAGGTTGCAACAGGTAAAGAGCTTGTGAAGATGAGGAGCCCTCGGTTCAGATCTCGTCTCATGCCTGGTTTACAGAGTTGGAAACTCGACAGTAATAAGTTGCTTTTATTTATTGAACCTTGTTTGTCCTTTGCTGCTTGTGTTTTGACATAAAATTCTTTGTCTTCTCCATTGATAGGACTGCAACTTTGCAAATCCTTACTATTGTACTCCACCTGGCTTGAGGGGCGACTGCATCAGGCAAATTTTTTCAGACTAATGTTACCCATAATTCCCCCTTTAGCCCTGGTTAAAGTGAGTAGGATAGGGAGGAACACTAGGGCAGAAGATATACGAGGGCAATGTCGTTGGTGCCCAACATGTCCGCTTGGTGTCTCGGTGTGACGTAGAGCGAGACTGCCGCGCGTGCTGCAGGTCGGCGTCGTTAAACCCAGACAATGGCGGCTCACGCTGCTGGCTTTTTGAGTGTTTTCTTTGTAGCCACGGAGATGTGACAGCTTCCGGTGGTACAGTCATTTCGTCAGAGACTGCTCCAGCCAGTTTGAAGAATTAATCACAACAGCGACAGCAGGGGCCTCATCAAATTTTTACCTGCAAGTAATCAGTGCTTTTCAACCATGTCCTGGTGAAACTTTGCTCGTCCATTGATTACCGCTGGCAGCTGTCAGAGTAGGGATGAGGACTGGGTCTTCAGGCCGGTTAATCAGGCAGACTGTTGGGGGAAAGGCAAAATTTGTTAGAGTAGTAACTGTAACAAACATCCGTCCTGTAGAGGTCATATGATGTAAACACAATCTATGAAGTGACATCATCTGATATGACATTTGACCTAAGGCAAAAATGATTTCATTGGCTAGTCTCACGAGGGTCGGGATGTGTGCGGCTCTTGTGGGATGGCACGGGGGACGAGAGTCTTACCAAGAACACCACGATGAGGGAGAGTTTCATCGACATCAAATAGAGCTGCTGGCGACAAGGAGAAAGGCTATAGAGGGTGAATTCAAAGAGTAACGAGCAAGGAGAAAGTGTAAAAAAAAAGTCACCGTTGTTCTGAAATACTCAGAAAATATTTGCAGATGACAGGACAAAAGCACAAATGAACAATGTTTATTTCTATACCCCTACGAGTCTGCCTTTTAATATTTTAAACTGATTTGGTATGCTTCTCTATCTAATCTTATAAATAAAAAGATTGGTGTGATGTTTGTGTTCAGTGGAAATCTTGAAACTTAAAATGAAGACAATGCTGATTTTCAAATTTCAGTGCATCAAAAATTAAATACTTAGTATTCATTATCTGGCAGCACTAACACAATAAACTGCTCTAGTGTTCTAGGACACCCAGGTACTGAAATAATAATTTTAACATTGGGATTTCAAGCAGATGTTGCTGCTCTGAACCCTAACATTTATCTATGCCAGCATTCAAAAACGAACAAATGTAATTAAGCTACTGACAAGGTTTTGGTATCAATGGATTCAGTTTTCTGAGCTTTATTCGGCAAATGTAATTATTTTGTTTCACAAAATTCATTGAAGGCTGACATCAAAATATGTTTTGGGATCTTTTGTTGAATTTTGTTTAGCAACTGACATATTTTTTTAAATCTCAGGCAGAAAAAATGCATACTGACATAACAGCTTATAAAGTTGGTCATAGGTATTAAGAATAACCTGCTGTGTTCTGTCATCAGTGGTAGATGATAGAATGTCAAAGTCTTGGAGGCTCCTTTCTGATTCCAAACAGGTTTGTGATAACTAGTGTGACAAACAGAGCTGAACTAATGATGATGATTGATGTTTCTTTAGAATGCACCCTCTGAATCAATCTGAAGACATTTGCACTTTGATAAGGCCTCTGACCTTATTGTGTCAGCACCTGGCACACCTGACAGCAGGTCTTGCCTTTTTTAAACATCTTCTCACACTTGTTTTCCAGTAGCTTCTCTCACAACTTCATCTGCACAAGTTTGTCTTGTTACCTTGACTGATGGGACTGTTTCTTAATTTTGTGATGTTGGTGCTGGTACTGTACTTCGTGTCCACAACAAATCGCTGTCCAAACCTTTCACGTTCGTCTTAGCGAAACTTTTGGAATGAAAAATTCTTAAAGCTGTTGGTGTTAAATAAAAGTGTTTCTTCTCTAGAGAGGAAGTTGTCTGATGTTTCATCATTTTACTCGTAGTCGTGGAAATCACATGTTGGTGTCTGACTGCAGCAGCTCCTCAGTTTGGAGTAGCGAATAAACAAACCTAAAAATACTATTCTCAAAATACACTCCCGTAAACATTGCTGTCACAGACAGAGAGAAGGTTACATTGTGGCCTCGGGGTTCTACACAAAGGCCTCAACAGCAACGGTAAGATATCAGTAAAATGGAATTTTCGTGAAAGTTTTATCGGAGCAAAATATATGTATAAAATCTCTTGAATAGTACCATATCCCAGCCCTCATTGCGATTTACAAATAATAATAAAATATCAACATAGTCTTACAGTACAAGGTGTGTACACAGATGCAGAGAACATTCGATCGTTAATCTTCACCATCGCAGAATGATTTCGAGCGGAGGAAAAACTTAATAAATAATTGCTTCCTTAATTAACTGTACAACTACGTGGTTCCTACTCGTCTCGCTGTCTTCCACAACCAACCTTCAACAACAATAGGTAAATGTGTAGACTACCTTCATGACACTCGTGACACACTGACCATAATATTATTTGTGACACCTCATGACACTGTAGGCACAAAGTACATTTCTTACACTCGTGACACAACTAACATGTACTGAGTGACCTCCACTGACGTGTCACACGGTCACAGGTCTGCTGTGTCACAGAGTCCAGTACGTGTCACGCGGTCACAGGTCTCTCTGTCACACAGAGTCCAGTACGTGTCACACGGTCACAGCTCTGTCACACCGAGTACAGGGGCGACACGGCCCACCACGTGTCCCAGTGACCAGCGACGAGCGGTTGCGTGGAGCGAGCCCTGCACGTGGGTGGTCAGAAGCTGTGGGTGGCGATGACAGGCGAGGTAGCTACGTGGCGACTACGGGACGTATTGTGTGATAACAGATTAACGGTCCGCGGCGTGGCGGCTCAGACAAACGAGCGATTGATACTGCGGCGGAGAGCGGGCGGTGTGGCTCGTCGTGGCTAGTGCGACTTTGCACACGTGTGCGTGCGTGTGTGTGCCTCACACGCTGGGTAGCCGTGCGCTCGGCAAGCAGCAACAGGGCGACCGACAGGCAGTGCTGGTGATGGACTACACAACGTGGTAGCAATTTTGCAGGTGAGGTTTGTCTCTGGTGATGAGAGGTGCGCCTGAGTGATGTTGACATGTCATTTCAGTAACAAACAGTCCAGAAGCAGTTTTCACCTTTGACACAAAAGGGAGATCATTTGGATTGTCTCCCCCGCTCACTTCACGCGTTCTGCTTGTAACGGCGGTTAAAAAAATAAGCAGTCCTAAAAGGCGATAACTGCTGTCTGTGTTGTTGTTGATTTTATCGTTGAGTACATGGCCGTCGCTGCGCTCGAGGAAACGGGACTGACAGCGGGAATCGATCTGAGACGGTTTCGTTTCAGCGTAATTGGTGATAAACGCTTCCGCTGTTGGTTTGGTTTTGTGTCTGCACTTATCGACAGCATCGTCATTCCACTCACATGATCGCTTCTTTCAGGGCTGTATGGACACAGAGTTTACTAGGAAATGAGAGGATTGGTGAAAGTCGTTGTTATAATACTATTTATTGATATTGAAAGGCTTAAAAATTGAGAGGAAAATGCTTCTGTGTTCAAATACTTGTATCCGAAGTTACATGTCGGAGTTTTTGTTGGTTTTTTCTTCCATAAATTTTATCTTTATCTCCTCCAGCTCTGTGTATGTGTGTTTTTGTGTTCTCTACATCTCACACTCTGTTCCTTGAAGTTATTTTTATTTTGTATTCGTGCCTAAACATAGCAGCTCTTTATGCACCTTCTCAGTGCAGTGTCCTTTGAAACCTAGATAAAAATTAGCCACAGAGTAATAATCTTCACCGACTTTCATTGAATCCTGCTCTCAGCTCTATATCTGTGAAGATTTCAATCCGTGTTTTATACAAAAACATATGAGTAGACGGACATCATAAGCTCGCGGCACGTCTGACCAAGGTAGAGCTCACCACCAGTAACAGCCCAACATCCTATTGATCGGTAAGCAAAGACGACATCCTTTGTAGTTTGGTATTGATAGCTATGTCGTTCAGAGTATAATTTGGTTTTCATGATAATCATTGATAAAGGAAAGGTTAAAGAGCTTTGAAACAAAAAACGGGGTAAGTAGGCAATGTGAGATGGCAGGTGGATGAATAGGCACAGGTTAAGACGGAGATGGAGGAGATTGTCCCGAGGCAGTACCTGGCCTAATTTCTGTAGATGAAGTGTTGTCAGCTGTTAAGAGGTTGAGGTCTTTTTGAAACCTCCACCCCGGGGTTAAAAGGAGGGGCGATGGGGAGATAGACTTAGTCTAATACCACCTCGTGTGGAATATCGGGTTCAGGGACTGGCACGAACAACAGACTATCCACTCTCAACTCCCGGATGTCTCGTTCATCGACAATCGATGTTTCTTACCTTGACGCCACGCCGTCCCTCGGCACAGCCTCTCGATCCTCTGACTCTTAATTAGCCTACACACCACTCACGTGCCCAGGCTCAGCTTTTCACTGAAAGAAAGAATCGGGTCTCTTTGTCCCGAGTAGCCAGGAAGACTTACTTACAGGTAACTGGTCCCATTTCAATGCAAGTGATAATCTAATGCTCGGTGCAGAGGATGAAAAGCCAGACTCTGGTTTCGCTTCTTTAATAATTATTGTCACAGGCTGATGGTGAATGGGAAGGAGTGAGAGTGAAAACTGTTCGCGTGGATGTGCTGCAAGAAAATAAGGTCCTAGAGGAGCAGGTGCTAGTGAATGTGCGAGTTGCATGTCTTGTGTGCTATGTGCAAGCGCGTGCAGTGTGTGTGGATGCATGTGATTCTGTGGATATGTTCATACTGTGAGTCAATTTGTTGAATTACTCATTAGAAATAGGATCACATTTTAACAAACATTGTTTCAACTTGATTCCCTCTGTTAAAATTGTTTGAAATTAATTAATTTTTTTCATGTTAAAATTTTCAGTTTTGTTTATAGTGGAATCAAAGTATTTTTTGTAGCTGTACAGTTTATAGAATGACATCGTCACCTCCACCACTTGTCATCTCCTTAGGAAGTTTGGAGACGGCTGACACACATAGTAGACAGACTGACAGACAGCTGTAACCTATCATAGTAGACAGACTGACAGCTGTAACTTGTCTATCATAACAGAGTGACAGACAGCTGTAATTACTTGTTTATTATAATAGAAAGAAAGCTGTAACTATCTGTAACTAGACAGTCTGTCTATTATGATAGACGACAGACAGCTGTGACTTGTTTAGCAAGGGTTGAGTACTGAGCCTTGAGGACGCCACAAGAAAGTGGAATATATATCTATAATGTAAATATCTTCATATCATGTAAAGCGTGGGAGAATAATCCAACTTAATAACAATAGAGACGAATATTTTAAAAAGCTTATCGGCACAGAGAGACTCTGGACTTTCCAATTCCAACTTACTTTTCGTGTAAGCTAAACAAAAAAAAAAAAAACAAAACAAAACAAAAAAATGGATTCGATCGGCGTTTTGCATCACTCATGGCCCGATGGAGCTCAGTCATTAGGCGTATCCCGACACCCTCTCAGCCTCGGACAGACCTGCTCTGATGCCACCTTTGATCACATTCTATGACAAATTAGCTCCACAACATCAGAGAGAGGCGCCTTGGACAAACTAGCGGCCGGTTACTCGTGTCCTGGAGACCAGGCTTTAATAAGCTCGAGCTAATCCTCAGGACTGTACTGATCCTTCATACCCTGTCCAGTAGTCGCGGTTATCATCGTCACAGACCCTTGCTTTGATTCTTCTTTGGATAAAAAAGGACTTTCATGAAGTCTGCAAGCTCTTGGTTGGCAGGCATAACAGTTATAATGATAAAGTTTCTGTTCGTTTTGTCTTGTAAACAGATTTTTTTTCAAACTTAATGAGAAAAGTAAAAAAGACGAGATGAAAATAATAAAAAAAAAATCAAAACTTTTTAGGAAAAAAGTTCGCAATATTTGACCAGCTTTTGAAAGCAAGTCACGAATGTCGTGTAGACTTTAAGATACTGAATCTGGTTTCTTTGAAGTCTCGTCTGTGGATAACACACCTAAGAACACTGCATGCAACCTCTGAAAAATTGCTTTATTATAAAATGTCATTCAACAGTTATTCCTGGACACACTCTGGCTGGCGCCATATTTCTGGCGACGGGTACCGAGCGTAACTGGCAAAGATCGAACTGTAGTCGAGAGCCCAGTTCCCTCCCCTGGCCTCTGTCGCCCTATTGTTTGCTGGCTGGCGGACCAGCTTCGTGACTCCTGTCCGGTCCTCATCTGTATGAAGCCATTGTCGCCGTTGCCCGCTTAACGTGCGCCTCACGTGGACGAGGCTTTGCTTTCTGCCATTGGAGGATTGTGTATGGTGCTGGCGAGGTGGAAAGCGGAGAGGGGGAAAATCGGGCTCTGGAAATAAATAATTTCGGTTACCAATGTGAATACGAATCCTTCCTCTTGTATGCTGCGTGGCACTCGAAAGGATTAATTAATCCCTCTTCAAATTTGTTAGTTCTTTTTGCATTGTACTTTTGAGTTAATTCTCTGTGTCTTGAAACTACGTGATGAAAATGGCGATGTTCATCTGCGAATAAAAATGTGACTTTCGGGGTAAATGTTTCAGATGAACGCCACAGATTTGGAACACGCGTCCAGGACACATGGCACAGCTTGCCTAGGAGTAGCTCCTGAGATATACCGCACACCCTGTGATGTCATCGTTCATTGACTTTCTGCCCTCAAGAATGACTGACTACACCACACCACCATCAGCAGCTGCCACGACGGGGGCAGAGTCCAACACCGTCTTCGGTTACGGGCAAGATTCGTTTTCGTCACCAACGCTGCTGGCGTCGTCGTCGTCGTTGCCAGGTCTGGATCCCATTCTCAAAGACTTCTGGTCCGGCTTCCCCTGCCCGCCGCCCTGGAACACAGGGCTTCTGTTGAAGGTGAACTGGACCTCGTGCGTGGGGCAGGCGGTGGGCCAGCGCCTCATGATGTTCATGGCGGACCGATGCAACATCCACCTGGACAGCACCACCTTCGGACCCCCCGCTGTCGGCCGCGACCCGACGAAAGGGAGGGACGGACTCGGAGAGGAGGCGACGGAAGGAGGAGTGCGGAAGACGTGCGACACGGCCTGTCACGTGCTCCTCGTGCTGCTCAGCGTCCTCGTCGTGGTAGGAGTCGTCGCTGTCACCTGTTTCATCCTGCACAGGTGAACATTTTTGTCATGTACGAATTAATTTTCCTTTCCAGCACAGATAAACAATCTTATTTTTCGTGATTAAACATTCTCGTCCTCGTAATATTCAAATAACAGAATCAGCTTTACCCTTTCTTCTCTTATCCCTTCTTTCTCATCTCATTGTTCATTTCCAATTTGTTACTTACCACACACGCCTGGTCTGCGTTTGCGTAGTGAAGCATTAAACTAAAATTTTTAACAGAAATGTATCAGTTTAATTTGGAATAAAATTGTAGGACAGTAGCCGCTGCAGTGGGGACGACCAGTCAGCGCCAACTCAGACCCAGTCAGAAGCTCGGTCTGGTGCCAGACCTGGAATGGTCAACAGTTCATTCACAGTGAACATTCGGGGCTACTGTCGCAGATCGCTTTCTCCACTTGAAAAATAAACATTGTCGCCCTTTCTCACCACCGGAGGTGTTCATTACTGACTGGTGCTCAGGAGATGAAAAATACTTTTCATAAGATGTCAGGACGGCCAGAAGTATTTGGCTGATAGAAAGTTTGTGTGTCCTATCACCTGCATGCTGCAGACTTGAAAATCACAGGTCTGTCTGTCTGTCTGTCTGTCTGTCTGTCTGTCTGTCTGTCTGTCTGTCTGTCTGTCTGTCTGTCTGTCTGTCTGTCTGTCTGTCTGTCTGTCTGTCCACTTGCCAGTTCAAATCGCGACACAGTGGTGTTCGCTTGGTTTGTTGCTCAGACGAAAACATTTTCACTCCACCCTTCTCCTTTGACCCTCCTGTGCATCAGAAGATCCAGGCCAGGCTAGTGAGAAGATCTTTTAAAAAAAATGTTTTTGTAAAGCCGAGAGTGTGGCGGACAAGCATCGACTGGCCTCGTAATCCCACTTTTAGTACCGAATCTGATCACCACTCTCCTACAGATGCTACTGAAGTATGTTATTCCTCAGTCGATTTATTTCCTCCAATCTTTCTCTCCTCTTCCCCTTTCTTGCTGTTCTCTTTGTCTGTCCATGCTTATTTTCACTTTAGGGTCTGCTCCCTTCTGGCTAACTTTTGCTTTCCAAGGGAAAGGGACTGAGAACTTCACGGCTTCGATTTCTCGCCACTCTTTTGTATATTGTGCCAGGACTACTTTCTCTCAGGATCGCTTTTAACTGAGTTTTATCCTGCATTCCTTCAGGGTTTTTTTTTTTAATCCAATTTGTTACAAGACCAAAGTCATCTTTTGTCTCTCCACCAAAGCAAAGAAAACTTGTCCCACTAGAATTCGATAAAGTTATTCTCTACAGGGGGTGAAAACTGGTTTCTCCGACTGAGCAGGACCAGAGGCAACGGAAGTAAAAGGCTGTCAGGCGTGAAAGCTAGAGAATAATCAAGGTTTTCAAGACTCAATGATTCATTTGCCACTGAGGCGGCGGCCTAACCTTTGAATGGGTCTTTCTTCCGTGTATAAACTCACACCCCTTCCTTCGTTACAAAAAGAAAAAAAAAGCCAAAACAAAACGAATGTGAGAGAGAGAGAACAAGAGACATGCACAGAGAAGGCAGACAGGGAGCTGAAAAGTTTTGAAAGAGAAGAAATTATCTCCAGTTTTCTCTGAGGTTGTTTACTCAGATCATCTTCAACGACTGTCCGGAGACACGAGGGAGGCACACAAATCCATCATTAATCACAGCATGGCGAGGTTTTAATCAGTGATCTGCAGCACCAGTCGATATCTCTCGTGCCTGCTGCTTGCCATTTCTTGCACTTTATATTTGTGGTAGGGATCCGGCAGTGAGTGCTGCTCACTCCACTCAGCTTGTGACCAGCAGACAAGCTATACCACTGGAATTCACGACTATGCAACATGTTATCGAATATAATTAATGTAGCGTGGTGTCCCAGCACTAAATGCCATCTTGACAAGGGAAGTAGATGGTATTGTGTTTCCTCTTTGATCTGCATTGACGAAACTATAAAAAATGGCTTGCATTGCATATTGATGTGATGTTAACGATAGAATCGGCAGCGCCGCCTATGGCTATATACAGCTGGGAGGTGGCGAGACAATAAAGACACCGAGTCCTTGTTTGTAGGTGTCACACCTCTGGTTGTTCTCGTCCCACAATACTTTGCGGAATAACTTTGTGTAGTTACAAACACTACTGGCGAGGATGCTGAGCTACTATCACAATCCCGTGACATTTGAACTTTGGAAGGGCAAAGCAAAACATCTTGTCACGTGACACTGTATTAGTCATCAGCAGCGTGTTGTCCCCTTGATTGTCTCGGCATGCATCGCAGCTTTTTGTTTGCTAAGCATGTCGGGAAGGACATGAAACGGAGACGTGGCTAACTGATGGACGCTCCGTGCGCGGCAGTAAAGAGTGCCACAATGCGGAGGAAGACTGCGCGGCAACGGGAATGCGGCAAAGAGCGCGGCGCAGATGGATGTCGCGGTTCCGTGTCGCCTTGTCTCAGTTTTTGCTCTGTAAGGCAGGGGACATTAACCCAAAGACGCTGGCATTGCCTTTAATTGTCCTCCCTTTGTCGTTGGCCGTGGCTTCATCTTGTTTTTCGCAACCTGTAGAGGGCGTTCTACATGGAGCTCTCACAAACCTCGGCGTGGAACCGTCACGCCGTGGACAACCGAAAAAAATGGCGACTGGATCTTATTTCCATCGTCCTTAATTCTCTTCCCTTTTCCCCCTCTCCTCCCACGAGGATTTTTTTTCCTCCCAGCGAGGTGGCTCGTGGTTGCTGCATTAAAAGTGAAATTGTGGCGGGACGCGTGTAGGTGAGACTAGAATGGGTGGGATGAGGGAAGGAAGGAGAAAAAAGGAGGGTTAATATTAAATGCAACACGTGCTGGTCGAGTTTTGTAGCATAGCCTCTCCCTTCCCCTGTTTATTAAGGCCAGTTCCTGTTCTCGTGTTTCGCCATTCGAAGTTGATTGAACAATACGAGGTTTTTACAGCGATTTGCATAACGGATGAAGCTGCGAGGCGTCGTAACGAAGGCGGTCTCCGGGGAGCTGTTCCTCCACAAGTCGTGCTCACTGGTAGAGAGTAATTGTGATGATGTGTGCATAGTGCAGCGCCACCACTCGGCCTGCCACACTCACACTGGAAGGGAGGATCGATGTACGGACAGACCGTAAAATACACACTTATCCCCGACGTACCCCAAAAATGTCTCATAACAGTTAAATAACGAACAACAACGGAAATAAAAACAAACAATTATAAGTGAACGGTCAGTCTTAATATCGAGAGTAATGCGAGGACTAATGTAGGATGTTTGAAACATAAATTACCAAATTGAGTGATAAAATAATCGTGCGCCTATAATAAGAGCACCTGTTGAAATTCTAGACTAATGGTTTTTAATAAAACTGTTAAAACACCGCTGGCTGAAATCTAGATTAATGATAATAAAACTTTGTAAGAGCCCACCCTTGGAATGAATATAACGAACTAATTAAATCGAATAAAAAGTTTTTTTTAATACTCCCTGACGGTTTTATTACATTCTCCAATGGCATTAATTACCTGAGGTAAAGAATAAATGACAAAATGTCCAGGTAGGTGGCTTTCTTTGCTGGAAATTACGAACCTATATGCAGGAATAGACAAAGGTGACTAATATACAACCACAGTGCATCTAGCTCAGCACTCGCCAACAGCACTGCGGGTGCAGGTGTTCAGTGATTGTATATGAGACCTGCATTCATTACTATTATACTTGTGGTTTTTTGTTTGGTTGTTTTTTTTTTTTTAGTAAAGCGCTTTGAGTCCACCTTTAGTGGCGTGGATAAGCGCTATATAAATAAACATATTATTATTATGAAAAGTGTTTACAGTTAAACAAAAATTTCTGGATGTCAAAACTTTTAAGTTATCTGCAATATAACATGTAAGGTATCATAAAATGATGAGCCTTCTACACAAAAGAAATTGTACAGTCACGCGATTACAGCAGACATAGTGGGGCACCTCTGCTAAAACAATTTTTGTCTTTGGTTTCTTTTTGAAGATTTAAAATGCACTGATTTCCCATGTATCCTCCCATGATTTCTTTTCTCGATATTGTCATGTGGTTATGCGCGCTGCTCCAACTAAAGCAATAAGTGTTGAGAAGGTGGTAAAGCTGACAGGTTAGAGGTCAACCTTTTCAGAGTTTGCATGTTCATCATGACCATCTACGGTCTCTACAAAGTCCCTCGAGAAACCTCCACATTTCTTTGCGGTAGCTGGCATTCTTCAGATAAGCTGCTTTGGTTGACGGGTTGACTCAATGTCCCCAAACGACAGGGGTTAAACGCAAGCGGGGAAAGTGGACACGTGACAGCCAGAGGCACGTGTGTGGTGACCTCTGACACGGGTAGGCCACAATACTTGACCCTCAAATTCCTTCGTGTCGCTAGATGTTGTCGACAGTTGGACTCGGTCAAAGAATATTATGTAAGGCTTGTAGTGGCCAATAGTGCTTTAAAATGCTCAGAATACAAAAATCTGCTAATCACACTAATTGCTGGTGTAATGTGACACACTTGCAGAGAAGTGACATGTGTCACACTGACAGAGAAGTGACATGTGCCGGAGATGACATCCGAGTGGACATTTTTCGACCCTCAGTGTGACTGTCACGAGCGTGTATCAGTCGCTGCACCCTGTGGTCACTGAAGTCGCGAAGTGTCGTGTTGTGCACCCTTTAGGTCCCACAACTTTGTACTGACTGCTTTTTGTTTCCCAAACACAGAAACAATAACTCTTTAATGTTCGCGGCCAGTCGTGGGAACATAACCCAGTCGTTCAATAAAAATACTGGTGGGAAATGTCGACGAAGCATGGCAGCTATATATATATATGTAACAGCGAGACTAATACAGACAAACATGGCAGCTACATGTATATAAAACTGCGAGACAAACATGCACAAAAATAGAGGTTATGCATAAAACTTCGTGGGACAAACACGGGGGCTTTTCCTCTGCCACATCATCAACGATGTGAATTTAGAAACTAATAGGATGAGGAAGATGTTGAGGAGGACTTGTGAAAGTCAAATGTGATTGAATGTCGAGGGCACTTTCTTGTCCTTTATTAATGGGAGGGACAGGGATGCAGGCGTTTGACAGACTCAGTGAGACGGACTAGCCTCACTAGTGAAATATACTTTGACATCTACTATCAATCACAGGTTTGTGGAAAGTGTTGCGCATGCGCCCGCATGTTTAAGCATCACTTTCTCCCGAGAGAAAACGATGATAGAGAGATTGAAGAAAGAAGTGGGATGGCTTTTCATGTCTGTGTAAAAATGTTTCTTTTCACTTTCTATCAAATCAGTGTGTTAAACACACCCACAGGCACACTAGGTGGCGGTGGTATCAGTAAAATCACATCTGAAGTGGGAGACATTACAAAGATATTTATACCCTTCATCACATGTATAAGTGGTAATTATTTCTGATTTAATAGGACTCAGAAGACTTTCCTATCAGAAAGTAGTGTGTGTGTTTTAGAGAGAGAGAAAGGAAAATTATAGAGAAGGGAGAGAGCGCAATGAATCAAGTTTCAGAGTCAAAAACATTCCAGCTGAACTCTCAAATAAAAATTATAATGACGATAATACCACAATGGCTTAATCGAAATTCTAAAAACTGTAATAATAATAATAATATCATGTGTCCATTAAACGTATGCATGTTGCAATAAAAATGTTCCTTTTTTTTTTTCATCAAGCCGGACACAGTGTTGGAAAGAGCAAAAATTATGCAAGAAACTCACAGAACAGATAATTAATCCAAACTCACTTCTTCGGCAATCCCGTAGGGCAACAACATAAAACCATAATACTTAAAGCAATATCAGATTACTTGATGGTATGAGCATACACCTCATCATAACACTTAAATGCCTTCGTGTCTCTGTTCACGATATTACCTGTTTGTAAACATGTTTGTTAGTGATGCGGACAACTCAAAATATACTTAATAATTTCTATTGATATTTATCTTTGTGGTATGAGAACCATGTCATTCTGGTCACTATATTACAGCCAGTATCTAAGTCTTTATCTAAATTCCACCTCACCCACCCCGAATCCTTCCACTCCCTCCCCCCTGCCACCTTCCTGAGAAGGAAAGTAATTTTCACAGGTGAGCTGCTGACAGGATGACAAAGGGTTGGGGGTGGGGACAGCTAAACTAGGGGCTGGAGAAAATGACTTATTTTCTCGGTTTACATGCCCAGTCAAGAGAAAGGGAGGAGGTGTGACCTGTCTGGGCCTCGATTTAACTTGAATAGTTTCCTACGCCGTGATGATCAGTGCTGCCCGACGGCCAGTCGAGCTGACAACAAAGTGTCTAGACCCTTGTGCCCTGGAGGCCCGCCCCTCGGACACTCCCGATGAGTTCTGTTTGAGTAGGTGAGATGTGAGCGAGTGGTCTGGCCCTATAAAAAGTGCTGATTCATTCCACGGACTGGCCCCTAATTTGCAGGCAGCGGTCCAAGAGGAAAGATCAAAGGGCCAACGGACAGCCGCACGCGGGTGGTGGGGTCGGCGCTGGTGAGGGTCGGACGTACTACGCTGGCATTCACTACGCCTCAGCCTCTGTCGTCAGCAGGGAAAATGAGGTAAGGGGGGTGGGACATGACTGGGTGGATATGATTGTGTGGAAAACGGGTGTTTGAATGTTGCAGGTGCATGTACGACTTTCTTTTGTCTGAATGTTGTGACATGGGTAACACACCACAGTTCAACCGGGCGTGGAGTTTGGAAAAATACAACAGAAAATGCGAAACAGAACTGGCTACACACGACACGTTTGTCCACCTGTCTGTATGTCTGTACCTGTCTGTCAATTATTACAACCCCAGGGTCTGTCTGTCTTACCACCGTGTATCGACGTGTCATTAATTACCTGCAGTTTATTTACAGCACATCCATGTCCGTATTTGTAAAGCCGTGTCATCATCTACAGTATATCTACCATCTACAATACCTGTCGGTCTGTGGCTGCCTTCCACTGCACTTATTGACCTTAGAATAAGTGCCCCGTGACCGCCGGTGCGCCTGAGCTACTGTCACAGTTAATTAATTAGTGGCTTCGGGGCACCGGTGTGTTAAGCTAAACAGCGGAGTCGCCACACCCACTAATTAATTGCTCCACAAGTAAATCAAGGGTCCTTTGAGGCTGTGCCTTGGGTGAACCAACCGCCAGGTGATCACACTTTATCGTAGGTACAGACCAGTGACAGCAGCAGGGCGACATAGCACGGAGGGATGGGAGAGGTGCTCTCCATGTTTGAACTCATCAAACACCAATCGACCATCTGTCTTAGTCTTGAATATGTTTACCGATGTCAGCTTCAATCAACTTTATACTTGTTTGGATTTTTGTATTGTTCAGGAGGGTGGCTGGGTGGCTACACCAAGATCAAGAGATTACAGGCAGAATATTAGGTGCTGTGACATTCATGGTCAGATGATAATAATTTGAGTCTTGATGGCATTTTTACATGAGTGATCTATCTCATTGTATGTGTTTACATCACGAACATTTATATTGAAAATGTATCTACTGCTACTATTACAAATCTGGAAGTCCCAAAGATGGAGTTCTTTCCTGACTATGGAGCGCCTCTGTAGGAAGCAAACATTGTCATTAGTTTGATGACAAGCAGTTGGTCAGAACTATTTGGGGCGTTACAAGACGACTTTCAGGGAAGAAGAAGAAAGAAAAAAGACTGGCAGGCAGATTATGTTCATGCGACAGGATCCACCAGCAGGGTCATCGACAGCAATGAAAATGCATTGCTCATAATTTTTGTCTGGCCCCGCTGTCTTTCTTGCCGCCTGACCGCCCGCCAAGCCTGATACTTGTAAAACGGAAATAAAAAGTAAACGATCGAATGTTCGTAATTTGGATCTCTGTCAAACTGCTGTCCTCTCCCGCAATGGCACCCCACGGCGATATTCAGGTCCCGCTTCTTGCTGCCTCTTAAAATGGGCCTGAACTCAGCCTGATGGAGTCTGTGCCGCCTGCACACCAACTAGCAATCTTATTCTCTTTATTCCTCCGTGAGTGTGTCTTTGTGTGTGTGAGAGAGAGAGAGAGCGGGTGAATGAGAAGAACAGTCCCATAAAGTCATCATCAGTGGGGTTAACGACGTGACTGCCACAAGTCCATTAACATGTCATCTTCAACCAGCTGATCGGAAACCGTTCGAACATTGAAACATAGCATAGGGTTAGTTCATAGGTCATAGGGTAGACTGCACCATATTATCTGCCTCGTCGTACTGGAGAACAACCCAGATTCCTCTTTCTTCATATCCAATAAAAAAATAATAGTATATAATAGTTTTGGATGTTCAGGACATGGCAAGTCATTGGACTCCGTACCGCCGATCATAGGGTAATGATATTTGTAATTCGATATTTGCTCTGTTATTTTTTCTGTTATCTGTTTTGTTTCTAAACCTCTTGTAAACGAGAATGTGATTGCTCATTCCTCACTGACGGAGGAATATAAGGTATGCAGACAATGAAGACTATCTCATTATCTGCTCAGCTACTGGGGGTTAGCTCCCTTTGGCACATTTTCTGTCGCCATGAGTTAATGCTCTAAACCTAACCGCTGCTGGTCCCCGCACGAAGAGTATACACTGTCCACCACCCGTCCATGCTCCCTCCGAGGGCTTAAAGCAAGGCATTCATCTGCTCTGCCGTTCTTTGACTTCGTGAGAAAGCCCAGGGACAGGAAAAAGAATTTGCCGAGCGACTAGTCGATGTCACAATTTCTGTCCTCACCTTGTACGGTTCTAACGTCGTTTACCAACCCCACTTATCCAGCCTCTCGACCAGCCATCAAACGCTGAAGAAAGTAGAGGGAGTCGTCTGCCTGACGGCTAGCTGAGACTGGTGTTAATACGTTCTCCGCGACTGCCGACCGGAGCGGTGACTCATGTATGACGAACAAACAATTCCCGCACCTCCTGCAGCAGGCTGTTGAGGGGAAGACCAGCAAATGCAATGGCCGCTTCTGCCTTCTGGGTATCAGTCTATCTGATCCTTTGCAGAAGAACTCCGTCAGATTCTTTTCTCAAACAGACAAATTCACTGGAGGAGGCGGTGAAGTAAAAACTGGCGGGGGGTGAGGGCAAGGGGCTGGGGTGGTAGGGGAAAGGGCAGAAAAGGGTTTTAGGAATTAATCGTCCACACGCTGAACCCTTCCGCCCACTGTTCATCCACCGACTTGCAAACCGTCTTCCCTGGCTCCCCTAACGTCTGTTCTAACAACCGTTTCGTCCGCTGCGTCCTCGCTAGATGCTTCAGTGATGGAAGTCTCGGATAGAGCACAACGGATAAGAAGTAGAAAAGTTATGCGACGAGTGTATACAGAGGGGTTCGTGTGTGTACATTGTGTGTATACAGTCTGTAAGGAGATGTGGGGTTAAGTCTCATGTCCATGTTGTTTTTGCATGATCTTGTTTTCCTTTGCTTTTGCTTTCACTTTTGTCCTTGCTTTATTTTTCGTTAATATGTCGGGATTTCACTAATCCCATCCACTACAAATTTGGACCACTAATGTTAAATCTTGTGTCTGGTGTTACAGCGGCCCTTGCCACCATGTCCGGAGGGTGCGGCTGGTAGTTGGGGCATGCCACCCGCAGTCCTGCCACGTCAGCTGCAAGCATATGTCTACAACCCCAGTGACAGCGACAGCGCCCCCAGCGAGCGGCGCTTCCATCTGCACCTGTGTCCCATGAACAGTCGGGTGGCCTACCGTGTCATGCACCCGAGCTGCTCACCCGGTCAAGCCGATAGCGACACGTCGCACGTGTATGACTACATCTCCGACACGGAGTCCGTGCGGTGGCGAGGCTTCAACACGAGGGGCAGAGGGCTGTCCGCGGAGTACTGCACGTGCGACGACGGCATTGTTGCGGTCGCTTGTGTTGGTGGAATTGGCGGCGGACTGACCCCGGGTTTGTCGGAAGGTTACCATAGTGACCATGACCACATCACACCGCTGCAACGGGCACTCAAAGGAGAAGTCCGAGAAGCAGATAACCGGTCGGTCGGGAGGAAGAAGGATGAGGAGGAGGATACGACGACGGACGCCAGCAGCAACGAGGTGGACCGTCGCCATGCCCTCCTCCCGCGGTCCCTGCACGCGTGCGGCACAAGTTCGAATCCTAAACGCGGTCCCCGTAGTTCGTTCAACGGGGGTCTGGTGGACGGTTCTGAATGTGACGACACTGATGACGATTTCCCACACGAATCGGACCTGTCCAGGGGGCGCTCCAATCGCGCCAACGCTCTAGCTCTACATCCGGGCTATTTTCTGGATTATTTTGACAAAGACACGTCTACTGTGTGAGCTCTGGACTCTGCGAGTGAACATTTCCTCTGAGCAAGGAGCTGTCGTACAAAGTGAAAGTGGAAACTGCGAGCAACGAAATGAGAACTTCAACGTTTTTTTTTTTTTTTTGAAGTTAATGGGCGTTCCGTTGGTTTGCTGAAGCCAGCAACGATCCCATGTTCAGTGCCTAGAGGACCTTAGCGATGACACGAGATCGTGGGAAATAAACGACACTGACAGCATTCCCACATCTCATATTCCAACATGTCTCACATTCCCACATCTGTCATATCTTCGTTATTCTATCAGCATTCCTACATATCTTATGTCTTCATCTGTTTGAGATCTTGAGCATGAATGTTTATTTTGGTGGGAACAGGTGATAACTCCACAAAATCGAGCACACTGCCAAACTACGCGCGTAATTATATGCTTATGCAACTTCTTGTTTCCAGCTTTTGTTACATTTAGTTCTATGTGATTTCCTTGCAGAATTTTTTTTATAAAAATTAAATCGCGGTCTTGTCTCAAATCTTGCCACTACATCTAATCTTTTTGCAAAGAGCATGACTTTTTTTTTTTTGAAACAGGGGCATTGTTTACCTGTTGTTATGTATCAAACAACGTCGTTTTCGAAAGATTTCTCGAAGACAGCAAATAAATAATGGAGAAATTAACTGCTTCCAGGCACTGGTATATGACAGATGTATGCAAGTGAAACGAACTTTGAGGATAACTTCAAGAACATTCTGGGACACAGCATTGAAAAGTTACTGGGAAAAAGGCAGTAGTGTGATACTAAGCTGAAGGATAGTGTTGTATTAACAGGTATAAAATGTTGCTAACGGGGAGCATTAATAACGAAGATAGCCGGGAAAATGAAACAAAGCCGGACTGCTAACATGATGACTGTTACAAATGGCTGCCACACTGCTAATTAACAAATGCAATAGCTGATGGGATACAGTTGTCCTAAGGGAATTGAATCTTAATGGTGGTCACGCTCATACATCGACAAAGCAGTAGCTATGAGACAGATGGTGGCTATCCAGCTAGTAATAGGAATATTGCCAGACAGCTAGTAATAGCAATACTGCCAGACAGCTAGTAATAGCAATACTGTCAGACAGCTAGTAATAGCAATACTGCCAGACAGCTAGTAACAACAATACTGCCAGAGATTTAACAAAAGTTCAAAGCCAACCTAGGGCCGGAGGTGATGTCGTGCACGTTACACACGCGCGTTCTCGCTTCAGTGACTCCATAGTCGCATCGTGGACAACTCTGTAGTCTTTTCAGTCATGCATGCAGACGGGTGCACAGCAACATTTCTCTGTACTTCTGTCCTTTGCTTGAGTGGCTCTAACAACTTTCTAAGTACATGTCTCTCCATCCATGCTTCTAAGAGCGCGTCCTTCTAGCTTTGGTTCCATTCTAAGTTTGCTTGAAAATGGTCATTTTCAGTGATCGTACTACTGGTGTCCAAAATATATTTTGAAAAGCTGTATTAAATGCTTTTAACCTGCTGCCTTAAAAACATAACTGAGCAGCTTATGACCCTGGCAGTTCATCCGTTAGTGACGTCCCAACAACTGACGTTTGATCTCTTCCCTAAACACAATTAAGAATTAGGCTGTTCAAATAATTGAATTACTTGCTAATATTCTAAAATACTTTCATCTTATAATGAACTCATACACCTAAAAATGATGTTAAAACTCGTTCTGTACTGCTCCACAGAAGGGCTTTGAACTTTTGCAATTCATGGGCTGGCGGGACGGAGGTAATGTTAACATTTTTTCGACAGAAAATAACCAAGACCATAAACTGTTTTGTTGTTGTCTACACACTGAGCTAGTATGGAGGCAGCCAGGCAAGAGAGGCAGTTAAATCCAAGACGATAAAACAGTTTTCAGACCTCTCCCAGCAGTGATTGTACCGGCTACACAGTGACCGCCACACCCAATAAATCCTCTGCTTTGTTGCCCAGAGAGAGAGAGATGTTTAATAGCTCACTCTACTGCCACCAATCCTCCCGTTCTCAAGATGGCTGCGCAGTTGTTCGTCGACTAACGGAGGTGCAAGTTTCTCTTGCTGGGCCCTCCAGGCTTATTTACGGCCCTCGGCTTCCAGTTGTATCTGAAGTCGTCTACTTTGCAGCCAAGTGCTACTTAGTACAGGTGTGTACTTTCGCACGCTATACAGTCACTAGTAATAGGTCTCTAAGCCCACTTGTAATTGTTGTAAGTGCAGTTGCGAATCAAACAGAGTTTGCTTGTTGCTGTCCCTACTTCAGAATACAGGGAAGGTTGGTTGTCGTGGGTTCAACACCAGTCCCGACCCCTCCCCATGTCAGGAGATGTCTTTTATCATGGATTATGGAAATTGGTGACCCGTAACCGTGCCCTTCTTGTCCGGTGCATAAAGTAACGGTTTCCAGCGGTGAGTCAAGCGGTCATAGTAGCAACGGCGTTCAATAGGACACAGCACATAAAGAGATCAGAGCATTCCAACTCTTTTCAACTCAGCAGGGAGAACTGACCGCCAGGCCTTGAGTGGAGTTTGAAATGGCCCTAACTGTGATCACTTGACAGAGAGAGACCGGAGAACAGCGGGTAAGGAGCCTTGGAGTCTGGTAACAGTTCATCGGGTGGACGAACGGCTCCAGACTACCGTTAAGCCCTCAATACAGTCCGCTCCACTACTTTGTCACTGAGCCATGTGGTGCCTGAGTGTCGAAACTTACGAACATGTGAGGGAAGAGAAAGAGCTGAAATTATTTTAAATTGTGGTCAGTGAGCTTACACCAATAGAGCCACGGATTCACATTTGAAAGTTTAGTAACTATGATATTATGGCTAATTAGACTCGCAAAATCGAAGTCTTCTAAACCAGCGCTTTGTCCAGTTCAAGGTTTCGTCGTTAAGTACCGATGGGATGAAGCCTAACAGTAAGTACGCCAGTAAGCAAACAAGCGAGTCTGTAAACAATATAACCGAATTGCTCGATAGTCTTTGTAGTGGTTCGCACACACAGGTTGATGAGGTACAGTGGTAGCCTGCATTCCTTCGTTACAAACTTTGAGATGTTTGTGTGATGAGTGGCTGGTAAAGGGGTTTTCTCACCCCACCCTGTTGAGATGCTCAAGTCAAGGGATGGGAGAAAGAGTGAGTCATGGTGTAAAGCCAACGTAGGACACGGAGATGCGCATCCTTATTTTTCATTCGCTTTCATAAACAGAAAATGTTCTTTCCCAGCCATTTCCATTCCTTAGAGGAAGGCAATAATGACTGCATTTATACAACTAATGCGCCTAGTAGGCATTCAGGCAAACAGATTTCTCAGCTTGGAATACGAGAGCGTATATGTAATATGCACACCTGCGTGACTACAGGTAGATGTACACGCTCAGGTAACGTATAAGCACACACACACACAAAGTACACAAAGTTTAGAAAATATAAAATACACAGCCACTGGTTTCTACTGTAAGTTGGTCCATGTCTAAGCTGTTGATTACAGTTACATTGCATGCTCTAATGTGACAAATTTCGTTTGTCTTTTGCTGGAAACTCACCTTTTGTTCCTTCAGCGTGGCAATAAACAGTATTATTTTATAAATGCTGTCATTTGTTTATTACTACGTCCAAACATAAATACACCCACCCGTAAATTATGTTTTGTTTGTGAGTCAACATTTACTACTAAAAGTCTGTTTCTAATTATTTTGCTTTTTATCTCCTTTTCTTCTCTCCTTTCTTTTATCATGTTTTTTCCTTTCTTCTTTCCTTACTCTGATTGCTTCCTTCTTCCCTTGAACTCTGCTCTTGAATATTAAATAAAAAGTTAAACAATTTTAATTTAACAACATTTTCATTCTCATGCTTACTAAGGCATGAGGATACCTACTTTGGGTAATGCTATTAAAGGTGAGAGTGAATTAGAACATTGACTTGATGGAATACGAGAGTGATAGCAACAATGATGACGATGATGTTGAAAGATTAAATGCTTGATAATGTCAGCGATTATTTTCGCCGAATTATCACGTGCATTCTGACAGATGATGTGTTTGAATGTGTACAAGTCTGTTAATAATAAAACTGATCTTTTATTTTGTGGCATAGATTACTTTTCATTGCTCTTTTGGGCTGCAATAGCTTTAGAGCGTTATTTTTCTGAAGGGAGATAACCGAATATATTGAGATCCTCATAAAGTTTGCGGTTACTTCCCATAAAAGTAAGTCTGCGATGTGTGAAAGTGTATTAATTCATTATTGTTTTTCAGCTGTAAATTCCTCTTTGTAATACGTTCATCAGAAACTTATGTTACATACATTCACACTTCACACTTAATATAATTTGACTTATTTAAACAATACTTTCTAAAAATTGTCATCTTGAGATTTAGTGCAGTTACCGACTGTTACGTTCAAGGAAAAGGAAGAGAAACTGCACGAAATACGGTAATAGTATAAAATAGCTCATTCGTTATAACTTATATCAACCGCAATCATCACAACAATACATCCATAAAAACAGATTCTGCAACATTATTTATATATGTCTGTGTGTTCGCTATTTCTATACATAATTATACATAAAACACGGAAGCACGGTTCCTAATAATAATAATAATAAAAAATCCTAAGGAGCATGCTCTTAGAGCTTAAGAACAAGAACGAAACATGGACAGCATACGAGGTACACGAAAACAAACAAATAATATATGAGCTATAAAAGAATCAACAACCGTACTCAACGAAGAATAAAATAAAATACAGAAAACACAAACAGGAACCAAATAACAAGAACAAGAGCTGAGAGTAACAAAAGGAAGGGTGTGACAAAGGACTGGCATTATGGGAAAGGGAGTTAGGAGTCATGTTTACAGAAGAGCTGTGTTTTCAGTGCACGTTTAGAGGAATCAATAGTGGGTAGGTGGCGGGTATGGAAAGGGAGAGAGTTCCATTGTTTTTCTGCACAATAACTAAAAATCCTGTGGCCATATGTTGTTGTTTTGGTGACAAGAGTAAGGACACGATCATCAGATGAGGAGCGGAGTTGTCTAGCTGAGATGTAAGGGAAGAGCAGTTCAGAGAAATAATCAGGGCAGGTGGCAGCAAAGACATTAAAACACAGCAAGGACAGTTTGCACTGGATGCCAGAACGGATGGGAAGCCAGTGTAGAAAACTAGGGAGATGGTGGCGTGGTCCCGGCAGAGCTCTAAATAAAGTTTATTTATTAAAGAGTAAAGTTGATTTATATAGCACTTTACACCACCATCAACAGTACAGTCTACAGCCTTGTCATTGACATTTGACAAACCAATAAAGTGTTCTGCTTCTGGAAGTAGCTTAAGGTTATCATGACTTTTGTACACATGCACGCATGTACGTAGAAGATAAATGTATAATGCATGATCCACAGATCACACGGGTGTCCCATTCAGGAAATCGAAGTAACTTACATGTGCAATTTCAGGGATTTATTTGATTGTGGGCATAGATTTTATTCACATTTTTTTTACTGGTATACATGATCGTAGTTACACCCCAGAGGGTGGATGACTATGGTGGTCTGATTATAGCATGCGGTATGGAGACACCCGGGGCCAGGGAAATCCTTTAGACCCTGTGAAGTCTTACTCACAACGATGCAATGTCGGGTCTTATGAGTTCCAGGTACAAATCTCGCAAGTTACATACATGCCGATGAAATAGGGATCTTCCTAAAACTGTGGCTATGTATCGAGGCCAAGACAGCCTCGGAGGTAGCCATAAGCGTGTATGGCGTGTTGGTGGTGTGTAACACAGGAGACTGAACTGGGCGTAGAGGCTGCGTACACGTACAGTACAGGTGTGGTACTTGTCTAACGAGGTTGAGTAACCCACGTACACCTGTCATTCCAGGTAAACATGAATTTTTTAGCTGAAGTTATTACGCTATAATGAGTCTCACTAGCCTGCCTAAGGTTCAAATTAAAGTCCCTTAGTTATTACCAAAAACAACTAAATTTTACAGGCATTTAAGATTGTTTACCGAAAGAAATATTACATACATATATTTTCTGCATGGCTGCGTAAAAAACATTCTCAACACAAAATCTAGTATTGCCGCTTCAAGGGGCAGTGAGTTGTTAGTGGCTCACCATACCTAACCTCTTTCCGTCGCCTTATGATGGTAAGTCAGTGCACCGACGGGTGCAAATGTCAGACCCACGCAACTGGCGACTGTGCACTTCAATGGCACACACTCACCAACAGACGACAGTGCGAGTGCCTCCTCTTCGAACTCCTAAAACTTACACATGATCAGTAAAACTCATTCTCTCGACGTTTATGTTACTGAGTGTGTGTGTGTGAGAGAGAGATAAAACAGTAATGGAAAAGATAACATCTTTTTGCGAGGTTGATCTGCCAAAACGAAGAAAGGCGATGTCTGAATAAATCCTCAGGACACGCAGCTGTGTGCAGGAGTGACGCAGCGGCCGCGCAGGTGAGAGCGTGCGAGGGTTGTTTTGATGTGACACGCCCCGCCTAGTAGCGGCCTTGACAGCACAGCGGTACGTACACATCGCCGTTACTAGTGACGTAGACAGCACAGCGGTACATACACATCACCGTTACTGATGACGTTGACAGCACAGCGGTACGTACACATCGCCGTTACTGGTGACGTACACAGCTCAGAGGTAGGTACACATGGCCGTTACTGGTGGTGACGTAGACAACACAGCGGTACGTACACATCCCCGTCACTGGTGGCGGTAGCACGTACCTCTTGTTACACGATGCGATACATCGGACAGATCGAGTGCGCCCTACTCACCTTCATAAATGAGAGGGCGATGCGTTTGCCGAAGATGCCAGATAATCCTATTACAAGTGCACATCTCGGTGCATATTAAAACTAATATTGCTAACATTCACAGGCCTGACGAGAGGGGGGGACAGGGGGGTCTGGTGTACCCGGGCCCGCGGCTGTCAAGGGGGCCCGGCCTTGGTCAGTGGATTTTTTTTTCTTCTTCTCCTTTTCTTTTTCTTTTAAAGAAAGGTCTAAGGACAGAACACCCAAGCATTACACATGCAGAAGTTGAGTTTGAGTGTAGATATTGAGATTCGAATTGTAAACATACATTATATACTGGGAAAATAATTTACGATTACAAGTACAAGGGGCCCGGAGAGGTCTGTCCCAGGGCCCGGGCTGGCTCTCGGCGGCCCTGAACATTCATCCCTTACGGTGCCATGTTTGGATTAGAGCCAATTTACCATCTGAAGTTTTATGCTTACACTTTTCAGTCCAACACCATTACTGGAATTCAGTTTAATTTGTATTTTTACAATTAAGTTTATTTAATCGTAGAAATTTACAGTGTCTCAGAGAGAAGTGGAGAAAAAAGCCGTTAATTGTAAACAGAAAGGACTTGATTACCTGACCATGGAAAGTGCAGTCTTAATAAATTGTTTGCTACATGAAGAAGAATTGTTTTTCTTGAAGAAATGTATACTGCATTAATGAATAATCAGGAATGGAGAACCGTCCTGAATCTAGACTTTTATTCTCTTGTAGCAGGTGTGAACCTGCACAAAGGACTGACATGCCAGCAAGTGAGCCACGAGGCTGTATATCTTCTGTCGTCCCATCAAAGACACGCTGCTACTCACGAGCATCTAAATATAGACCGCGGCACTGAGCGACTGCACTGAGTTGTCTGTCGACACCCACCCCGTGTCCAGGACTGACTACCATCACCAGACACACAATTGTGTAATGAAGCATCCATAACAAGCCATCGAAGTCAGCACACTCAAAATATTTTATCTCTCCTCGCTGATCGTGTCGCCCGCTGGCAGGCATTCCACAAGCGACAGTGCAGTGCGAGCAGACGACAGCCTGACGTGTCATGACACTGAGGCCAGTGCTGACGCACGCAGGGTGAAGCACTCGACAGCTCAGATCAGCATGGAGCATGCAGGCCCACTCACGAGCTAGGTAAGTCAGTGCACTCTGCCTTGTGAACTAAATGTTTGAGTTTTTGCACAGATAGCTGTTCTAAAGTCAGTTGCCATTGGTCACGGTTAGACGACTGTGTACGTGTGCTGTGTATGTATGTGTTGTGGCAGTTGGCGGCGAGCGTTTTATTCGAACCCTAAAGAATGCACCTTGAGGGCCTAGCTTTGATAAGCTGACCTCGAAAAAAGAAAACTAGGGTCGTGTCAGTTTTGTTTATGTTTCTATATCTGCCTTGTCACTGAGTGGTGTGACCTGACTGTCTGTCAGTTGTCTTCATATTCGAGGAAGTGTATTTCACCTGAATATATATTTTTTAATATCTTGTGTGATTTGTGATTCCATGCGTGGCGATGCGCCAGGTCTTAATGTTTGTATTCAGCTGGGCGTGTATGATAATGGGGAAGACAGAAGCGATGGGGGAGAATAAAACGTTCATTATTTTACACATCACTGCACTTCAGCAGCAAACTGCAGGTGTTTCCAGGGAAGCTCATTGGGCAGGTAGCCGGCAGAATAGATGTGCCAACACACCTGCAGCGGCTGACAGATTAGTATGTGTAAACAAGGTTGCCACCGTAAAGCTCGTTGTCATGCAGCGGCCATCACATCAGCTCGATCGTCTTCAAACGGTCACGCTTCACGCGCCTGATGCTTCGGTGGGGGACAGCATTCTTACACCCTCAATATGCACAAATATTTCAGAAGGTAAACGGATCCTACAATTAATTTGACACACAAAAAAGGGATAAGCATGCAACCCACCCCATGTTTTCTCCTGTCCTTTGTGTGCTGCTGTTGTGGTAGGTCCGCGTGCCTAATGAGGTTTGTTGTTTTCTTTTAAAAACACACTCTGGCTCTGTGTGTGTTATAAACATAGGTATTGTGAGTGAGCTGATAACATGGGTATTGTGTGTTATAAGTGGTAAGTACATTCCAGTCAGTTTGTCCACCCCGAGGCCAAGGTGAGCACGCACAGAAGGATGCAGCCGGATGGTGCTGATGGTTACACTCGAGCTGCACGTCACCCACCACGTGAGTCCTCGTAGAGACAAAGGACAGAAACAAATTCAAAATTCAATTCACGCTTGACTGATTTTTCCCATCGTCTCAGACTGTAGTCTCAGGAAGTGTTGACTTGCTGTGCTTGAGAGATCAACAAAGGAGCTTAATGGAATCAATAACTTCTTAAAACACTGATATGATGGAGAGACATATAGCTGCCTTTGCTCGAAGCCAGCTACCCGCCACACTGGTAATCGTACTCAATATTTCGAGTGGTTCGCCGCAGTATTTTTATTATTATTATTATTTTATTCATTTTTTATTTTTGTCATAAACTTTCAGCTTTGGATGCTTTTGTTTTCTTGAACTGCTTTAATTCTTTAACTTCGAAAACTGAGGAGGTAGGCGTCAATCTGTTCGAGTTCAACGCTGGACATGACGAGTAATAAAGATGATCGCTTTGCTGGTTATAGGACATGAGTAATAAAGATGGCTGTCTGCTAGTTTCAGCACATTCTGTTACAGAGCAGGCACAGAAGATATGTTCTTAGATCAGTCGCTGCAACGATTTCACGACAGTTGGATGATGATGGTGATAAGAAAAAGAAAATGAGAAAGGAACTGGACTTTATTCTCCTTTCATTTGATGACCTTTCAGACGGGGATGTTTATGTCACTGCTGGCTTCAACTCAACATCAGAACCAGCCTCTCAGTGCCCCCCGTCTTGTGGTCAGTCGTGGCTGAGTATACACAAGGCACCTTGCGTGCATCTCCAACCGTTTTCTCCAAGACTCTCCCCCCCTCTCATAGCTTTGGTAAGAAAAATCCTCCAGGGACGCTATAGGCTCTGGGGTCACTAACGGTCTCCCAGGGGCTGCAGCCAATGGCCAGCGCCCACGACACCCAAGCCACGTGAATGTTTTTCGTGCCCAAACCGTGGACAGGGAAGGGAGGGGCGCAGAACAGTGCACCCCCATAGCTACAGCAAGCAGACGTCGCGTGACGTAGCACGAGAATGACGTCAGGCGCTGCTACGTCAGCGGGAGCAGGCCTTGACCTTTTCCCGCGAACCGGATTAAAAAATGGCTGAAACGAAACGTCATCCGTCGTCTGCTGCGAGCTACCTGTCTAATATCGGAGTCCCCAAGCGCTGAGAGACAGGCAGGCCTAGAACAAAGTATGACACGTGACAGAGTAAACGAAGATGGATAAAGATAAAGGTGCATGTAGAGGTCTGTTCAAAGTGTGAAGCCGTTTGTCTACAGTCATTTGTTACGGCTCATGCTGCAGTCAACCCACCTCCATATCAGTATTTCTTTCTATTTAAAGCGCATGGAGACGTTTCCAATTGAAGTATTTAAGTCGTTGTTTCAGTTGTAACAGCTTGTGCTTGATAATCAGCTCACTTAAGCATATATATATACAGTGTTTATTGACACTTAGCGATGTGCCAATATTGTTTCTCAGAAGTGGAATTCCGATACACGGGTGTCAGCCATGACAGGTCTGTTTGAGCGAGTGGACCAGACGCCTCGTGTTGAGACAGATGGATTTGAGCATCTGAACAACTTCATCGTCTTCAACAATGGCCGCGACGTCCTGGTTCGAGGAATTTCCTCGCAAGAGAGCTTAACATCAAACCTCATCCAGTGCACAAGGATGCCTCTCTCAGACTCCTGCCGATACTACACGATGAAAGTGGAGACGTTGGAAACAGGTAAAATAATCATCACACATTTTTATTTATCTCACTGTTTGTCTGCCTAGTTGGAATTTGATAATCCATCGTCCTAGATGTCTAAAATCTCACTAGTTACTCATTTCCGGTGCCAATGCAATATTAAATCATTTTCAGCCATCTACAAATAGTAAAATAACTAAATTTTTTTTTTATATTCTGTGTGAGAACTTACAGACCGAGTGAGGGGAGATATGTAAGCTGCACTGAGAGTAGTAACCTATAGCTATGTCCCCTAGTTTGTGTGTCCGTGTACGTGTGCTTTGATGGATACATGCGTTTGTTCCCTGTGTAAACAATTTTATGTTTGTGACTTGTGTAGACAATTTTCTAATGTTCGGCCTTACCAACAAGTGTCTTCCTGGGGCACCAATGTGGACCGTTGACCGGTCTGTCCGTTACCATAGTAACGACGGAGGTGTTTTCAACGGCGACCTTGGAATCCATACCTACCATTCGTACAATGAAGGTACTAGTCAAATCTCTCTTTTTCTCTCTGTGTCTCTGGCAGCACAGATACATTACAAACATTAATACATATAAAAGAAGAAAACAAACTATTTTCTTCTGATAGTTTATAGTATGTTTCAAAAAGTAAAATACCTTATTTTGACTTTTATCATTGCTGAAACGTGCTTGCTGCCAATAGCGAATACACATGGTGGACATGAAATAATAAAAGAAGGTAGCCTTTTGTTTTCACTGCTTTTCTCACCGTCAAACCGTGTAAGGTAGAGCTCTACACGGAACAGAAGACCAGTGACACTTGTTTGCAATGTTCCTCAGGTGACACAGTGACATGCAGACTGGACTACGCTGGGTCAGACCGGAGTCTCATCAACTTCATGCACAACGACTGGTCAGTTAGTTTTCTTACCTATGACATATCAGACTTCCATAATTATTTTTATTTAGCATACGAATTTTACGACAGAGCTAATCGCAAAATGTTACACGCATTGAATTCTTTGGAATGAATGTCAACAGATCGAAATATGTCTAAGGATAAGTATTTACTGTGAACTTGAGACTCATGTATTTAGTCATTTCCTGTGATTGTAGGCAGGACTTTGTACAATGAGGAAAAATCACACACTACATTTATATAAACTTTTCCAATTGTGAGCAATGAATTCTATCGGAATCACATGGAAAATATCACTGAAAATTGTGTCTGTACAGCTTCGTGTACAGACAGTGGGTTAACCTACCCCCGGATCAACTGTACGCTACCATCGGTGTCTCGAGGGGTAGGGCAGAGCTGACTGTAGAGTGGCCAGAGCCAGATAAAGGAGACATACCCATCAAAAATGTAAGCAGCCAATTAGGGTTGTCGCTAAATATCGCTAGTATACTGATAGTCTCAGCTTAGCTACTTTCTATCGAGATATTAAATGTTCCCTTCAGCTCATGTTTTATTCCTCTGATCCTACTTTGTTGAAGGATAACCGTCGTTTTAACCGTCTTTCTACTACCATCTTGAAGCATTAACTAGTCACTGAAGTGAAAATGCTTTTGGAGGTTGTTGAAACCAATAAGGCAAAAAACAAATGCGTACTTATGGTGATGTCAGTAAATGCAATCATCCAAATTTTATTCCTACTCCTTCTGTTCCACTTTCATTTAGAGTCCATTTATTATTGTTTACTGCAATTTCGAGTGATTTTACCTCTCAGCTCAAGGGTTATCATTGAATCCGCATTTAATGTGTCACTTCAAACCCTCAGGACTTGCCCTCCAACTGGTTTGGCTGGAAAGGAATTGGCAGGGACGATGAGGCCTCAACATTTGTCTTGACAAACATAGACTCCACCATTCAGAGAGAGGCATTCAATGTGCAGTGTCCACTGGCCTTGACCAGAGGTACGGGGATCGCTGATTTTAAGCAACAAGTACTTGTGCAGGCTCATTGAAAGGTCCTAGTTGCTAATAATGGCAAAGTCCGAGGGCGAAATGTACGGGAAAACAGAAAAAAGCTTTCAGAAAAAGAGTTGAGCTTCAAACAGTCGGGTGTCAATATTGTGGCCCATAGGGAGTGGTAAAACTTATCAAAAGCTACTTTCGAACTTGTTCATGACAAGCATTGACTAAAATCAATGTCAAGATTAACATCAATAGCTTCATGTGGAATAAACATTTTATTGCAGATTTCACTTACTTTGAAGTGGAAATATTAAGGAAAGCCTCAACCACAGAATCGGAGGGCCACGGAATAGGACTTGTGTCTGGTAATTGTGAGGCATTTGTCTACCCTGGGTGGACCACAAATTCCATAGGTTATCACAACGATGATGGTGGCCTGTACGTCAACGGCGATAAAGTGACAGGTAATGCTTTCAGGTATATGGTATGTACCCAATAGTGCAGAGTATTTTGTACCGTGTGAACTAAACAGAAGTGTGCAGTGCTTCTAAGAAATTCAAGTAACTTTTTTTTTATTTCTTACAGTTTCTACATTAAAACTATTGAAAATTATTATATAGTATGGAGTCAAACCTTAATTTAATTGTCGTAACAGGTAGTGGTGGAGGTATGTCAGTATGTTGGGTTGCTTTTCTGTTTATTATTGATGTTTTTCATATAATGGTTGTCACTTTATTCGTGCGGGTGTGCCAGTACGCAGCGGCGGCGTTAGGGGGTGGCAAATGGGGCGGCCGCCCCAAGCCCCGCTCTCGAAGGGGCCCCGCGCTTTATGAGTCAACTTAAAATATATTCTGTGTTAAATGGAAAAATGCTGAGAGGGGCTCTTTAAATTAGACTTCTTCAAATTCGCCTATCTAACTGTATATAAATCAGTACTTCCGGCATCATATCAATAGGGATATTGATATATGTACTCCATTACCCCGGCCCCGCGCGGATTGTCGGCCCCAGGCCCCGCGTGGTCCTAGCGCCGCTTCTGCCAGTACGTACGTGTGTATAAAAGTGAGAGAGTGTGTTGGTTTGTGTGTATGCTCTTCCCTGTGGAAGGTTGTGTTGAGGTGTACATGTATAATAACATCTGATGCCGATGCTCTTTCCGCAGTTGTAACTGACGATGATCTGACATGTAAGGAAGGCGACAGAATGGGCTGTGGAGTTATCTTTCCGCTCGATGTTCAAGACGAGGACATGCGAGAGCCCATCTTGGTGCTTATTTACTTCACGAAGAACGGACAGCTCGCGCACAAGTCGCGCATGCGTCAGCCAAGAGGCGGCTTCTTCCCCTGCATAGCCTTCTGTCACATAGGTAGGCCTTAGTCCAGGGGTGGGCAATTAATTTTCCCAAGGGGCCTCATGAGAAATAGGAATGGTTTTAGAGGGCCGGACTAATATAGTTAACTCAGTTTTACCCAATATTGTATATATAGTATATATACTGGCAGGCGGGCCGGTCAGAGACGGGAGGCGGGCCGGATCCGGCCCGCGGGCCGGCGTTTGCCCAGGTCTGCCTTAGTCAATGGAGCACTTTGCATGCATCGCCAACTGCTGCATGTGTCAGCACATATCAATTCATCTCCAGTTTCATGATAAAGTGGGTGCCGGTCCAGCCCCGTTCTTGATGTTTTATCACCAAGACAACGCGGATGTCAAATGTAACAACATTTGTCAGGGTGATTGCCGTCCGGTAACTCCTCACCACACACGAGTAACATGGCTTTGTAATCCGGTTTTTAATCATTTTTTGTTAAATCACACAAAATGTCCATTAAGTCTGTTAATAATTTTGTCGCAGATTGCACACTGGTGATGGAGGCTAGGGAAATATGAGCATAGACATGGCACTCAACAATCTGAAAGAGAACGCCAGCTCTCTATTGTGGGCAATCGGTTTTCATTGTTTTTGGTGTAGTCTGGGGGCAAAAATCGATGGCAGATTGAGTTGTGCGAGGGTCGTTCAAAACGTTCTAAGCCTTCCCCAGAAGGAGAGGCAGAAACAAAGCAGTTTTTCACCATTTTTCTCTATAGTCCCCCTTGACATCAATGCATTTGGTCCAGTGATGTTCAAGCAATGCAATCTCATCATGGAGGAAGGTGGCGTCCTGGTCCCCCTAAACTCCTCCACAGCACAGATGACCTTATCATTGTTTCCTAAATGGCAGCCACGTAGGTGGGATTTGAGTTTGGGAAACAGAAAAAAGTCAGATGGAGCTAAGTCTGGTGAATAATGAGTAGCAGTTAAAAGCACAGTTGGCTGTTTTAGCTGCTGCAACCTGAGCAGAGTGAACGGGCGAGTTATCCTGGAGCAAGAACACACCTGCCCTCAGCTTCCCTCTGCGTTTCAACTTGACTGCTACCTTCAGTTGTGTTAATTCTGATGCCTAGTACTGCCCGTTACTAGTTTTTTTTCTTTTCCAGGTAGTCTATCATGGTTATGAATTCAGAAACTACCCCCCAAAAAACAGAAGCCATTCCCTTCCCAACAGACGTTTCCTGCTTGAACTTCTTCGGGGATGGAGATACTTACTCGGGCCTCTGTTTTTACTTTTAGATTTTTTTGCTGTACGCTTCTCCTTTGTATGGTGCACACAAATTAAAGCAGAAATCTGTATTAGTTTTTCTAGCTTTATAAGAAGTGATAGTGTGTTATTATAGCAAAATTGTTCAGCTATGGCTCTTCTTTCTGGGTGAGGCTGAGAACTTGTTGAAAGACCCTCGCGTTTGATATTTCATATCTGCGGTTAGATTACTCAACGAGGGAGTTTTGCAAATCGCAGATTTATCAGTATTTGACGTTCGTGCTGGTAGACATGTTGGTAGAATGTGTGCTAATCACACACTCTTAGTTCGATCCATTGGGTATTGAACCTAAAGCAGTAATGGCAAAATCATTAAAACGCTCATTTCATGCCATCATCGACAATAATTGTAGTAGCGTTAGCTCTCCGTATTAGCTTAGTGACACCCACTGACAGTGACACTGACACACACATTAAACAGCCGAAAAACTGGACACACTTGTAGACAGGTGGGAAAAGAGACACAAGCGGAGTGTGCTGAAGGGCAGGAGAAGCCGACAGCCACACTGAAAGTTGACAGGTAGGAGAACAACTCAGGGGAATTAAGCTATGCTGATTCTTGCTGTCACATATCCAGGACATACAACTCTCTGTCTCTCACCCAGGGGACGAGATCCGACTGGACGTGAAGTGCGAGCCGCCTGCGCTGACCTCCGACCTACACCCTTTGCTGACCACATGCGAGGCGTGCGCCGACTACCGCTGCACCGAGGTCTTCCTGCTGCGCGACTTGACGCACAACTCCGCCACAGTCCGCCTCGACACCGACCACGACCAGGCCCAGCTGCTGCAGTACCGAGCGGAGCCGCTCCGCAACCTCGGGGACGCCTTCTACATCAGCGTCACCGACTTCGGTATGCACCTGCCGGGGTTGGCCTTGTCACGTGGTCCAGCCTCCTCGTGCGCTTTGTCACACCCTTGATGAGTGCATGTTACAGAGAAAAACAGTTTTCTACCCCTCCTGTCCTCCTGGTGAAGAGTCAAAGGCAGTTATGTCAGCCAATTGTCAGCTTTGTGTCAAAGTAAAACTATTATTCCAGTAAACTTTTAGCAGGGTGTGACAAAGAATGTTAATAAATACAGAGAAATTCATTTTACATATAAAGTACTTTTGTACCATCGGATATGGAAGTGTGTCATTATTTGTTGCAGGTGTCACCACAGAGATTCAGATGGGGGTCTCCACGGAAGGCTTTAAGCTGGAAGGAGAATTTCTAGGGTCAGAACCGACATCTTGTGGGTACATGCTGAAACTGGGTACAGTGGTGTCCAAAGACGGCATGAGAGCAGTGACTAAATGGAATCCAAACGAAAGTAAGTGAACACGACGAACAGGCCTGACGAGAATGACTGGGCAAGGGGTAGCTGGGGGTGGGCAAGGTTCCGGGTCCGGGGAAGTGAGGGGAACTGGTTTTGGGATTAGACTTGAAGATGTCGAGTATCCAGTTTGCAGTGTACAACACCCAGACCTAGTGGAGTGTGGTGGGCCAGTAGTGTAGTGAAGCTGGGTAGTGAGATGTAGTCTATCATGTTGCATTTATTTTTATTAAGTTGTTAGTGAAGTCGGTTCTTACTAACACACTTATACTGTACTAGAGGTGTGTACGTAATCCTTACTTACATCTCTCGTGACACACATAAGTCAGCTATTATCTCCTCAAATAAAATATAGATACCGCTTGCAAGGCGAATCTAAACAAAGTTTAGTCTTAGGTGTGAGAAGCCTCAAAGAAAAATAAAAACAATGTTAAAAGGAAGAAACGTAACAGTGAAATGTGTATAGAATGTATGCTTCTTTAAACAGTTTGCTTATGCGTTATTAGGAGGTTTGATTGGGTAAAATTACTCAAGGTAACGGTCGAGCCGGCAAATGATCAAGTTGACCTTTGACCGCTATTTATCTTCTTCCTATGTGGAAAACAAAGGACGATATCCGATTTAGTGTGATAGAAAAATTATCTTTCCTCACATCTGGACTAAAGTCAATGTGTTCTGTTGCTATTCAGATCAAATCATTGGCTGCTACCTTGATTACATTGATGATGGTGGGGCGGTGCTGTGCTTCACGATAGATGATCGTTTGATTGGCCGAGGTGTGGTTGCCAGGGCAACAGGTCTCAACAGTGCCTTGTATGCCTCCATCGTGATATCTGCTGGACCCGCCGAGATCAAAGTAAACTGGTCAGGGATCCTCAATTCGACCACATTGAAGAGAGAGCAGGTGAGGAAGTAGTTCTGAAGTCATGACTTGTACACCTGTTCACAAGTACATTGACATTGTACATGTTGTCGTGTCTTGTGCATTGTATACACGTACATTGTACGTATCATGAGCATATTGTTTCGTACTGTCATTCTACATAATTTTCTAACTAACCTGTTGGACTCATTATAGGAGGTATATAATCAAAAAGCTATAGTGTCCCATTACAAGTGTCGATGTAATGCAAAACAGAAGCGACAAAAATCGCCGGATCCAATTTAGTCTGTGTTCACTTACAGAGGAAGGCAGAGGACTGGCTGCGGTCATCTGTAATCAGGGGACAAAATTTCAGGCTGGAAAGAAGGCCCTCGGAGGGTTACGCTTTTGCTGCCTCGGCGCAGGATTGTCTGCCGCTTGTCATAGGTAAGATGTCGCTCCAGTGGCCGGTTCTTTCTTTCTGTTTGCTCGGTGGTCGTAGTCATCACGGTGATGTGATGATGATGATGATGTAGTTTTATAGCGCGCTAGTATCCGCATCACAAAGATGCGCTTAATGCGCGGTGATCCCAGCATGTATGACAGGCTGCATTATAGTGATGTGTGACAGGCTCTAATCATGGGGTTGTATGGCAGGTTCCTCCATGTTTAGCGTGCGCCTGCTAGGCGGCAAGGAGCTGCCAGCCGTTGGCGTGAGTCGCGCGACCACTGACGTCAACAACGTGCTGGGGTCGGACAGCGGCGAGATCTGCTTCCACCCGACCTCCAGGAGCACACTGTCCAACAATGGTTAGCCATATACCTCTGTGTGTGTGTGTGTGCGCGCGCGCGCATAAAGTATAGACAATATTTATTATATTTCATTTTTATGTGAAGCGATTAGAGATAGATGTGAGTGGCGAAAGATAGATATCGTAGCAAAGAGTATACCTCTTATGGAAGTATGAAGGTCGCTTTTTCTGGTGATTGTATTTTTATTTTTAAGGTGTGGTAAGGTATTATGAAGGTCGATATGTCTGGTGACTGCAGAAAACAGAAGGGTGGCCAACGCCCCAGAGATCCGCGTGGGGGACACGTTGCAGTGTGCCGTGGTGTTCTCGCGGCCCGCTGACCGTGTTGAACAGAAGGTGATTGTCATCTTCGCTGTCAACGGTGTCATCTTCCACGAGTGTCGTCTGCAGGCCTCGTACGGAGGACTTTATCCCACCGTAGCCTTCTCCTCCTCCGGTACCAACACAGTCTTACCATTTTCAGCCTTAACTTAAAAATAAATGCTAGTTACATCTTTTAACTGTAAAACGCAGTGTAAAGGGTAAGGGGACAACAAAATCATTGGATGATGTAAAAGCAGCTTGTATATAAATCTTCAACAGTGTAATGTCTTGCAGTTTAAAAGTTTTTCTTGCTTTTGTGGTTTTATTTATTTCATCTTTATGTTTTTGTCTCTGTCGTTTGATATTTTCTATTTATCTCTCATTATGTTTTTGTCTATCTCTGTGGATTGACTTTTCTACCTTGTGCAGGGGGCGAAGTGGAAATTCTTTCAAATAAAACCATCCTGCCCATTCCTGACACAATTCGTGACAAGTGGCTTAACCAGAGAGTAGATGACACCACCGACAATGTTGCCGTTAGTCCAGTAAGTGTTTGTGAAGTGCTGCCAAATGGACAACCTCGGAAAGTTGAAAAAATAGGTGGGTGAATAAAAGTCACATTGAATCGATTACATTTTCATTACCGTTCTTTTTACCACCACCACCACCCACCCCCCCCCCATCATCATCATCATCATCAGCAGCAGCAGCAGCAGCAACATGATTTTCACAGCATTTCCTAATCTATCTCTTCACATTTCACCACAAACAGACAGTCGGGTGAAATAGTATCAGAATGGTTATGTCTAAAGTCGCCTTGGGCATTGAAGGGTGTATATTGGATCGATCTGATCGGTTCCTATCAGTAGTGAAACTACTAAACACAAAGTAGAGGAGTAGTTTGATATTGTGTCGCCAGTTTAGCGTTGTTTCTAGAGCAGCAGCAGTAGCTAGCAGTTCCAGCCTATGTCCTCCGTGTGTTCCAGAAGCGTGTGTGCCGCCACCTGTTGTGTCTGACGCCGTCGTCGTCTACGCCAGCTACGCCTTCGCCGACCGCGACAACGTGGCGCGCATTCTGAACGAGTGAGGCCTGAAGTCACCTTAGTGCGGCTATAGGCAGAGATGACCCTAGTGGTCACGTGTAAAATACGTGTGTTTACACATGATCCACGTGTTTACACACGATAAACGTGGTTACACCTCATAAACGTGGGCTGCATTCTCCTTTAGATGATTTGTAGCATTTGACATTGTGCATGCTTGCTTATTTTTTATTCATTTATTTTCACTGATTTTTAAAATACGAATCGCCTACCTCAAGCATTTAAACTTACAACTAAAGCTAAACAACTTTGAGTTAGATCCTTCTATGAACTTTTCGCAAGCTGGTGTCAGACGAATATGACCAGAAACTTATGTAATGGTTAAATGTAACAGTACTTGATGCCAGTATTGATGAAGAACAAACCATGCACGCCTCCTTTGAAGATTTTTGAAGTTGCAGTCTGTTCCGAATATTTCGTTCAGTGAGGAGGAATCATCTACTTACAAAATGCCAGAATTGAAGCAAGCTCGAACTCGAGTTCGCGCACAAATATTTTATTTAAGATACATACACTAACAGCTTGACAATGTCACACTAACGGCTGAGTGGGCTCACCGAAAATTACAATAGAGCCAATAAAATTTAACAAAGACATAAAATAAAAAAATAAAAAACATTAAACAGATCTTGTGTGCAATAAAAGGATAATATTGCACATAAAATATGATTGACAGCAGGCAACAGGAGCATACACGAATGTGCGCCGCGTGCTGCTGTTGCTCGGTTGTATTATGGATTTCTGTGAAGTTGTGACTTTTAATAATTGCTGAAAAAATGGATTATTTTTTTTAACATAAGTCATACATTGAAATTTAGGTTTTTTAAAAAGCTTGTTAAGCTGTTCAAAATTCGACGAGTAGAGGGTGTGAAGGGAACAATATTTCTAAAAACAAGACTTGTTAATACTTCATTAACATGACATACCGAAGTCTCTTTTTTTTATTCTTATCAAGACTTCGAAGGTTCATTGAACTTAAAGAATAAGACCCAAACCAATTTTTGTTTCATAAGTATTTACAACAGAAAAAGACAAGTATCTTAACATTGACATTTTGTAGAATAAAGGTCTCTGTGAGTGAAAAGCAATGTTGATGCCGACAAAACCTGACATTTTGCTGACACTGGGGGCGCCAGTCGTCTGCTGGGAATGTTCACGTGACATAAATCGCAGCATCTTCGTTTGCTTTACCTAGAAAATCCATGAGAAAGAAGGTTTGAAACTGGGAACTAAGTGAGCTTGAATGCAGTTTGCTAACCATGTTTAGACGACAATAAGTTTCGGATAATGAACACGTAGCCATGAACCCAGATCTGTGCAGACAGAGGTCAACCCATTACAGGGAGGTAGGGGGAGGGGTCGAAACGATCCATAGGTACGGTTTCAGAGGCACATTACCCGGCAATTAACTTTAAAGTTTCACCGCCAAGACAAAAAAAGAAAGGCAAGCGATGATTAACAGGGGATCGTTTTGAAACAAATGCACACAAATTAATACGAGCCCCGGAGGTTTCTCTAAATGATGTTTCTGTAGACTGAAGCCGCAGGAGGGTCAATGTCTGTAACTGATGTTTCTGTAGAATGAAGCCACAGGAGGGTCAATGTCTGTAACTGATGTTTCTGTAGAATGAAGCGGAAGCGGCCTGTCATAAAGGTCGAGACGTCGCTGTCACGCGCAAGTCTCAAAGACAAGATCGACGCCATCAAGTGTGCCGACCTGCTGGTATTGTTCCTCAGCAAAGCCTTCTACAACAGCCATGAGATGACCACTGAGTACGCCTGCATCATGGGAGAGCCCGGTAAGGATGAACTGTGCAGGGAGAAGACATTGTGATAATTATGATATTTTACCTCTTGCTGTTACAGTCTGGAACACTCCTGGATATGGGTGTAAGTGTGAAAGTGTGGAGAGTGGGATCCATGAACTGGTCAAGGTTTGCGGTTTCAGGAGTTCGTGTGATTTTGTGCGCCACCGGGCCGGACAGCTGGCCGCCCAGCGACCTGTTCAGTGAGGTGGCCGGCGAGCTGAGTAAAGTCCCGCGCGTGACCCTCAAGCGAGATGCGGGGGGCGTGGCCAGCACGGAGCCCCTGGAGAAGCAGGTGGACCGAGTTCTGAGGGAGAAACAGGCGAGTGTGGAGTAGACAGACTCAGCAAGTGCTCACCAGCTCTTGAGGCTGCGAGCGCACGCGCTACTCTTGTGCATGTACATAGAAGCAGACGACTTGATTCTCTCTCTTGCTTCTGTCGCTTGCTCGCTGGCTAGGTGCTAATGGCTTTTCCTTGTCCCCATGAATTGGGTTTCAACAGCAATAATGTTAGTTAAATGTGGCAGTTTTAAATGCTTATATAAATGACAGTTAATGGCAATTTTAAAGTTCAATGCCCATGTTAAATAAAGTCTTATTTTGACATAGTCAGGTTGTCTTCTTCATGTGTATGGCTGCCTACGTGTCCGTCTGTCTGTCTCACTCTCGATCTGTTGTGCACTCAGCCACACGAGTACATCCGAACACGTAGAAAAATAGAAGCTTAAAGGCACAGTTTAGAATCAAGAAATGTTAATAATAGATTATCGCCTCTCTCTCTCTTCGGCTTCTAGGACGATTCTAGTTGCTTAGCTAGCTTTGACAAAATCCTGTGCAGTTAACTTGACTGTCACTCAGACATGACTCACCTGCTCCACTATTCTGACGGTTGCGTCGTATGATGGCATTTGACTGGTGAGTCGTGACAATACTGTTACAAAGTGGTCAAACAATTTATTTATATACTATAGAACAGAACAGATGCCACCAAGACTGTCAAAAAAATTAATTTTTCTAAGTCGTGCTGTCTTCTAAAGACCATTTCTTTCTTTCAGAGGAAAATGACATCTCTGCAAGACTCCAATTCCTCCTACAGTATGTTCACCAGCTTTTGTGTTATTCTCTGAGTTATAGCATGCTGCTGTTGTGTCAGCCACCTGTCAGTTTGTGCCTGTGTCACACATGTGTCATACGCGTGTGTCATACAACTCGGCTATTCAGCAAGTTCCTCAGAGAGATGGCTGTTAAATCTCTGGTGAGGCGGTTCATTTCAAGGGAGACAACGTCGTCATCGAACTAATGAACAAGCACTGTAGAGTTATCTCTTCTCACAGCCTAGGGACCGATCTCTGTATAAAACAACGGTCGCTATCATTTAAATCATGACTTGGAAATCAATGGTCGTTTAAACATCCCAGTTCTCCGGGAACATTCAATGCAATGACTTTGTAAAAAAAAAAATCATTATAATTTGTACTATTTTAGTACATCCATGTACACTTTATTCCAGCATGCCCTTTGTTTATCACATATGTATAGAAAATGTGGTGTAAGAGTATGAGAGAGATAAAGAGAAGAAGATGATGTGTGTGTGTTTTAACGCCCGACGTATATTAGTCTATGTCAAGTCGACCTACGCCTCTACGTTCATTTAAAGCATATCAGATAAGAAATGTTATAAACTTTAAACTGTGATGATTTATATTTTCTCCTCCCTTCCCTGAACTACCAACCGGTAGCTGTTGTAGTGGTGAGTGGGTGCTGTAGACGATGGAGCCAACCACAAGCTGCGGACATCCATGACAGACACTGTGAAGTGCAAGGAAGTGGTTAGCAAGGACTAGTGGGTGGTCCCAACTAAAGGCGACTCTGGCACTGCTGAAACCAACAGCAAGTTTCATGGGGTGTGTGTTTGCAACTGTTGTGTCCTTTTACCTGATGTGTGCCTTTCAATCTCTTTGTGTTGTTCCAAAGAATAAGAATGCTATGCCTTATCAAAGATATACTTTTTTCATAAAGACTTTGCCGTATTTTAATTGTCTTGGGAGTGTCATTAATGTGTCACTGGCAGTGTGTGTGTGTCTAAGAGGGGTAGAGAGAGAGAGAATGCGTGAGGACCCGCTTATTATTCTGAATGAGGTCCTCATGTGTTCGGTGCCATAGCTGTGCACAGGTAGGTCCCACACTTCCAAACTCGCCATGTGCTACATAGGTGTGAACTCAGTCACCGAGTAAGGTGTCATGTCACTGCCTCCATCCATCCCTCACACGAAGGACAATGATAATAAGTGTGCAAAGTCAGTTCACATACCAACATCAACATGCGCTCAGCGCGTGAAGCAATAAATAGGTCAATATGGGGTACATGATGGAGATGAGAGTAGGGTAACGATTAGGATAAAGTACCAAAAACACTGGAGACACGCATGCCAGTTATATAGCTAAAAACTTAAATAAAAGTTAATCAACAAAGAGATATCCACAGGACAGACTAATCAAGAGATATAAAACAGAAGGGACTAGTAGCGGTATCTGCATTGACGGGTAGTGCAAGGGTAAGGGAGGGGAGCTCCTCTTCTTTGCTGCACCCGAGCTGAAGGAAGGAAGGAATAACAGTAACCAAGTGTTAATAGAAGGAACGTACAGACAAGAATGTCAGCAGATTGTCAAAAGAGTACGATGCAGGTTGCACTTATCTTACGGAGCTCCTAATAAGCAGGTTGACAGACAGTGCCACCCGTCTGACAAGGATCATGCCAGCAATGACGATGAAGCCAAGATTCTCATCAGACGACGCCAAGGGAACGTTGACATCAATCAGAGAGGAGTCGAACCATGTCAGAGAACAAGAGTGCGAGGAAATGTTGAAGAAGTGCCCAATGATCAAGCGCAGCACTGGTCGTAAATGGCTTCATTTCTTATTTTGGCCCCGAGAACGATTATTTTTAAATTAGTTTCAAAACTGGTCGAAACAGAGAAAACAACCTCAAGAAACAGAGAGAGACAGAGAGCTGATCGGGTGCCGACATCGAATCGAAGTATGTGCCGGAGTCAAACATCTTACGGGTGAAGTAGTCACTGAGGACCTGCGGTAAGTGTGAAGCGGAAACCACATACAAGTAGATGCACACTCACACATATATTTTAGTCGGCGTCGTTATCTTGTGTATCAGCCGGCAGCCATGTGTCTGTCAACGTGTGGCTTCGCTGTGCATAATCTTACTGCTCGCCCTGTGTGGAGGACACGTGTCAGGAGGCGAGAACAATAAACAAGAGCCAAGGAACAAAGATTGTTTTACTGCGGGGTCTGAGAGCTTGAGGACCTCACTGTGTTCTCCACTGTGTCAGCAGTCCTCTGACCGGCAGGATTGTTCTGCACTATACCCTCACAGGTCAAAGGTCAAAGTACAAGTCGTGCCATCACCCATCAAACCTCTCTGTACAGACTTCACTGCTTGCATATAGTATTGTTGTGTTCAAGTGGTGCTACAGGTAGACGATTGTGCAAGGAGAGTGTACGAGGTGAATTCTCACAACTACACAGACTGCGGTGCCTCAACAAACAGACTACACGACAGTCGGGTACATCCCGTTACATGACCTGCGACTGAGCATTAACATACACAGTGTTAACACCAGGTGACAGCCACTGTTCTCCACATTTCGTGCACGTGCGGCTACTTGTGAGAGGAAAACAAATCGTAAGTGTTGTATTTCTGGTCCCTTTAAACCGCCTCGATGTCTGCCTAATTAGTAGTGACTAATTTATGATGTAAAACATGGTTAAATACTGAGGGCTTAGTGATTTAGTCCTGACTTCACGTGACATTGTTTACACTAAACATTGTACTAAAAACTGTGTATTGCCGGCATCACGATCAGTGGGCTTGGTCTTACAGGTGCATGCGTGCACAAACACACACACGTATGCACGCACACACGCACAGAGAGAGAGACTGTCAAACTGTCCAGTGCAGTGACTAGCACTCAGGCAGTCATCAGAAGTGGTGGTCAGTTGCTGACTACACCATTCCGCTTATTATGTGCGATTCAAATGATGGCCCTTCGCAAAGCATTACACCTAATCAAATAATTTTTAGATATAAAAAAATAGAACAGTAACCGTCCACTTATATCTGATAGATAATGTAATCAGTTGCATTATATTTTTATTGGACAAGACAAATTGCTGAAAGCGCTGAACAAAGAGATACACAAAAGCAAAGCTGATTGTGCGCCCTGTTAGTATAGCTACTCATGTCGAAAATAGTGTGAATGTCATGAGCAATCTACAGCCTTGTTATTAATACTACTAATAATAAGAAGAAGAAGACAGTTACAAATATTTAGGTATAACGATCGACTATCAACTCACCTTGTAAGCTGATGTTGACTGTTGGCAAGAACATGAACTGCTGCAACTATTCTACATTTCTGTAATATGAAGCACCGTGACCTTTAACCTAGAGGGCTGGGGTGGGAGCACAGCACAACAGGAAAGGGACAAACTGAAAAATCATTAAAAAGGCAGGATGGGTGATTAAGGGGGAGGGGGCAGAATGACTTAGAGACACTATATCACAGGCTTCTGTACAACAAACTGCAATTTAACTGATGACTTTCATCCACCCCGATGGGAATTTGACAACAGAACATAGACAGACGTAATAGGTGTAGAGTTCCGGTGGCAATCCCCATATACAACCAGATCATGGGTAGGACACGTCTTTGAGTGAAGGTTCTCAGACAGCTGGCACACCTTCCAGAAGCGCCAGGTCTTTCTGTCTTTTTATGCATGTTTATATTTAATTTTAAGCTTGAGGTATCATATAGTTTCTGATGTGATAGTAACATGGCAGATAATTTCATGAAAAGGATTTTATTTTCTCAACAGCTGACAAGAATGGCCGTGCCCCCGGGGCTGATAGTAAGGAAAGACAAGTTCGGCAACGACATCTGGCTGGGAGATGGAGGGGAGGTGATCTTCGCCCCGGTGGACTGTATCCCTGATTATCGAAAGCATCTTCAGCACATCCGGGACATGCAACTGCGTGCTGACGATGTCTTGATCGTTGGCTACCCTAAATCAGGTCAATAGTTTGCAGTCTGCTTGCAACAACTGCGTTTGTGGTGTGGATGTGGCAGCGATTTCTGTTTGTAATGAAGATTATTAATAACAATGAAGTCCGTTTTAGCAACTCTTGATCAAGTCTATGGAAAAATTAAGTTTTAATTTTATGTGTTCTAACAATTTTACAAGATAACAATTTGCTAAAGAAAAAGTCTATGGAAATTAACACATTAACAACTATTGAGAGAATAAGTTATGGATCGAGAGATAACCAAGCAGAGAATCAGACAACAGACAGGTGGGCAAACAAACAGGGGCGGCTACTAGTGTTAGTTCAGATTTGTACGTCACAGGGGAGATAAAGATGTCATTGTGGCTATATATATCACAAAAGACATAAGTAAAACCTGCTATATTTATGCTGTAGTGGGCTTTTTAAAAAAAAATCTTTTATGAGAGAGAATTGAAGGTGGCTGCATTGAAACAAAACTAGGTCATAAATATCATAATGTATATTTGATGAATTCTGAAAATATGCAGATCAAGACATTAAAAATAAACAAAAGAACACTAAATGCTACCATCCATCAGTAGCCAAACAGCCCCAATAAACATGGCGTTAAAAGAACTTAAGTAAATGAAGACCGTGACTTGAGTTCCTGAATCGTATTTTTCAGGCAGCAACTGGCTGCACCACATGGTTTCCATGCTGATAGAGGGCACCACGCATCTGCCTCCTCTGTTCGGAGATAGTAACTTCCCTTTTCTGGACATTTGCGGCGCAGGAAGGGAGTTAGCTGCCCCTGACAAAGGGAGGGCGCTCATGAGCCACCTCGCCTTCCGGTACCTGCCGAGAGACGTGGAGGACAAGCGAGTGAAAATCATCTACCTTGTGAGAAACCCCAAGGATGCCACGGTGTCGCTGTACCACCACGTAGGAAGCACTCTTCCCCCAATTCGCTATGAAGGGTCGTGGGATCAGTTCTTGACCACTGTGCTGGAACAAGGATGTAAGAGTTCCCTCTTTTGTTTTTCTCTCCCCCCTACTAGCCCCACTCCTGCTCCACATCATCTGCTGCTTAAAACCATTCTTCTCTCCAATTTAGCTTTAACAAGCTCAACTCAGACTGCTCATGTTTAGTCGTTTTAATATATTTTTTAAAAACGCTATAGGTGCAGTTAATTGTAATGAAGTAAAATTATGGACAGTCTAATAATTATTTTTCCCACAAAAAAACTAGAACAATCTTTTTATCAGATTGGTACGGCAGCATTTTTGAGCACAGGAAGGAGTGGCAGAGAACAATAGAGGAGCATCCTGACCATCCTATTTTTCTTGTTCACTACGAAAATTTGAAAAAGGTGAGACATGAAGCCATAAACTACTGGCTTTGTCCTTTTCTTTCATCCTCCTATCTTTTTTCTCTAATTGCTATGTATGAGCGCGCGTCTGACGTTGGACAGTGTGTGACGTGTACTTTCTGTATTACTGAATTATTTGAATGAAGCTGACTTTAATTTGTCCACGTGGAACTTGAGAGAGAGGACTGTTAAGCAGTGCTCAGTTCAAGGCAATCAGAGTCGTGTTTGCCACACTCAGTAAACTTGTGATATACCGGAGTGTACAGACTCCACTTCATGGCAGGACACCGTCAAGCAGCTGAAGGAACTGGATGCATTTCTGGGAACCAATCGCAGCACAGAGTTCTGCCAGGCAGTGGCAGCTACCTGCATCCTCAGCAACATGGAGAACACTCGAGTGCTCCACAACGACGCCATCAGCCGCAACACGTTCTGCTGGAACGAGAACAGGAAGTTTTACAGAAAAGGTGATTATTTTAGAAATTTTTTATCAAAATCTTCATCTCTCTGCTTTTCTTATTTGTTTTATGTTTTGCCTTAATGACTACACCCACTGTAAAAGGGTATCAGACTAAGACGCCAGTTATTGCACTAATTAACCATTCAAATTAAAATGCACAAAGTAACTGTTCTTGTTTTCGAGAAATTTAACAAATTTAACACCCACACCCCTATGATACCTTTGTATACCTTCCCCCACTAACCCCCGCTATACCCAACCTGACCCACCTATTCTCTCTCTCACGTCCATGTAAACTCATAATGCATCACCAAACCCCAACTCCCCACATTTGACCACTCACCACAAAATTAACAAATGGCTGCCAAACGATGTTCACGAAGAGTTCACATTGGTATTGACGCTTTGGTGTAAATCTCAATAAAAACGAAGATATCAATATCATGCCATGTTTATCTCATACATTTGTCAAAACACCACAAATACATAAAACATGCACTTTGTCCTCTACTTACCTGGGAAGAAGGGACAATGGTGAGCTAGTGAAGATTGTAAGAAACGGTTCCTATTTCTGGTTCCTCACTCTCAAACTTTCGTTGTTCTTGTTCATAATATCAATAATTATACTTCTCTGTTCTATCGAGTACTTGAAACTACTATCTCAAACTGAAAGCTGTTTTGAAGGTCTCTCCACTTCATAATAATCATGTTCCTTGCAGGTGAAGTTGGTGACTGGAAAAACTATTTCACCGTGGCACAGAACGAGAAGTTTGATGATGTGTGTGGCGAGAAACTGGCCGGCTGTGGACAACTCTTCATCTTTGAATAACAGAACACATGGAAGACAACAACTTAGCAGTTTACTGGCATGTACGGTAAGTACTAGCTATATTTTTCGTTTTCAGGTGCAAATGGCTTATTTTATCTTAAAACTGAATATTTTGTTTTCACACGGGTCGTTCATGTGCTAATATGTATTGAATATATCTTAATTTCTTTCTCACATTGACACCGTATGAGCTAAAGAGTATATGTATATATTAGCGGTTTTTTGCACACCTCTGCACATACCCGCGCATGTTTTAAGGGTATTTATCTTTCATAATCAAGCTCTAATCCACCCAGTCCTTATTTCTTCCTCATGTGCTGAATTTCCGTTGTCATGGCAGCATTCGCCGGCCTTGTGTTCCTTGTACATCCCATTGTTTGTTTGTTTGTAGAGTCGGACATCAAACGACTCACCTTAAAGTTACCACCTGTAGCTCGGACAATGAGCTTTGGTGTTTACAGTTTACAGTTGTCCCTCCTGCTGGAGCCAAGACTGTGAGGCAGACACCTGCCATTGCGAGACAGAGATTTCTATGTCTACAGTATACTTTGTCATCTCAGTCAGGACTGTAACAATGTTCACTACAATTCATGTCAATTAATTGTTAGTCAAAGTTGATGCTTGCAGTCTTTGTACCTATGTTCATTTGGTAAACTTATATTTATTCAGTGGTTATTATCTGTAGCATTAGTAAATGATGATTACGTCATTGTCTGAGTGCGCATGTCAACATCCGGTTTTCTTTATTTCGTGTGTGAGAGAGAGAGATAGCAAGAGTGTACGAGGGGATGTGTATGAGTGAGTGAGAGTTTTCGCGAGTGTGAATGAAAGACAGAAAGAGCAAGTGTGTAAGGATGTGTGTAAAATGTTGCATATGCAGCAACTTATTTCGCAAGCCTCGTTTCCACACTGTTTCCGGTTATGAGGTGTGCTTCTTTTCGAGAGTATACGGCTACAACTGCCTGTATAGACTTATAGGCAAATAAAATAATGAAACGAGAATGGCTTTTGCTCTCAGAGAAATGGCTGCTAAAGGGTTCTGCCATGAAGCAAGGCTTTTATCCCGTTACTTGTTGAAATTTGGCAGTAACTCTAGAGAGTCCAGAATACTTATTTAAATTAGTCTACAGTTCTCCACACATAGAGTATCTTCATCAGTGAGAGGGATTAAAGTAATGAGGTATTGCCATTGATGTCTGGTTATGGTTTACATCTCTGAACTGATCAGTGTTTGCTACACTTGTATGTGGATGCTGATCCCTGTATGCACGGGGTGCTATGGGGGTGGATGGAGCTGCATGTTTTGGTACCATCCTCATTATTGTTGACAGTATTGTTTAGTCATCGTCTAGCATCTCATACAAATTATCACCAACATCACACACACGGAACTCTGAATTAATTTGTCCATTTATTGCACAGGTCTTATCCCGAAATCGTCTTGTTTCTAACCGACGATCGCTGCAATCTCAGCCAGAATCTGTCAACATAAAATAAAAACTTTAACTGCGGTATAGGAATAATTTGATACATGGAGGGTAGATAAAGCTCTTCAGTACACTCTAGGACAGGAGTGGCCACAGTTTTCTTTTTGCAGACTGTACTTAAAATTCTAAGCTATGCGGTAAAATACCAAAAACCCATTACATTCTGTGATGCTTGTCATTACACATACGCGCACACACATGAACACACGAAGACACATCAACACATGGACAAACACTTCCACACACACACAGCCACATTCACCAACACGTGCGAAGACCTAGCACTGTACAAGCTGTACATCTGTACATAAAGAAAAGTAAAAACTACTTTGCTCTGTATGTACTCCCCGCCATGTGTAGCCGACCTACGACCTAAGGCCGTCTCCTTCGGTCTCCTACGTTAGTCTCCTGAGTCTGTCAGACATCTCGCACAGACACACACTTTGGTACACCACTAGTCTAGTCAACTACTTAGTTAATTAGAAACAAAAGTAAACAACGAAAATACCTTAGCATAGCCTTCAAGGAATTCTTCTTGCGACAACTTGCCGTTACCTGAAAAGAATATAGATATATATATTAGGATATCTTACATAAATGTTGACTCCACTAAAAGCGATACCTATTAATAGCTTCATCTCCTGTCTAACCATTCGAATTAAATGTTTGTCCTTTAATGTTGATGTCAGTCTTGGTACACTTACTGTTAGCATCCAGTCGGTTGAAAATGACGGTGACGACCGACCTGGCGACCTTGTTGTCAACCACACCGTCCAGCTTGTCGTTGTAGTCGAAGGAGGCTTTGGTCTGAGCAGCGGTCTCACCAGCAGGACGTCCGGCGGAGTACTCGTGTAGGTTGACGAAGCCATCCTCTGCAAACAGTTTGAACATCAGCTTTTATTTCTGAACGTTCACTTCAGTTCTGATGTTGATAATTGCATTTCGCGCAGAGTACAGATGGAAGGGTGATTTGCTACCTTCTCGAGCCTGAGACTGAAAAAGTCCTGATCGCTGAGGGTTCAATCTTCCTCCGTACGCTTGCTGTCCCTACGACACAAGCTATTAATCTTTTTGGAGAACGCATGATTTCCTTAACCCCTCATTCGCATATGCAAGTATATTTTATTATATTCTTTTGGGGGTTTTGTGCTGCAGTCCTGTATTTGTATAATATTACTTTGTAGCTTAACTTGTCCAACGCAGAACCACGACCCTTCATAAAAATTATTCACGACGAAAATTCATGGGTCGTCCAGATGCCCCGGTGTGTCCCGCGGGACGCTTACAGTGTAATTCACTCCATCACGTGACTTTCACACAAGCTTGTTTCTCGTGTGACCGTGACCTGCAGGTCATTAAACATGTAGGACAAGGGTGCAGGATGCACTTTGCTTGTTTAATGTCTGCTTACTGTTAGCGTCGATGTTGTCGAAGTAGACCTGAACTTCGCTCAGCTCGAGGCTGCCGTCGTCATTGGAGTCCATCGCGTCAAACGCACGACGGAGAGCGTCGCGGTCCAGTTGACTGAAAACGTTGAACCGTGTTTAATATATTTAATATATTTATTATCTATTATCTCCCTTTTCTCTTTGTTTGTGCAACTATGATCTTAGCTTCTTTAATGAAATGACGCCCTAGTAATGAAACAGTTCAGGTATGTTCGGCATTTAAAACTCTTAGCGAAAAACGCCTTGTGTGTTTGTAACAGAGTCTGATTCTTATGTATAGAGATATAAATATAAAGAGACATAAATGCTTTCGCTGAACCTGTACTTCGTAAGAACTGGAGAAGAGAGAACTAAGAGTGCAACCCTATTCTCTACAAGATATTTATGAAGATAACGAGAGAAAATGAAACAGCGGGTAAAGAAAATGTATTCAAAATGTTCTAACTGACCACTTGTATCGTTATTTCAGCGAATAAACAATCAAACATGGAAACTTACGCAAAGACAGCAGCTACGAGGCAGAGAAGGATGATTGCCCTCATGATGGAGTTGTCTGGCTGATCTGTAGAGTATAAGTCGGTGTAATATGGTTGCAGAGTTTATACAAATGTACTTTAAACTCAATTTCTTTCGTAACAGAATATAAGAATCTGATTGTGACATCGATAACCTGTAGCTGATGACCTGTAAGATTTGTTCCTCTCACATCTGTTGTTCTCACTGATGCTGCGCCTGTTGCTGATTTAGTGTACAACACTACCAACCTACCAACCCTGTCAAAACAAACTCCAAGTTAACCACCCGATGAATACCTGAGAGCACATATGAGCTCCACTAATGTCTGATGACAAAGAAGAGCGAGTGGAAGAATGTTCTAGATTCTTCTCTATACATAGCATGATGAGTGAGTATTTTGCATTATTTAAGTACACTGTAGTGTTTACTATTATTGTATTGTTTCTGTTCACCTAGCGCCTGACATAAACTGTTTAATTGAAGGAGGTCTGAGCTTTGTAGTGTGAGCTCGTTGAGCATACTGAAGACGAGTCTTGTATGACTACTGTAGGATGATCTACATGCCGACTATTGCAAACTGTCTGACTTACCGTTCGCTGGGGTCTGATGTTGAAGAAGTGAAGATCCTGCACACAGCAGGGTATATATACGATCTGTAAGAGGGTAGCCACGTCATTCTGACGTCATGGCACCTCCACACCAACTGCTGGGTGCTGCTGTCCTACCCCGAAGCACACACACACACATCTCGCCCTGTGCCGTGTCTCAAGTGAGCGGCACCAGCGAGGAGTCAAAGACTAGGGCAGATAAGAGTTCGGATTGTACACCTCTTGGTCGCAAGTATTTTTTACTTTCTTTTGCTTAAAAGAAGAGGTTAGACGGGACAAACCTGATTAAATGCTCCAGATGATGACGTAGTAGATGCAGTCCGTTTTATGGCCGTTTCCTTGAGTTCGTCAGAACCCACATTGTACCCAAAGTCCCCTCACAGATGTTCTTCCGTTAGTGTGTTCATCTGATTAGTCCTGCTCTCTCTCTCACTCTCAGGAAATCAGTATATTCGTGTGAATAATGTGACTAATTGTCTTAGTGTATGTTAGTGTGCTAATGTGTGTATCTTACACAAACCCTATAATATTATATATGTCAGTAGCTAAGTGTGTTAGTTTATGTTAGTGTGCTAATGTTTTTGGAGACAGTGTGAGATGCAGTGTGCGTGTGTGTGTGTTTCTCCAACCCTGGTTTCAGTTCACAGAGATTGCCTATCACGCCACACTTGTAGGTCACGGGTACCTACACCCTACTTTCAGCCACCCTCAGCCTGGATTCGTCTCCATCTGTTGTTTCGCACGCGTCTTACAGCCTCACTATGACTTTGCATGTGGGGCTGTTTGTACTGTCTGATCGTTTGCCTGACGATATCACTCCACGCTCCACACTCCACACTCTGTTGGAGTGATTCCACCTTTGTCTGTCAGATACACCATAACGTACTTGGCAATCTTCTTTGACAAACTGTTTCAGGTCTGGCCACAAATGCCTCCATAAGGCAAATTTTAAAAAATGAGAATGGCTTTTGCTCTCAATGAAATAATTATAATAAAAATAATAAATGCAAAGTTTGTAAAGCGCATACTCACACTCCTAAGGAGCATGCTCTTGGTGCTAATGAACAAGAACCAAACATGGACAGCATACGAGGGACAGGAAAACAAACAAATAACATATGAGCTATAAAAGAATCAACAACCGTACTCAACAAAGAATAAACTCAAATACAGAAAACACAAAAAGGAACCAAATAACAAGAACAAGAGCTGAGAGTAACAAAAGGAAGGGTGTGACAAAAGGACTGGCATTATGGGAAAGGGTGTTAGGAGTCATGTTTACTAAGAGGTGTGTTTTCAGTGCACGTTTAAAGGATTCAATAGTGGGTAGGTGGCGGGTATGGAAAGGGGGAGAGTTCCATTGTTTCGCTGGACAATAACTACAAATCCTGTGGCCATTTGTTGTTGTTTTGGTGACAAGACTAAGGACACGATCGTCAGACGAGGAGTGGAGTTGTCTAGCTGGGACATAAGGGAAGAGCAGTTCAGGGTAGGTGCCGGCACACACATTAAAACCTGAAAGATCTTTGTGGTAAAACTAAAGTAACGATCGTTTCTACCTGTAAGTTGCATATTACTAATGAGGCAATAATAACAAACTAAATTATTCTTGACGATGCTGTTTTGACAAGAAGAGCGACACCGGACACAGTATCATTGTTACACTCTTACAGAATTGTTATTTTCCTCTTAAGGGATTGTTATTTCACACGTAAGAGATTTTTATTTCACTCCTAAAGGTTTGTTATTTCAATTTTAAAAGATTGTTATTTCAATTTTAAAGGATTGTTATTTCTGTGCTAGTCCTATTAGAACGGATGCTGCTTGTTGTGGCGATCAGTCTTTAACTCTCCGGTAATCAACAAAATTAATTGCAATTAACGGAAGACGTTGCTCTGCTGACTGAAATGTCTTTATAGACCAAGTACACTTATAGTCAGTCGTAAAGCTATTTTTTCTTCCATGGCTAACACAGAAAAGATCAGTCAGTAGTAGTTTTTGTTACTGGAGTTGTGTGTGCATTCTTGCCATGTTTATGTGTGTAATTTTGTCATCGTCTCTATTATTGTTACACTGTCTCTTCATCGTCTAACTTCTCAAACAGATTATCACCAACATCACAAACATGAAAGTCTCAATTAACTAGTTTTTCTTTTATTGCACAGGTCTAATCACAAAATCGTCTTGTCTTTAACCAACAATCGCTGCGATCTCAGCCAGAATCTGTCAACATAAAGAAACAAATCTTTAAGACCAACGACCTGTATAAACTTTAACTTCTGTGTAGGCAATAATTTGATTTATTTAGGCTTGAGAGTTTTTTGAACATTCTAGAAAGTATGTCGCGGACTCAGTGAGACTGCAGGAACAGTGAACACGAAAAAATTAACAGACAACAAGAAAAATAAAATCAAACGCGCAAGCAAAAAAGCAGACTTGCCATAACATTAAACTCTGATATTCCGTGGACTGTATGTTGTGTAAATAACTAGGTAATGCAAACAGAACATTATTACAACCCCAGTGATAGACACACCATAACTCCAGATCCTATCACAGCCTCGCTCTGGAACAATCTCGGTCACATGTTCCTGAATATTCCTCACTTCTCTTGTCTGTACCTTTCTACATGCTGCACTGTGTAGTGCTCAATGTTTACTAGCACTAGAGAATCCTACACATCGGGTAATCTTATCTTCTTTTGCTCACAAGTTCCTCCGTCACCAGCTAGGGAAAGGTTACATACAAAGACCTAGCACTGTACAAGCTGTACATCTGTACATAAAGAAAAGTAAAAACTACTTTGCACTGTATGTACTCCCCGCCCTGTGTAGCCGACCTATGACCTAACGCCCTCTCCTTCGGTCTCCTACGTTAGTCTCCTGAGTCTGTCAGACATCTCGCACAGACACACACTTGGTACACCACTACTCTAGTAAACTACTTAGGTAATTAGAAACAAAAGTAAACAACGAAAATACCTTAGCATATTGTTCACTGAATTCCTCCAGCGTCACCTTGCCGTTTTCTGAAAAAAAATATATATATATGTATAAATGTATAACTATGTATATATAAATATTACGATAGCTTACAAAAATTTTGACTCCACTAAAAGCGATACCTGTTAATAGCTTCATCTTTCATTGATAATGTGACTCCTGACCTCCTGACCTTCTAATTATATACTGTAATATTCTTGATAGCAAAATTTGATAATCATCAAACGGCTGTGTGTGATGTAAGACATTGTGGATGTTGTCATAATTAAACTAAGGTTTCAATAACAACCTGAAGATGATACTCGAGCAGTTTTACTCTTGTTGCATTGCTATCTTAATGTCAGCAATAACTGTTCATTGGTTTGCACGACACCAAAAGTTAATGTTGGGATCTGAAGGCAGCCATGTCAGCGTTCACACTCGTCTTGGTACACTTACTGTTAGCATCGAGTCGGTTGAACACGACGGTGACGGCCGACCTGGCGATCTTGTTATCAACCGTACCGTCCACCTTGTCGTTGTAGTCGAAGGAGGCTTTGGTCTGCGCATCGGTCTCACCAGCAGGACGCGAGGCAGAGTACTCGTGTAGGTTGACGAAGCCATCCTCTGCAAACAGTTTGAACATCAGCTTTTATTTTCTGAACGTTCATATTAATGATGATGTTGATAATTGCATTTCGCACAGAGTACATTTTTAAGGATGGTGGTCAGGGCATCCCGTTAAGGGACCGGTTTGCTACCTTCTCCATCCTGAGACCGAAAAAATTCTATTTTTTCAGGTTGAGGGTCAGAGTGGGGTTCAAGCTTTTCACCGTCTCTTGTACACAAGTTGTTAGTCTTTAGGAGGACGCACGATTTTTACTAACTTCTCAATTTTCATGCATACGTGAATACCTTTATATTGCATTATTTTTCTTAGTGTTGTGCTGAAGTCTTGTTCAATGTCTCCTTACTGTTAGTGTCGATGTTGTCGAAGTAGGCCTGAAGTTCGCTCAGTTCCACGCTGCCGTCGTCATCAGAGTCCAGCGCGTTGAACGCCTGGCGAAGAGCTTCGCGGTCGAGTTGACTGTAAACATCACAACAAGTTGTTGTCATCTCTTAGCTCCATTAATAAGGCTTCCACACTAGTGTTATTACATATCGCCAGCATGTTACATATAAATGCACTGCACCTGTACTTTGTGACGACTCAAAAAGAGAGAACTAAGAAGTCAACCCTAATGTCTCTCTAAGATTTTCTTCTCTATCACTGGAGAGAATCAAACAGTGAATAAATTAACTTATAAAAATGTCCTGACTGAGGACTTGTATCGTTATTTAGAGCAATCAAACAAACATGGAAACTTACGCAAGGACAGCAGCTACGAGGCCGAGAAGGATGATTGCCCTCATGATGGAGTTGTCTGGCTGATCTGTAGAGGTAGAAGTCGGTGTAATATGGTTGCAGAGATTATACAAGTGTACTTTCAGCTTTTTTTTTCTTTCGTAACAGAGTATAAGAATGTGATTGTGACATCGATAACCTGTAGCTGATGACCTGTAAGATTTGTTTCTCTCACATCTGTTGTACCGATGAATACCTGAGAACACGTATGAGCTCCACTAATGTCTGATGACAAAGAAGAGCGAGTGGAAGAATGTTCTAGGTTATACATAGCATGTACATAGCATGATGAGTGAGTATTTTTGCATTATTTAAGTACACTGTAGTGTTTACTATTATTGTATTGTTTACGCTCAGCTAGCGCCTGACATAAACTGATTAAGTGAAGGAGGTCTGAGCTTTGTAGTGAGAGCTCGTTGAGAATACTGAAGACGAGTGTTGTATGACTACTGTAGGATGATCTACATGCCGACTACTGCAAACTGTCTGACTTACCGTTCGCTGGGGTCTGATGTTGAAGAAGTGAAGATCCTGCACACAGCAGGGTATATATACTATCTGTAAGAGGGTAGCCACGTCATTATGACGTCATGGCACCTCCACACGAACTGCTGGGTGCTACTGTCCTACCCCAAAGCACACACACACCCATCTCGCCCTGTACCGTGTCTTACCTGAGCGACACCAGTGGAAGTCACAGAGTAGCGCAGATAAGAGTTTAACTGTACACTTTTTGGCCGCAAAAATAGTTTTGTTTGATTTTTTTTTTTTTGTTTTGTTAATTTCCTTTGCTTAAAAGAAGAGGTTAGACGGGACAAGGCTGATTAAATGTTCGAGATAATGACGTAGTAGATGCAGTCCGTTTTATGGCCGTTTCCTTGAGTTCGTCAGAACCCACATTGTACCCAAAGTTCCCTCGCAGATGTTCTTCCGTTAGTGTGTTCGTCTGATTAGTCCTTCTCTCTCTCTCATTCTCAGGAAATCAGTATCTTCATGTGAATAATGTGACTAATTTTCTTAGTGTATGTTAGTGTGCTAATGTGTGTATCTTACCCAAACCCTATAATATTATATATAATGTCAGTAGGTGTGTTAGTTTATGTTAGTATGCTAATGTTTCGGAGACAGTGTGGGATACAGTGTGTGTGCGTGTGTGTGTGCACAGCCTTGGTTTCAGTTCACAGAAATTGCCTATCACATCACGCTTGTAGGTCACGGGTACCTACACCCTACTTTCAGCCACCCTCAGCCTGGATTCGACTCCATCTGTTGTTTCGCACGCGTCTTACAGCCTCACTATGACTTTGCACATGGAGCTATCTGTACTGTCTGATCGTTGGCCTGACGATATCATTCCACACTCCACACATCACACTCCACACTCCACACTCCACTCTCCACGCTCCACACTCCACACTCTGTTGGAGTGATTCCACCTTTGTCTGTCAGATACACCACAACAACGTACTTGCCTATCTACTTTGACAAACTGTTTCAGGTTAGAAGACGAGCTTTTTCAGAATGTCTGGCTACAAATGCATCCATAAGTCAAATTTAAAAAATGAGAATGGCTTTGCTCTCAATCAAAAAAAAAATGCAAAGTTTGTAAAGCGCATACTCACACTCCTAAGGAGCAAGCTCTTAGCGCTTAAGAACAAGAATCTTGTTTGACATTTTAACAAAGGCTTTTATCCCATTGCGGGTGGAAATCCGTCAGAGCCAGTGATCCTATAATAATCATTTAAATTAGTCTAGAGGTTTCCATGTATATAGTACCCTTGTCAGTGTCAGGAATGAAACCAATAAGGTATTACATATCTGATTACGTCTAATTATTGAATTTACTGGCAAGTAAACCAATGATGAATAATTTTTTTATCAAAAATGTGATTATTAATGACATCAGGTGTGAGGCTGGCACATCGGCAAAGAAAAGCGTGCATTACCCAAACAGTCTGCTCATGTCAATGGTACAGTTAGACATGAAAGATCTTTGCGGTAAAACTAAAGTAACGATCGTTTCTACCTGTAAGTTGCATATTACTAATGAAGCAATAATAACAAACTAATTTATTCTTGACGATGGTGCTTTGACAAGAAGAGCGACACCTGACACAGTATCATTGTTACACTCTTACAGAACTGTTATTTTCCTCCTAAGGAATTGTTATTTCACACGTAAGAGATTTTTATTTCACTCCAAAAGGTTTGTTATTTCATACTTAAAAGATTGTTATTTCAATTTTAAAGGATTGTTATTTCTGTGCTCTTCCTTGTTCCATTAGCACGTATGCTGTTGTTGTGGCGATCAGTCTTAACACTCCGGTAATCAACAAAAGTGTAAAGGTCTTCCATCCTGCTTACTCAAACAGATCTGTTGTGATGGTACTACTACTACTTCTACTACTACTACTTCCACTAATAATAATAACAATCAGGGAGCTTGTATAGCGCGGCTCCCCGACCAAAGCCTGGCTAACCGCGGTTAACAAACACGAATACAAACAAAAGGAGAATCCCGCGGCTCTTTAACTGCAATTAACGGAAGACGTTGTCGTTGTTCTGCTGACTGAAATGTCTTTATACACCGAGATGTTGATGTAGGACAGTTAATATCAGTCGTAAAGCTTCAGTCAATATAGTAGTTTTTGTTATTGGAGTTGTGTGTGCATACTCGCCATGTTTATGTGTATAATTTTGTCTTTATTATTGTTGACAGTACTGTCTCTTCATCGTCTAACTTCTCAAACAGATTATCACCAACATCACAAACATGGAACTCTCAAATACCTAGTCCTCCTTTTATTGCACAACTAATCACAAAATCGTCTTGTCTTTAACCAACAATCGCTGCCACCTCAGCCAGAATCTGTCGACAAAAAGAAACAAATCTTTAAGACCAACGACCTGTATAAACTTTAACTTCTGTGTAGGCAATAATTTGATATATTTAGGCTTTGTACACTTTTGAAAGTACATCGCGGACTCAATGAGACCACAGGAACAGTGAACGTGTAAAAACTAACAGACAACAGGAAAAATAAAATCAAGCATGCACGCAAAAAGCAGAGTTGCCAAAACAATGAACTCTGATATTCCGTGGACTGTATGTTGTGTAAATAACTAGGTAATGCAGACAGTTGTTGCTGTGTCAACATCTAGAACATTACTACAACCCCAGTGATAGACACACCCTAACTCCAGGTCCTATCACAGCCTCGCTCTGGAACACTCTCGGTCACGTGTTCCTGAATATTCCTCACTTCTCTTGTCTGTGCTCAATGTTTACTAGCACTAGGGAATCCTACACATCGGGTAATCATCTTATTTTCTTTTGCTCACAAGTTCCTCCGTCACGAGCTAGGGAAAGGTTACATGCAAAGACCTAGCACTGTACCAACTGTACATCTGTACATAAAGAAAAGTAAAAACTACTTTGTTCTGTATGTACTCCCCGCCATGTGTAGCCGACCTATGACCTAACGCCCTCTCCTTGGTCTCCTAGGTTAGTCTCCTGAGTCAGTCAGACATCTCACACAGACTCACACTTTGGTACACCACTACTCTAGTCAACTACTTAGTTAATTACAAACAAAAATAAACAACGAAAATACCTTAGCATATTGCTCCAGGAATTCCTCTTGCGACACCTTGCCGTTATCTGAAAAAAAGGTCTCTCTATAAATATTAGGATATCTTACATAAATTTTGACACCACTAAAAGCGATAATTATTAGTAGCTTTATCTTTGATTAATAATGTGTCTCCTTACCTTTTAATTAGATACTGTAATAGTCTAATAATAGTAATAGTCTAATAGCAAAATTTGATAATCATTAAACCGCAGTGTGTGTGTATGTATGTGATATAAGGGATTGTGGATGCTGTAACAATCAATCAAATGTTTCAATAACAACCTGAAGATGAGACTCGAGCAGTTTGACTACTGTGCAATGGGTCCACTGTGCATAGTCATCTGTCATGTCAGCAGTAATTATTCATTGTGACATTGATGTCAGCTGGAAATGTTCATTGGTCTGCACCAACCGTTAATGTTGGGATCTTAAGGCAGCCACTGTCAGTGTCCACACACCACAGGTAAAAAGACCAAACTACAAAAGAATATATTCGATCTGGTGAAGGGCAGACGGGGTAGATGTCAGGTGAGACGAAAGCAGCGAAGAAGTGACCCCTAGGATCATCAACACTGCGTGTGCTACTTCCCTCCCTTCTGTCTAACCTTTCAAGCTACAGGTTTGTCCTTTAATGTTGAGATTAGTCTGTGGGACCCCGGGGTATGCTTGCCTCGCGAGCATTGTAAGAACAGGGTCCCTGCCATCCAGCCAGGCATGTCGTAAGAGGCGACTAAGGTGGACACCTCACCTAGAGGTCAAGTAGGTTGTGGGAGGGCTAACAAGCCGACCATGTAAAAAAGCTGGTTACAGAATAGAATATTCGTCACGGATGGCGAGGGTAATGAAAGAGTCTTGATGCACTTACTGTTAGCATCCAGTCGGTTGAATACGACGGTGACTGCGGACCTGGCGACCTTGTTGTCAACCGTACCGTCCAGCTTGTCGTTGTAGTCGAAGGAGGCTTTGGTCTGCGCAGCGGTCTCACCAGCAGGACGTGCGGCGGAGTACTCGTGCAGGTTGACGAAGCCATCCTCTGCAAATGTGTTAAGTCAGCTTTATTTTCTGAACGTTCATATCAATTATGATGTTGATAATTGCATTTCGCACAGAGTACAAATCGAAGGGTGGTGGTCAGGGCATCCAGTTAAGATCCGGTTTCCTACCTTCTCGAGCCTTAAACCGAAAAAGTTCTGGTTTTTCAGGTTGAGGGTCAGAGTGGGTTTTAAGCTTTTCACTGTCTCTTCTACACAAGTTGTTAGTCTTTTAGAGGACGCACGATTTTTACTACTCAATTTTAATGCGTACTTGAATACCTTTATATTACATTATTTTTATTAGTTTTGTGCTGCAGTATTGTATGTGCATAATATTACTTTGTAGTAATATTACTATAATTGTTATCTCTCTCACTTTATAAATATGTTATTCCCCCGTGGGATGCTTACAGACGTAGGTAAACACACAACTCCTGATACATTCACTCTGTCACTTTACTAAGCATGTTTCTCGTGTGACCGTGACCTGCAGGTCAGTAAACAAGTAGGACAAGGGTGCAGGATGCACTTTGCCTGTTCAAAGTCTGCTTACTGTTAGCGTCGATGTTGTCGAAGTAGGCCTGAAGTTCGCTCAGCTCCAAGCTGCCATCGTCATCAGTGTCCAGCGCGTTGAACGCCTGGCGGAGAGCGTCGCGGTCGAGTTGACTGTAAACATCACAAGTTGTTGTTGTCATCTCTTAGCTCCCTTAATATGTCTTCTACACTCATGCCATTACATGTCGCCAGCATGTCACATATAAATGCATTGCACCTGTACTTTGTGATGAATCAAAAACAGAGAACTAAGAGGTCAACCCTGATGTCTTTCCAAGATTTTCTTGGCTATCACTGGAGAGAATCAAACAGTGGATACAATTAAGATATAAAAAATGTGCTGACAGATGACTTGTATCGTCCTTTAAATGAATAAACAAACATGGAAACTTACGCAAAGACAGCAGCTACGAGGCCGAGAAGGATGATTGCCCTCATGATGGAGTTGTCTGGCTGACCTGTAGAGTATAAGTCGGTGTAAGGTGGTTGTAGTTTGCTTACTGTTTTAGAAATGGACTGTGTGACTAGATTTCTTCATTAACATCTATCATTAGTCTGTGATTATAACATCGATGAGCTGCAAAATTTCTTTCTCTCACATCTATTGTACTTATGCTGCCTATTTATTGTACAACACCACCAACCTACCAACCCACTAACCCTGTCAAAACAAACTCCAAGTTAACCACCCGATGAATACGTGAGAACACGTATGAGCTCCACTAATGTCTGATGACAAAGAAGAGCGAGTGGAGAATTGTTCTAGATTATTCGTCCCTGTACATTGCAGGATGAGTGAGTACTTTTGAATTATTTAATTACTCTGTAGTGTTTACTATTATTGTATCGTTTCTGCTCAGTTTCTGGTCTTTAAGAGAAGGAGGTCTGAGCTTTGTAGTGAGAGCTTGTTGAGCATACTGAAGACGAGTGTTGTATGAATACTGTAGGATGATCTACATGCCGACTATTGCAAACTGTCTGACTTACCGTTCGCTGGGGTCTGATGTTGAAGAAGTAAAGATCCTGCACACAGCAGGGTATATATACGGTCTGTAAGAGGGTAGCCACGTCATTATGACGTCATAGCATCTCCACACGAACTACTGTCCTACCCCAAAGCACACACACACCCATCTCGCCCTGTACCGTGTCTCAGGTGAGCGGCACCAGTGGGAGTCACAGAGTGGGGCAGAGTTCAGACCGTACACCTTTTGGCCGCAAGTATAGTAAGCTGTTTTGTTTGTTTGTTTTACTTTATTTATTTATTTAGTATTTTGGCTGAAAAGAAGAGGTTCGACGTGAGAACGATGATGAAATGTTCGAGATAATGACGTAGTAGAGGCGTTCAGTTCTATGGTAGGTTTGTTTTTTAATTCTCCTGAACCCTTATTGTACCCAAAGTCCCCTTACAGAAGTGTTCTTTGTGCGCGTGTGTTTGCGCGTGTGTTCGAGCGTGTGTGTGTGTGTGCCTGTAAGGATGTAGCGGTTGAGTCAGTATTTTGTGATTGTGTGCCTGCTTTAGTCAACTGTTGACATCATAAAACTGTTTCATCTTGAAGCACTATACGATCTCTAGATTTACTCAAGTATTGAGTGCTCATTATTCGTGAATACTGGATTATTACAGGTGTGTTCTGATCTGAACAGTGAACACATTTCAAAAGTGTGAGTCATTAGTCTTTACTTTACTTGTGCATATGCTAATCATAGCAAACAGAGCTATATTATGTTAGTTTTTCCACACTGATAAAGGATGAACTCACATAAACACTTACGAACACAAACAGAAGGATAGATAGAAATTAAAGGAAAAATGGAGAAAACCAAAAGTGGATGTGGATAAAGATAACAAGATATGAAGGCCACACACTGGATTTCATCAGACGTGCCTGTCTGTCCTCAAGCACGTTCGTGTTACTTGCAGGTAAAATATGCTTTTTTACCTGTAAAAAGCTGTTTCATGGCTTTGAGTGACGTGCACGCAACTGTCATGATCTGGGACTTCTCCACTTTGTGTCTTGTTCATATCTTTACCTCAAGATATACCTAGAGTACACGAGGTCAACTTTTGATGCAGACGGTGACCTTCGGTTCATACAGAAATGTGGAGTTTTTGAGTTTTAACAAACAAAGAAATTTACTAACGATTCATTTAATGTACGATAATCCTATGAGAATTTGACAAAATGTGTCATTTATTGGTAACTTAATAAATACTACAGACAGGTTATTTTTGTATTTGTTACAATATTGTTTTAGCTGCCGACACAAGAAAGAAACTGTCTGTGGGTTACTGGGTACAGCTACCCGCTGCTAAAAACTGAATCATTAAAATAAATAAAAATTATTAAAGATGTATTCTGGAGGACAGCTTAGAAGACAATTTTCATAATGATATTATGTGTCTTTTAACATGTCACATTAACTGTAATTATCAGAAAATTGCAGAAAATGTCTTACATTTTCTGATTGTAAAAGGGGCTTCATTAACTTTAAATCAAAAGATGTTTCCCATTCCTCATATCGTCGAACATCATCTTTTAAACTTGCCTGCGAAAAATGTGAGAAGAAATCAACATACCAAAGAAAATTAAACATTACAAAAGAAAATAATATCCCTTGTCTGATGCAGGTATACAAACAGAACTGTCTAGTTTCTATTTTGACATGGTCGCTGTTAGTTTGATCTTCGAAAAACCACTCTAGCACTTTGTTGATAGAAATTCTTCTCAGTGGCAATTACAATGTGAGACAATTCCACTTGTGAAGGTGACCAAATCTTAACACCAAATCGTCCCTGGACCTTGCCTTGCCTGGCGTTCTTGCCTCCACCGAGGTCAAGGGTCAGGTGCCGGTGCACTGGGAATGTGATGCAAGATTGTGACTTTCTGACGAAACAGATGAGTGACTTTCTAGAACGTTCTTGTTGTGAGCTAAATGACAGGTTCACCTGCACTGCCATTCATTACCTTTGTTTCTTCTCTGCTTCACTGTGTTACAGTAAATGCCTTTACTGACATCTTCATCTACAGATGTGAGACTTCATGACTTTAGTAAAAGTGCTGGAACCACGGTGGAGTAGAGGACCAGCTGTGTCTTGTATTTGATTTTTTTCACTTTCTAACTTATCTGACACCGTGACTTCAATGTCACAAACAAAACCCGATGTTCTCTTCTCTTTATCTTCTCTAACCCCGATATTTCAATGTCAGCAAGCTATTTATGGTTTGGTTCTTAACTTTTGGGGGAACAAAGAACACATAAAAAGGTTTAGTTTAGTTAGATATGTAGCCTGAGGCACTTCAGAAACAAACTGTGCGTTGTTTTTCCTTTATTCCGACATTTTAGTCTGTCATTTCTTTCATGCAAGGGTTTTTTTTTTTATCTTTTTCGCACGCGCGCGCGCACACACACACACACGCACGCGCACACACACACACACACTGACACACAGAAAACATAAATAAATGTAGCATTCACCTCAAATAGATTCGCAAAGAAAAAATAAGCCACACCAGTTTAATTAAAAAGATACATTTGCTTTTCAAAGATTTTAAACGATGTGTCTTGAGGTTTTGTGGATGCTATTTCAGCTTCTTGGAGTTGTGTTTGCATTAATCAGAGCAGCAATGGCTTCACCAACCTGAAAGATATACATTTAGTGAGTATGTTCCATGGTCATGTATAGTGGGTACATGTCAGGGGACGCGGTATAACTTTGTGAGCCGGTGAATGAAAACATGTCTTGGCCCACCCAGCAGTCACTGTGTAAATGTTTATTTAGAAAGGTTCAAGTGGGACACCTGAGTAAATCTGGGACTAGACCTTAAAATATCTCACATCGCACCAAACATCGCAGTTCTCCAACCCTTTAGCCACTAGGCTGTTCAAAACTTGATAGATTTATAAGACCAGACATTAATAGTTTACTGTCTACTCGACAGGCATTAATAGTTGACTGTCTCAATACTTAATATTTATAGCTGATAATATTAAATGTCTAACCTTTACACTCACAAGCCTGTGTCTACCTGCCTGGGTGCTTGTCTATCTGCCTCTTGAATCAATTGTGTAGTTTCTTATTTATTTACTTTTTTATTTATTACTTGCCAAATTAAAAGCGATCCATAATGTTGCGTTTTCCCTTCACCTTCCCCCTAATACAGTCAAACCTCCACAAACGTGCATTTCCAAAAATTTGTTTTTGAAATCACTCAAAGTTTGAATGAGAATTCGCCTGCTGTATGTGTGCCGACATTGAGTGCGCCTTTAGTCATTATAACCAAAGTCCACTTTAAAACACGACACACCTTGGTACAGTAGAATCTTGTTCTTGGAATGTAGCTCGTTCCAAAAAGAAAAACCGTTCTGATAACGGCAGCCATGTTATATTTATCTTACGAGTATATATTTTTTTCCTAGTTTCAACATACCTTAATCTTGCACACCCACTTTACCTTGATATTTGCACAATTTATACAACCTAAGTATTGAATACTTGTATTAATATTTCGTATTAAATAAGTCACTGTATTGTAAAAGAAGGTAAACATTTTCACAACGCTATATCGAGAGTTACAGCTTCATGACTATATGAAGGAGTTGCTTGTCCGAGGCAGGAGTTACCCCCCTGACGTCAGGGGAGGTTAGACTGTGTGTACTGAATGTTGAGACTTTGCATGGACTGAATATACACCGAGCAGCAGTGATTGATGTTGACTGTTCAATTTACCTTTCCGATCTGTTTTTGAAATAACATATTCCTATTCCTCGTACTCACCCTGATGAAAGCTGTGTCAAACTCAACAAGAGAGGCTTCGCCATTCCCTTCAGACAGCGAGATGAAAGAAAAAAGTCAAATGTATAATTGATAGAAATAGCTTTCTGTACACAAATTATTCATTGCCCGCCCTCTAAAGGCAGTTTATCAGGAACTCAGCTTGACACAGTGCAAACAGCTGTAACTGTATCTAGTATTTTTATGTATTTTATTCTGCAATAAATATGGAAGGCCAAAGGCATAATTAAGTGTGACCTTCACGTGATGTTTCTGTGATTCCTACAATAGAACACGAATACAAAACTCAGATAAACAGAAAGACAAAAAGACAAAATGAGCAAGCCATGATGTTTTCATGTAGATGTCAGGAACATTAGCTACTCTTACGGTATCACTTTATTTTCTAAGCGCATGTGAAGAAGGTCAACAGGGAAAGCAGGGTGATATTGTGGTTGTGATGCTAAAGACGTCAACGACGACAATGGTGATGATGAGGAGGAAGGGATGAAGAGTAAGGATGAAGACAATAATGAGGATGGTTTCTGAGACCCCTGGCATCTACATATGATCTTACCATCAAGATCAAGAAGCTGAAAGAGGTCTCGGACATCATTGCGGGACAGGAAGCCATCAGCAGGGACCTTGCCGGCCACCGTGTCGTAGTACGTGAAGGTGGCATTCAGGATGGCTTGCGACGGCGCGGGTCCGGAATCCACGCGACTGGCTAGAAATTCTCTGTAATCTAACTTTCCGTCCTCTACAGGAGTAAAAGAGAAAAGGCATGATTTAATGATATGATATAATGATGCTATCCTCACGATCTTAAGGAGAGAGGAAACAGAACAACAACTAAACGAGGTTATTGCCAAGGTTGAGAGTGTCATATGCATGTCTGAAAAATCCATTTAGCAATACATGGTTAGATAAATCAACGATATCGAAACAATGAAATATGAAGGCCATTAAAGCTACTGAGAAGAGTAAAAACGGTCGTAAAGCAAAAGTCTGGAATAATGGAAGAGATGGAGAGGTCATTACTGGTGTGGGTAAACAGAAAACAGGCAACAAGAAAAACCTATATTGTCGAATATAAAATACTGTGAACAATAGGCAGCCGATGGTAGAGACCAGAACTATTATTCCATTTACATTATATATTATGGGAAACAGTGCTCGGCACAGAACCACTCTTCCACAAGGGATAGTGGTCTAGTGTCGACACATAAACACACAAGCTGACACACATGCAGTTTGGCAGACACGTGCATTGACGTGTATTACACGCGATTAGTTTGAGGACGACACAGAGGACTGTTTGGACCAGACATGTGTAATAGCTTAATGACGACACAGAGGACTGTGTGGGGTCCAGACACAGGTAGCAGACGACTACACAGGTACAAGCTGCAAGGTGCTCACTGTTGAGGTCCAGGTTGTCGAAGTAAGCCAGCTGTTCATCCACCACTATCCTCCCGTCGCCATTAGCGTCCACGCGGTTGAAGACAGCCTGTAACGACTGCAGCAGCGCCTGCTGCTNGGGGACTGAGGGTACTCTGGCTGTGGACAAGTTATCACCACTGGGTAATTTGTAAAAATAATAAAGACATAGACCACTTGTTCATTAATACATATCTTCACCGATCTCTGTCGTAGCTTGTCGGTAATTAAAACTAACTCTGAGCTGTGTTCTGGTCTTGTCTCTGTGTCTTTCAAGTGTCAATTGAGTCATTAATGAGCTGCAATAGTCAACTAACAATTGTATCGGTAAAATAACAAATTAGTAACAGTTTAATAACAACGCAAAGGTTATAAGCATACAGCACCACAATAATAGTGGACAACACCGTCGCACGTCTACACCCGCCACATTCACAATCAGTTTAGACCCGCATGTGATCACAGCTCATTCACACACAGCAGAGTTTAGATGTCACATGACTGGAACAAGAAGTCAAACTCAATCTGCTGGTGCTGCATCCAGGTAAACAGATGGACAGCTCGACAGAAGGTGGGGACACTCTCCCGATAGGACAAGTCTAGCATCACGTAAAACTACAAACACTTTTGAGGGTGTCTGCCTGTTACAATTAATTCATTAATTGCTTTAAATTTTTAATACAATGGTTTGTTATTCTGGACGTTGAGCAGGTATCTTTGGTTTCTTAAGATACACATGTAAAACGACGACCAATAAACATTGAAAATTGAATTATCTCCAATGTTCAACGTGTAACTTACCTGTAGACATAGGCAAAAAGGCAGAAGAAGAGGAGGATTTTCACCATTCTGAAGACTTGAGACCGCTGCCAGTAAAAGGACTGTCGTCTGTTAGGACCTGCGAGGTTCTGAGCTGAGCGCGTGTCCTCAAGGAGTACACGGACACTATCTGGTATGACAGGTAAGATGTGCTCATACCCATTGACCTCCTGACCTTCTAATCACCCTTGTTGTTTTTAGGAGATAATAGATTGTAGCATTATAAGTTCTGTATTTTCATCTTTTTCACTTCATTACCTGTCCTTATCATAGTCTTATGGGTTTTTCTCCTCTTAACCTATGACGTATACAATTTCTTCTTGGTAAGATTTTTCCGTAGTTTCCGACGCCGAATGAATTCAAACATCTGGTGTCTGCTGATGACTGATATGATTGTAAGGGAAGGAGGAGATAGAGAGAACAGAGCAAGAAGCACAGACAATACAGGTCTATGTGTCTGTGTGTCCGTGTACATGTAGGTGTGTTCGCTAGTCAATGTGTGCTTTTAGCATTCCTCTGAAGGAAATGAGAAGTCAGTGTAGTATATAGAGTTCCATAGCGCAAGAACCGAACTTTGCTATGAGGGGAGACATGAATATTTAGCTTTTCTTTAATGTTGCTGCTGGGAAACTAATGTTGCTGTGCATAAGAGACCAAGAAACACACACACTCTCTCTCTCTGTCTCTCTCTGTCTGTCTCTCTATCTCTCTCTGTCTCTCTCTCTCTCTCTGAGGTACGAAGTTGACCCGCGGATGAAGTTTGTTGTCTGTTCCTTTGTTACCGTCGTTGTGGATTTTTTTCATCCTCTTCTTCTTTTTCTTACTTCACTTTCTCCTCCTGTGTCGTTGTCGTCATCCTGGTAAGAGTAATGTTGGTGAGAGAAGCAGTGGTAGTTGTGGAGTTGGCGGTGGTGTGTTTGGTGTTGATTCTGCTGCAAATGTTGCTTATGTCATTAATTGATCTCACGCACGCACACATACACATTAAATCATAGCAAAAGTTTAAATTAATGCAAGAAACCTCACTTGAAGGGCCGCCTTATGTTCTGACACACCTACATACACATCAAAATACCATCCGCACGCAGTAATCGGATGTATGAAGACAAACCCGCAAACACGAACATGCAAGACGCTCTCAACACGATTCACAAGGGAAGATGCACGAATCAATTGCTCAAGCATTTTTATGTTTTTTTTTAATTTATTTCTTTTTTAGTATAACCTTTGACAACGTGTGATCACGACAATAAATAATAATAGCAGACAGGTGGGGGATGGGGTGGTAAACCACGCCTCTAGTAAAATGAAAGGGTTGAGGTTCAAGTCCTGTTGTAGATGCAGTCTGAGCCCTAACCACCGCAGACTCCTACAAGCCGTGAATGTGTCCTCCATCGACAGGATTGTGTATAAAGTTTTCAAATCAAATTGTTCTGTTTCCTCGAATAACATTTTTAAAAATTCATAAAAAAGGGTTCTGACTACAGTGTTTTAAGAGCTGGTAATAGTTTCACTGAAATGAAAGGTTAATAGTCTCAACAGTTTTTGGAAGGTCAGTGGATCTCGTGTAAAGCACCTGCAATCCCGAACTTCTGGCGCTTTCATTCACGGAAGCGAAAACATGTTTTGACTAATACACTTTCCAATAAGGCCTTTTTCTGAAAAAATACAGTGTAGTAGACATGAAAGCGTAAAGGTTCCGGATATTTTTCAAGACTTTAACTACTTTTTCTAATTACCGTACGGATATGAATCATAAAGTCATAGTTAAATTATTTTATGAAAAACATTGAAAAAATAGTGAGCACATTAAAAACTACCACTTAAGCACTCTTAATCATTCTTTAGCTTATAAAATGAGCTTATAAAGCTTCGTTAAGAAATTGGATTAAAGTTTCCCAGAAAACGCAGTCCTGTAAGAACTTGTTGACGGAATACCTGTAAGTAATATCTGACTGTGGGATAAATAAAGACTTCTCACACAGCTCTGTGTACTTACCTTTTCCGCACAATGTCTATTTCCGAGGTCGTGATGGATCCATCGTCTGAAACAAGTTTTACGTGATGGAAACAGAATCGCCTCCATTCATTTTATGCACAAAAACGAAACAATACGGCATACTATAAAAATGAATGTATGGACATTGTCTGCTTTGTCTTGCATGGTTTGGTTGTTTCTATGTCTAGTTACAATTACCTACGTCTATGTCTGAGTGTCAATGTTATCATCTTGTTGTCTAATGTCAAAAGTTTTGTCAAACTTGCATTCCTCTACACAGAATCGTTGGCCCACATTAATACTCTGACCTGCTAACCTCTAACCTCTAACCCTGCTACCCTTTATAACCGTATAATATGTCACGCCAGAATTCTCTAATGTGTCCGACAGACTCTGGAAATCTAGGATACTAAGGTTTGGACGACCGGGATTAAAGGACTAAAGATGAACACACAGAGAAACGTGCTGAAAACGTCACTCAAAATCAGCCTCTGTAAGCCACGCCGCACCACGACGTGTTTCCCACCCGAGGCCTTTGACAGGGTGCTTTGAAACTCTAAAGTTTGTTCGGAAGACATTCAGCATTTCGTTGTGTCATTTTAGCCTTACTTGCTAGTTGACTGAAACATTCTTTTAATATTGGTTTGAGGTTGTCACCTTTTTTGTTCACCTGAAGACTGTCAAAGGGTGGACAGCTGCTACGTGATCACGACAAGACTAATTACAAGACAGGAGGTGCACACTTACAGTTGAGGTCATACAGTTGCTGCAGGGCAGCCGCAATTTTGCGTCGGGAAATGCGGTTGTCGCGTCGTCCATCGAGCACGTCAAAGTAGGCAAACATCTGCTGATTATCATTCTGATCGCTACTTTTTGCGAACTCCTCGAAGGTCACCGTTCCATCATCTGAAAGGCAAACGTTTGAATAATGACTTTCTATCTTGCGAACTGGTTCTGCTGTCTTCCATAAGCATCATCATCACTAAGCATTTACAATGTTCACTATAGATGAATTGATGAGTCTCGCTCATTAGTGTCGTCAGTATATAAAAAAGTTAGTGTAAAATATTCTACCGTCTAGTACGTGGATCTCTGAAGCCATTGTGTGTCTACGTGATTTCAGTGTTTCAGCTCCACTTTGTGTCAGCTTGTGTGTGTTTATGGTTCGTGTTTCAGCTCAGTGTTATGTCTGCACGTACGTGTGCACCTGTCCTAGTGTACAAAACAATGTCGGTCAAAATCCTTGGCAATGTCACGCCTTCTATACGTACTGTTGATATCAAGGCTTTTATAATATTGGTACAGCTCGCCGGAGGAAATAATTCCATCGTTGTCGAAGTCCAGTCCTTCCAACACGACGCTAACGTCTTGGTACGGGTGACCGACAAGGGCCGGACGACTGAAGGCAAAACAAATGTTTATGACAGCCACAACGTCAACACTGTCAATTCCTGTTTGTCTTTACCTTTTGACTGACTTAATATGTAGATTACTTTGGTGGACTGTGCGGCCAAAAATATACAATTATATACGTTGTTGCTTCCGCCACCACAACCACCACCACCAAAAAATTGTTCTGTATATACTAAATATTAGATGACATTTACATTGTTTTGATCTGAGATATTTGACAATGACTTTCAGAAGTGTTTTTTCATTACCTGTAAATTGCATCCAGTAAGACCAACAGTACAAGAATATTCCTGACGTCCATGCTGAATGTATCGGATGCTGCAAGAAAAAAAAGGTGTATATGTCATTATCAAACTTTATCTAACTTTAAAGATGGGATATTTTCATCCTGGGATATCACAGTTACACAGACATTGAGTTCTTACACACTTCCATCTAAAATAAATCAAAATAACAAAGATTTAAAAGACGTTACAGCCTCCTGGTCTGTGTGCTGCTCGGAAGCCCACGACACAAATGATGATGCGATATGCGTTACACGTCACTATGACAGGTGAGGTATGACGACATAATAGATTGACGACATCACTGGTGTTCTCGTGATCGTGTCCTGGAGCAGAATGAACACGCCATGTCTTGTCATGGACACAATCAACATCTGAAGATGAACTTCTGTTGGTCATCCGCTTACACTGTAGTTCTGATACATCCACATCCCGTTGAATAGAGTTGTGTGTGTGTGTACTTTGACAGAATTTTACTGCCAGTCATTTAATTGTGAAATAACGTATGTAGAGAAATGAACATCAAGACCTTTAATATCTTATGTGAGAAGAGAAAGAAACAATTCCTTTTCTGGTTAGAAAATATGCACCCTAATATAGAACATTGACAGTCCTGTTGCTTTGGTCTACAGAAACATCAGTTAGAGAAACTCTACCTATATATCGTCAAATCTACAGGCTAGGTCCTCTGAGTCCTAAAGTGAACGTGAGTGAAAATTTGTTAGTCTGTTTCTCATCATGTGACCCTGAGAATACGCAGCACATTTCGCGTGATTATATTTTTGAAATCCACAAGCGTGTACCTTTATTATGTTTCTGAGGAAGACACATTACCGGGTTTTTATTCTTTTTTAATTATTCCTCTTTCTCTCTTTTTTTCAAAAAAAAAAAAGTGTATGGGAGTGGACTAGACTGATATGAGCGGTAGATACAGCAGTAAATACCCCTCAGGTTCTTAAAATCTTTTTTGATACTTTTTGTACTTTAGACTCTGGTGATCTCCCTTGCTAAAAATGACAAAAATGCCACATTACCTCCCTTACATTACGTGACCTATCTACTGGCTTGGGCGGAGACAGTTTGGGGAAGAACTCTCGTACTGTTAGCTTAAATTTTCGTACTTATTTGGTTCTCTCTCTGTTCTATCAAACAAGCAGCATCGGTCAGCGATATCGCTGCAAACAACACGTGACGACGTCTACAGTCTATGGAGGGACACACTGTGTACCAAGAGGAAACTCTACCTTGCAGAGGCCAAGTGTCACAAGAACCAACCCAATACCTGAAATATGTTGATGACAACTAAAATACACATTGAACAAGTTTTACAAGGATTTCTCTTCGGTTAAGGATTAGGTTTTTTTTTTATTTAGTTCAGTTTTAGTTCAGCTCAATTCGTTCCTCCAGATTTGTCTAACATGTGCGAGTCAACTTGTTCTGGTTGTCGGTGTGGAGGTAGGGGTATGGGACTCGGGCGATGAAGCAGATGACAAAGTTTCATAAAGAACATAAATTTGTGGGGGAAAGAACCTTTTAAGCCTCTACGTAACGCATACTACATGCATTTAAAATCAAACAATCAATTAGAAATCTCTATTAATGACTCGACTATTCTGTACCATACAGCGTGAATATCTCAAGAGGACCTCCCCTCTATGCTCCCCACCCATATACTGTGTGTGTCTGCCTTCCTCAAGCACGTGTTGGAGGAGTTTCTGATTGCCAAGTGGTCTTTAGATGAGGTTGCTATTGATGGATTTGTAAGGAAAACCTAGCAAGTGACGAGTTTTGTGCTAGAGTGGACAAGGATGTGGGGTCAGTAGGACTGTCGGTGTTGATGCCAGTTGGCAAGGAATTCGAGAAAAAACCAAGTCGTGGCAGAGAGGGTGTATTCCACTTGATATTTTATAGTGTGAGTGTGTGTGTGTGTGATGTCTCTTGACTATCGTCAGTTAGTACTATCGTACAGACACGCAACATTCTCGTCTATTAACACAAACATGAGCTTGCGTGTACACACACTCACGAGTACTGATAGTTTAGATTATTTAATGTTACAAACAACTCCAGATACATGTTTTTGCTAACCGACAACTCCTCCTCGAATAGCTGCTTCTACCTGAAAACATAAGATACGTCACGGTATAGAATGTACAGTCAGACATGACAGCCTGCATCTCATTTCACCATGCCATCCAACTGTCCTTTAAAGAACGTCGATTGTACCTGGTGACTTCTTATGTAAAAAATAGACCTTGAAAGATTAAAAGTGAGACTTGTTGGCAGTTACGTACTGGTGTTAGACTAAAACAAATCCCTTCTCCCCGTTTCTGTAATAATGCTTGCTACACGAGAAACAGGTAAAAAAGATTTACGTTACACGAACACTTAGTGAAGATTAACAAGAACCAACCTTTGCAATGCCGGCTTCATATTCGGCAACACTGATTGAGCCGTCACCTGAAATGAATAAAAGCTGGTTAGAAAAGTAAGAGAAATATCAGAGACTGAGAATACAGATGTCATTTGAATATTTTAAACATCTCACATTTCTATGCCGAGGATTACTCACTGTCTCGTCAAGCTTGGCAACAAAAATAAAAGAAATCCGTCTTCCTTCCGTCACCGAGATACATGCCTACAAAAACATCACCGTGTACATGGACACACCTACTTTGTGACGTACTCAGCGGGAAGAACTGTGACCACAGGTTAGACATATTGGAATACAAACAAAACGTGGCGATTTTCTTCTTTTTCAGTTGATGTTTACAAGCGTGTATTTTGAGAACAGAAGAGGTGTTTATAAAGATTTGGTGAAACATCTGGCAGCAAACTTCTCCAAATAATCAGATACAAGTGTCCATACCCTAGTCCTTTCGTAAGTTCTCACATTGTCGACAAAAGAAGTGTGCCTAGCAGGCTCTCATTATTGTCTCAACGCACCTTTATGTGTTTTTAAGAGACTCCCGTATGTGTTACATGTTTGAAATATTATGAAACTTGCCGTTGGCGTCTAGTGCTTTCTGGAAAGCCAGAACTGCAGCTGTTCGCGTGACGCGCTGGTCCGTGGTGCCGTCCATCTTGTCGTAGAAGTTAAACTGAGCTTCCAGACCGGGGGAGTCAGTCCCTCCCGTCTTTTGGATAAGCTCCTGCAGAGTCAGAGATCCATCTCCTGCAACAACAACAAAAACATGGCCAGCTTCAGTGTTATTGTCTCCTCAAAACCTTGTCATCGATCCTGTCCTTACGTCTTATTGCCTGTCACCAATACAGTGAAGGCTGGCTGCCCAGAGTTCATTTCTCGTCTGTCAACAAGAGACAGTTTAAGGTATTTATTTAGGTACTATCGTTTTTCCGTTTTTTTAACAAAAGTAAAAGTGATCACAAGGGGAAAAAACATAGCTTGACTTTAAAAAATGCTTTAAAGTGTAGGCTTCAGCGCTACTAGAATTACTAATACCTTCATTAATTACACCCAAATATTTGACGACTGTGACACCACATGCATTAGGGTGAAGGATATAAACCTTATATTGTCTTAAATCTTCTTTTCTTTAATCTGTGAAGTTTTTCACTGATGACCTTTCCTATGGAACGGTTCGAATAGTTTGATGTTTTCATGTCATTTCCCTTCATTTACTGACCACTCCGGTGTACACAGCTCATACAGTGATGTAGATCTTACATGTGTACACTTTTTCTAACGTTTGCTGTCTATATTAAGTTACTAAACGAAATATGGATATTGCCAGTCGAATTATAACTTTTATATATTGGAAAAATAATAAATGATTGCAAATAATGATTAAGACCGTCTACGCGTGCTGGTTTTGGGGGGGTACTACACACACAGGAGAAAACCGTCAGCCCTATAACAGGTGTCTCAGGGAGAGACAGGTATGTCGGACCCACGACACCTGATTATTACTGTTGGGGTGACATGCAGTTTCCACCTTACGCCGGCTTTAATAAACACCAAGTGTCGACGATGCTAGACTAAAACAAATAAATGCAGGGATCTTGCAGACTGGAGGGACGAACACGTAACAAGAGAAGACAATTAACATACGGTTGGCATCAAAGCTGTCGTAGTAGGCATACAGCTCGCTGAGGGAAAGGGTGCCGTCCTTGTTGGTGTCTAGTGAACGGAATCCTTCGTCACCCCCCTGGCTGTAACAACAATGTTATATAGATTAACTGAANGTTAGGAACACTTTTCTTTGAAAAAAAAAGGATCAGGAAATTGGGAGTAGATTAACGGCTAAGTGAGAGAATCGAGAACTTTCAAAGCTGAGGTCAAGACCTGAGGTTTCACAGAAAAAACACTTACCTGCATGCCAGTGAGACGAGACTCAGCAGGACCACGAGCTTCATCATCTTGGCTAGAGTTGAATGTGAATGTGTGGCTCACCTTCAAGCAAGCTCAGATTTATAGTCGTCTTGTCTGATAACGATAATATAGACTTTAAAAAAAAAAGTCAAGCTTTTAAAAGTCCTTTTAACATTTTGTGGCAGAGACCGTGAGACTTTCCAAGGGAAAAAACATCTGTTGGGGTCAAGTTGTTATAATCTTTTGTGTCAGAAACCTTACAGGTTGGTAGGTGGTTTCTAACTAATGCTTTGTTAGGAAAAATCTTGAAGTTTCTCCAAGTTTCATCAGCGATCATGTGAGCTGCATGACTGGGTGTTTCTGTAACGGTTCTGATGGTGTCCTCTAGCAGTGCACGCCGGCTTATTCAAATACTTTTATGCATTTATACAAAGTGTATCAGAACCCTCAACAATAAGGTTTTAAAAAATAATCTTTATAATTATTAAAAGGCTGCTAGGGTATTTATAATTCACTGTTCAAAATATGGACTCATGTTGCTGTATGTCTCTAAGTATGAACGTTCATGGAAATCCATACAATCCTGATGCAATGTTAGTAAAAATCTTGAACAAAACCTGATATAATGTTTCATTGGAAAATATATACATGTACTGAATGTGTACCGCGTGTCTTCAGCTTTAACTTTATTGTCGGGATTTTGTATGTTGAATTTTTTTATGTATTCCTTTAAATATGTATTATTGAGCAATTTTGTTCTCGTTTATAACTGTTGTAGGCGCAGTTTATTGTATCCTGGAGCAAAGTATTATGACTCAGGAAGACAACGTCTGACCCCAAGAGGCAGTGTTTACTATACAGTGTGTCACATTGGGAGGTCGCTCGTCCCTAAGGACAGTGTCATTCCATGGATAACGTCTATCCCCGAGTAGAGTGTGTAAGATATATGTAGATTTATGGAACTTAGTACTCATTGACTGCTGATACAGTAAAAAAAATGTGCTGAACTTTATATTTATTATTTTTTAAATTAAACATCAAGAAAGGAACTTTCTCGCAGGACTGAGTTTAGAATAAGAAATCATTAATAAGTAATAATAATAATAATAATAATAATAATAATATATCTTAGATAGTAGTAAGGATTAATTGATATATGTTCACTAGGGAATGATTTTTAACATTTTTTGCGTACTTTTATTAATAAAATCATGGAACAGATACAGGCGTACAAAAGAGATAAGAGGTGTTTTGAGTAGAAGAGAACGCTCACATGTCAAGGCGTTGTGGGAACACGAGTGGCTGGGACACAGTCTTAGATATTGTTATCCTACTGTTTGCTGAGGATGTCGTTCAGTTGACACTGTTACTGGTGTACAATACAGTCCAACGTACCCTCTATAAGTGCTGATACACTTTAAGTCTACTGAGCACGAATAAAAAGGGACATACAATGATAAAACGGTGACAGTGAATTTTAAAAATTCTTTAGAAAATCCAAGACTACAGACCTGATCTTCTACTTATACTTTTTGATAGCTAGATATGTAAGGTGCTTTTATATGTGTCAGAAATATAGGGCTTAAAAATACTCCCGATAGAAATGGTACGTACTTTTACATTAAAAAAAAATCAGCTTCAAACCCCAAACTCTATTATCTACGGTGACACAGATTTCCCTCGATGTTCTTTCCAAAGTCTGATACAAACGAGGTTTGACCCCGGCACATCCACGTAAAGCATGGAACATGTTGTTGGCCTTCCTAACAGAGGGAAAGTCGGGTGGATGTGTGAAGGGTGGGACAGTCTGTACAGGTATGGCTTGTCTGGGAGAATCAAGGTGTGTAAACATAGACAAAGTTTTCTGTGTTTAAGCAACTTCTTGTTGACTGTCATAAACAAGACCAGCATTGTCAGACTACAGAGAGCTCTAAATTTAATATTTATGTGAATTTTAAGTGGGAATTGCAGATGGAACCTTAGTTATGCTGTGTCAACAACAAGGTTTTAACAGATGCTCTAATTAGATTTTGAATGGACATCTCTTCTGTCAGAACTCACACAACAGACACACAACACCCTAGCGCCAACCCTAGGATGTCCTCTTTGTCAACCTCACGAGATGATGACTTTCATCTACTTTCCAGGTGCACTCAGCTTACAGACTTCAGACGTAGATTCCTGCCTTCCAATCATTCAAATCAGCAATCTGTCTTTACTTTCTCAATGACCCACCCTACACTACTTGCCTAGCCAGATATTGTTATCACCGTTTTAAACGATATAAAACCTATGGCAGCAGTTAGATGAATGGCAGACATGCATATATTGTTATTGTTATTTTCTTTTGATACAGTCGTTTTTGATGCAATTGACTAAGCAAATTGATACTAGAGAGTATGATCTGAATCGTAATATTTATAAAATTGTGTGAGGTGTGCTAACTTTCCGCGATGATGAGACCACTTGGCCTAAACAAAAAAAATGTCGTTCGTTTCTTTCGTTCGATCTCTCACACACACATCCGATCTCTCTATCTCATTCACACACATGTTCTCTTTCTCTCACTCACACAGTCTCTCTCTCTCACACTTGTTCTCTTTCTCTCACTCACACCGTTTCTATGTCCTGCGCTGAGGCAGCTGACGTGTGCTATTCCATCTCAGACATGCCGTCCTCTCCAAGGAAGACTGTTTGTAGATGCACTGAGAAACATTTAAAACATGTTTATTTCACAATAAAGGAAACACATCATGCTGTGAATACATATACAATATTTGTCAGTGTAGAAATGTTACGTGTCCTTTCGAAATACCAGGAAGGCCTACATTCAAATAATTCGTCAAATATGTAAAAGAAATGATACCAAACGTCAAATTGGATATGAAATACTTAGTAGAGAAAATATCACAAAACAAGAAAAAATGTTTCGTTATAGAAAGCACACGCTGCTAAATAGACTTTTGACACAAGTTGGCGGGTAGCTCTTTAACTTTCGTCAGTTGAAAAGTGGCTAACCACCATCTGTCTCGTCTCTAACTCCCCATCACTGTTTTAGCTCATCCCTTGTAGTACTTCAGGTTGATAAAGTGTGGACAGGTCTGGCAATCATGTCAAACGCATTCTACGTTTTTCTTGCCGATCAGTTGTTCTCAGATGGCGCAGGTAAGGCACAAGGTGGAGGGGGATGAGAGAGACTCTACCTATTCAATCCCATAACGGTACCCTGCATTGGACGACTTCCTTTGAAAAGTGAAGGAATTGAGGAAGGGGGCAAGATGGGGTCTGCCTATTCACAACAATTGTTTGATGAATAAGCATGTAACACAAGCTACATTTTCGTAGCCACGTTACTATCCCTGTCTTTTGTTTGTTCCCCCCTCTCCCTGTCGTCTTTGTTTTACTTAGTTACCTGAGCTGTGCTTATTTTCCAGGCTCATGGGTAATTTTGTGTGATACTACTTTCAACACTTTTGTACTCAATTTTCTCTTTCAAGCTATACCTATTCTTGTTTAGCTTGCTTTCCAACTAAATTCTAATCCTGCTATGCGTAAAATTTATCTTTATCTGCTTTCTTTTTAATTGTCTACAATTCTTTGTTCATTTGCTTTCTGGTTTTGCTGTTTCTATTTTAAGAACCTCGTATGTGTCGATTCGTCTATTATTTGATATTGCCGCTCGCACGGATTCCAGTCTCTTGATGTTCATTTTTATTGTTATCCACATTGCTCACAGGGGTGTGTTTATTCTTCCTGTCTTTTGTCGAAACTGGCGCCTTTTTTCGTCGTAAGTTTTTGCTCACGTATTTTGTGCGTTTCGCTCCTCTGCCATCAGCCATCAGGGAATCATATAACTCTTCCGATGCCTCCCCATTCTTATCAACCTTGAAATAATCGTCGATTTGCTCTGTACTTTCTGAAGGCCAGGTGTCAAAGTCAGAAAATGAGCTGTGGGGGCCCCCTTTCGTGATGTGAATGTCTTCTTCAATGAAGGGTTCGTCGAGAGAAGACGATTTCTCAAGGTGTTCCCTACCCTCGACAAGCTCCATCTCGCCCTTTGGACCCATGGTGTCCTTGTCTTTAAACTCCATGCTGAGTTGCTCGACGCGCACTTGTAATTTGTCGAATTCCCTGGCGAGGTCAGTGAGTTTGGCATTGGTGTCGGCCTGTGACCTTAGCAAGGCGGCCATGCCTTTCATGTCTTGTGGATGCTGCATCTTGCTGGCAATACTTCGCTATTGAAACACAGACAAGAGCGAGCAAAGGTCACCGGAAGTCGTTCGGCACTACACAACCCAAACCCATGCCTTTTAATGCAGTTTTATAATAATAATAATAAAAAAAATTTCGAAAATTAGAACAAACACATATTGTAATCGAAATTTTCCTGTCGCAACAGAGCAGACTATTTTATGAAAGGCCTAAGAACGTAAAATATAAAATCAAGAATCGTTCAGATGTGCCTCAAAACATCACCTTCACGCGCAAATGGACCACCCCAGCTGCATTAAAGCATAAAGCAACAAGTATAACAAAATATAGCATGGTCATATATTATAAGAATAGAATGGATACAACAAAAGATTGGGGGATGACGGAGAGCGTGTACCTTACCACATCACTTTCAGATCCAATCATCGGCACTAATGAACTTTCTTGTTAATGGGAACAAAATGATGTGGTTTTACGGCACATTGTGATGTCCGTTCCACACCACTAAGAACACTCTACACTGCAATGCCATAGGCTTTGATTAAAGTTAATTTTCAAACTGGAAAATGCTTCGCAACGTATGTCTGATAAAGTGTCTGACACACGTGCGCTCTTCCATCCCTCCCTCTCTATCTCTGTGTGTGTGTTTGTGTGGTCTTTGTGCTTAATTGCCTGCTTGAGTATGAAAGTTTATAGCAGCTGAGAGACAGTGTAAAAGCTCATGAAATGTCTATGTCTACAGCCATGAGGCGATGCACATCAGTGAGTTTAGAGACACACCACTGCACACGCTTACCTTGCAAGCCAGCGGTTCAGACAGACAGGAGGACTACTGATGTATCGATGGCCAGAGTGGAAGCAGGGTGCAGGGTGTATTGTCGGACAAACCTGTTTAGCCCGTATAAGAGGGTGCCTGCTTTTTCATATTACTGTTAATTACGAGGATGTTGTTGTGCTCTCACCGTCTTGTAAAACAGCTCTTGAATCTCGGCCTCGAGGTGGCGGAAGCGGGACTGCAGCTGCAGCACCAGACGCTGGGTGCGGGACTTCTGGCTCTGAGAGTCCTGCACCAGCTGCGCCACCCGCTGCACGGACTCGCGGTACTTCTGCATCTGCTTCATCACCAGCGCCTCCCGCGTCTTCAGGCGATTGAGGGCCACCAGCACCTGCTTCTGCATCTCGGCCACCTCCACCACGGACAGGCCGTTTTTCTACACACACACACATGTATATATATTCACACACCATCTATGCTCGTCAACATAACGCTGTCATGAAATTCTCACAATGAGAAGACAATCTATTGTTGTTGTTGCTGTTATTATCATCATCATCAGCAGCAGCATCAAGAAGCAGAGGCCATGCGGATTGACCTAAATATTAACTAAAGGTAGGGGCAGGATTGTTTAAAATATATTCTAATGTGCCTCTACCCAATTAGCCTACTTTGATTACATCGTTGAAAATGAGGTAAAGTTTACGTGAAGATTCAAATGTTAAAAGTCTACTACCTGGCTAACGGTACAGTTTTGAGAATTATTAAATTATAATAAACTTAACACACTCTTTTAAAATAATTTTCATTCCTTCGATATTAAAGGATTTGTTTCCCAGTTAGGAATTTTTTTTTAAATCCTATTGGGGTTTTTTTCATGAAAAGTTTAAGTTTAAAACGAAGCGCTTTTATCTTTGTTACAGATGAGGAATTGTTAACCTTTAAATTTGTCGCACTTTGGCATACTCAGTAAAATAAAATAACTCATCAGTCGGTTTCAGTGATATATGCATACCAATGCGTAACATCTTTAAAATTCTCTACTTTTTTCCTTGAATTGGGTCTCATTTTAAGATATCACAAACATCACTTATCTGTCAAAAGGCTTTCTTATTAAGATAATTGTAACCCTGATTGCGGGAAGCCAGCAAAACCTATCAGGACTGCTTACAAACGATACTGTATACACCACGTAGTACCTGTCCTTCTTTGAGCACATTGATGTCCTGCTGGAACTGACGGCTGGCAGTGAGCACCAGGGTGAGCTTGTCCTTCATGTTCTGGGCCATGAGTTGCACCCGTGCCACGTCCTTAATTAGGCGCGCCATGTCTTCCTTCTGGTCCCTGATCTCGCTCTTGATGCCCTTGTCCATCTCCGCCAGCATGGACACGTCGGACCTGAGCTTCAGAATGCCTTTGGCTCGCTCCATGTTCACCTCGGACTAATGTTCAAACAAGAGAACGTGTCACAAAGGGATTGGATACTATAACTACGGTAAGCGATATTTACCGCCAAAAGCAACACTATTCAGTTGTAATATGACTTAATTTTCCTTGGTATGCCATTAGTACGTCTAATGCCTGTTTTTTTCATCTGTAAGACTATCTATGCGATTAAACTTTTTTTTACTTTCCCAATACATTCATTTAAGTTTTGCTCATTATAGGTTTCAGCAGCAGAGGTAGATGCAACAAAAACCCCATTAGTAAAGTAATATATATATATGTTAATTATCGAGTTCTTCTGGTGTTCTCTTAGATGTTTGTAAAAACTCACTCGGGGGTCAAGGAGATCTCCGATGTCCTTCTTGATTTGAATGAGGTTCTGATACAGCACTTTAAGTTTGCCTTGCAACTCGTGAGCGTACAGAGCTTGGTTAGACACCTTCTGGTCTGTCCTTCTCAACCCAGACGCTACAGCCGGCATCTCGGCAATGAGGCCTGCAACTTTCTCGGACACTGATTCCAGAGCTGTTGCGAGGGCACCTTGGTTGTGTTTGATCTTTATGAGGAGAGGCGACATCTGAAAAAAAGTGTATTAAATAGTTTAAATACACAACTCCGACCTCAGCATGAGTCAAAGTGTCTAGAATGTTGCAAACTTGGGAAAGAAAAAAAAAAAAACAAGCTCCAACCTTGTTTTCGCTAATCTGCTTGTTGACAATAGATCGGAGTTTGTCAATTCTGAGGGCTAAGTCGCTGATGCCATCTTTGACAGAGTCCACGTCTCGCTGTAGGGCGCCGTCGGTGCCCTTGAGTGTTGCGCTCATGGTCTCCAGCTCACTGGCCGACTTCTCGATCTGTAAATAAACAAAAGTCATTTTCTACTTACATCCGATGAGATGTAAAGGATGAAAGGAATGCTGGAGATGCTGATGGAGCTGCGAAAAAATCTACTCCTTCTCCTAGAATGATGCCGCGATCTTGGGAGCCGACTTGCGAAAAAAATGAACTGTCACTTCTAGTGACAGCGAGGTAAAGTAGACCCTGGAGAAAGGGAGGCTGCGCTCTAGATGACAGAAGCCATAAAGGTTGAAGGGTTCGTTGGCAGTGTGTTTGTCTAAACTGTCTGACATTCTTCAACATATGAGACAACTCGCTCCGAGATGACGTGGCACTGGACAAAGACAAATAATCGAAAGTCTCTGAGGGCGCTACTGACCTCTGACAATTTTATCAGTACGTCCTTCTGTTCATCTTTAAGACTTCCGATTTCCTTGGCCAGGATGCGCTGCATGTTACTGAGCGCATGCACGGCGGCCTTGAACTTTTCCCCGTCAACCTTGAGGTTAACGATGCGGCGAGTGAGTAGCGCCGTGGTCTCGTCCTGAAGCTCCCTGCTACTCGACAGTTTGTGGGCATCCGACATGTGCAGCTTCTTGAGCATGTTCACCTCGTCATGAAGATCTGCGATGACGTGTTTCATTTTCTGTGAATAAAGCACAATCGCGAAGTTACGTATGTACAATAGTTACAATTTTGAATTTATGTCATTTTCTACACCTTTTCATAACCTTTCTAATTCATCGTCCTATCGTCTTTCTCTCAGACATTATTGGGTTCTCTCTCTCCTCTTCTCGCTCTTCTCTCTAGGGGGTTGAACGCTGCTCACATGCATGAGGGCTATTGTAAAATACATTCTGCATTGACGAGATAATTACTACAACAATTTACCTTTCCTGTCAAAGATATTTACATAAACGTGTTTGCACAATACAATGAAATTACAAAACTTTGTTTGTTTGTTTGTTTGTTTGTTTGTTTGTTTGTTTGTTTGTTTGTTTGTTTGTTTGTTTTGCAGATTCGTTGATTTTTTAAAAATCAAATTTCGAGACTAAGTTTTCCCTACGACCTCGCACTCGCCTGAAGGTGTCGTCAGTTTGAGTTACACAACAATCTCACGAGATCACGTGCATTTATGGCATACCCGCCTGAGAAGGCCTGAACTCGCCTAGTTGTAGAGAACAATGAAGTTCAACAGTGTAGAAGGCCCTAAGAATTGGACAGTCGATGACACAGCAAGGGCACATAGAACGGGACCTCGGAACACCAAGATCAGATCTATGATAGTGAAACTCAGTAAATGGAGAGACAGAATGACCTTACTCACAAAGCGGGGCTACCGAGACAAGTTACAGAGAGTGGAAATGAGCGGCTAGTGGTCATCACACCAAACCAAGCCAGCATCGTGGTAGAAGATAGAAAAGCATTTTTAGTCAAAAAAAGAAACTGGGGCCTCCTAAAGCCGACACCAGAAGCGTTCACTGAGGTTCTGGAAACAATTGGTGAACATCTTGTCTCCACTGATGAGGCGTCATCCTCCAGCCCTGGGCAGCAGCAGAAGCAGCAAACTACGACCACTGGCACCTGCGAGTATCTGCTTCCGCCGCCTTCCCCTCGCATCAGACACAACAAAGTTTACAGCCATTCATCTTCACCCTCATCTCCAACAACAACAACAGCATCAATAGGAGCAGCAGCGCATCGGGGACAGCAGCCCTCTCCCACCGCTGCATCCTCACCCACATCTTGCATCGACAACATCATCCAAGCTCCTTCAACCGCACTGCTGCTCTACATACAGCCCGTCCTTGCCACGTCACTTGTAACAGTATCGAAGCAACGGGTGTAACTTTGCAAAACGTGGGTAGCAGTGCTTGAAGCGCTTTGTCGGCACACATGCCCCACCAATTAACAAGAGTTTGGGAAAAAAAACCAACAAACCTGGAAATCACAACACGGCATATGACATTAGGGATTCGCCACTCGCCTACGGGAAGTGAAATTTCTCGCTTATGATAAACAAAATCTTGTATACAAATCTTTATCATACATATTTATGAGTTATATAGATACGGGTGATAGACATAAGTCATGCGCAGAGACGTTTTTCAATAGTGGAATATGCACTGACTTCACCCTCCTATTTATGTGTGAAGGTGTTTTCATTCATCATTACCAACTTGTACCAACATGTTAATGGTGAGCACGAATAGTTTTTTTAATCACCCCCCCCCCCACCCTTGTCTTGATGTCGAAAACTGAGATCTCCACTTTTCTTAGTTGCTTTCTAATCTGGCTTTGCTTCTTTTCCAATGTCAGTTATTCTTCTTTAAACCTCTCGACGGTTTCCTTTCTCCCATCTTTCTTCTACTCTTCCCTCCCAAATAATTACATCCATATTTTCTTCCTGTTCTCTGAGGTTCTCAAGCGTTTCTTCCAGTTCTTGAAACTTTAATGGTGCTTTTGCCGGCGGCTGTTCTTCAGCTTCAACTTCAACTGGACCTGCACCTGTGAACAAATGATTGATACAACATCCCATCCAAAAACATACAAAAATCTCGACTATATAAATAAAAGTGTGTGTATATATATATATCAACAGCCCCTTACTAGTGTCTTCATGCGAGCTTTTTGTACGCAGACACTTTCAAACTGACAAGAAATACTTTAAAAATACTGAAAGAAAATAAATTGTAAACGTACATGCAATACTTTAAAAACACACTACTTGTATTTACGTCCATTCAACTGGGATTGGTGGTTTGATGTCTTGACAAGTGTGTACTTTGGCCTCAAAGCACAGCAGGGTCAGGGCCACAATAAATACTAGTGTTACCTCCAGAACAATTAATGCGTGCAAGAAAGAACGCGTGAGCGTAAATGACGTAAAATTGTATGAATGCCTATGCGTGACGTAAAGGAGACGAATGACGCAGTGAAATAGAAGGTCTTCTGCACAGAGAGCGAAAAAGTTAACGAAATAAAATTGGAGTTAAAGTGTTACCATTCCCAACTTGTGTTGGTTTATGATTGTTTGTAATGTTACCGACAACGTACAAAGCGATATATTTATATTAAGTGGACAGTCGACTGTCCCCAGTGACGTCGTACCAAGTGGTTTTATTATTTTCTCTAATTATAGGTCCACCTGTCTCCAGCAACAGCGTACAGCTTAGTTAAGTGTTTCCGTCCACAACTCCGCTGAAGAGACTTAGAATTTTTCTTTTTACTAGAGGTAGGCAGGGTCCCGTCGATGACGAACATTGTTCAGAATTTAACAATTGAAAAAAAGTTGTTTAAAAAGTTTTGTTAAAGCAGTCTAGTAAACTATACAGACATGATCAGGCAAGTCATGTCCGGCGGTGTGTGTGTGAGAGAGAGAGAGAGATGCATTCTAGAGGATTGTGACATTGATGAGCAGGAGTTTTATTATTTGGCACCGACATTCTTCAAATCCATCTGATGCTGACATCATCAGGCCTGACCAGGAAATTCAAAGTGGGGCAAAGCGGCCTTGACCAATATTTCATGAACAGACGCAATGACCGTGACGGCATCACCATGGCCTGTTAAAGGTTGTAACTAAACCTCTGGTTTCATACTCACTAGGTGCTGTATCTTCGGATATTGTCCCTGTGTCCTCCGGGGGTTCGTCCTGCGCCATGCGACGAACAGTTGAGCTCTCAGACGAAGACAACAGACACATGTGTGTCTCGTTCAAGTATTTGAAGTACCTGCACTTTATCTGTCTCTCCTGCCCATGACCAGAGGAACAAAGCTGCTTTCAATTCCTTTATCTTATTAACTGCGTAAAGTGAAAACAAAATCGGTATTATCCAGGATCTATGTCAGAATCTTTTTTAACTCATGATGACATTCTTTTACGTTTGTCTTTAAATAGCCGGAGGACATTTCTTTACCTGTGTGTATTTTGCTAAGTGATCCCTTCTATCAGCTATATACCTTTTATAGTAGATCAGCTTTGTGGAGTTGTGAGGGTAAATAATTTTAATTAATAAATATTTTTCTCTCCAATGCTTGACCAATAAATTTTTCTGGCAGTAAGTATAACTAAAAAAGTCAGAATGTCTGGTTTGGCAATAGTGTATCCGAGAAGCGCAAACATTACAAAAATGTCATATACAGTCTGACCTAGTTGTTTCCCAAACACAAGCAATTTCTTCAGTCTGTTGTTAATTTTTCCAACTATTGGGACCATTCCATGCGAAGTATAGGGCATGTGCGGGGCCCTCGACACCACCATTGCCTTGGTTTTAATCAACAGAGTGGGGCCCCGAGGTAGATGCCTCGTCTGCTCAGCCCTGGACATGCCCCTACATTTTGGAAGGTTTAAGTACCCTAAAAGCACTTTAAGGCACAGAAAAGTAGATGCAAGTATATTTTCCTGCATCTCTGGATATTTACGTGGGAGACTGGGAATCTTACCAGGGCACAGGCCTCGGCGCAGTCCTCTAACGACGTCCCGTGTCTTTGCATCATCTCCGGCAAGTGTAGAAAACTGCGTGGCGCACGGATCACATTACTTGTCATGCCTTTAAACAGAAACGACAGATGTGTCATGTAACTCTGTCAAACGTCTGTTCATTTTTGGGTGAAAAGGGAAAAGACTCCAATTCTCATGCAGTCAGATCCTTCATCATCGTTGCTTTCTGAGTGTGTTGTAAAAGCTAGCCCAGCGTGATGTAAACAAGTAAATCTTGTGCCATACAGTGTAGTATTCATTTTTCAAACAATCTGCTCTTCTTGTCATTTTCGAAATTAAGACTTTTTTGTAGAAATCGTTATTTTTCTTTCTATTTCTTCCAACTTTAACAAACTATTCTTAATTCCACCGAAGCCAGGTAACAGAAAAGTGGCTTCACAGATGAGACAAACATTTTGTATGTCCACAAAGACCTGTATCATGGCTTTAAGAAATGTTTAGCGCTCTCTGCTTGGTTCATTAGCTTTTATGTCAGTTTACGTTTTAATTGTAAGCTCTCCTTCATCACTGAACTTTAAATAGACCTGATGTGTGAGGTAAGACTGACTCCTACATGCTGGGTGTGATCATTTTATCCAAAGTTTAAAGTATCTGGCACTTTGTTATTATGAAATAACGTTTTATATGTGTCAGTGAAAACTAAACATGTCACAAAGTCTCCTACCTGCGGATCCACAGACTCTAAAAGTCCATACTGCTAGAACTGCCAACAGAAATCTGGAATCGCATTTCAGTGCGATGCCGTGAGCCACCATGGTAACCTTTGACTTTTCCTCATTCTGGAAAATCAGGCTTCATAAGTGTAGCCTAAACGATGCTTTTCCAGTCTGCGCATCACCTTGACAAGGCTGAGCTATAAACGGTTGACATCTTGTTGTTCTTTTCTGATGGTTTAAAAAAAGTCTCCCTCTGACGACAATGTCTGGAATGACGTCATCTTTTGACCTCATTCTCCGAGTGCAGAACATATTGCGTACATAGACGTACGTATAGATGCACGAGGACAAACACCGTCACACTCACACACACAATGAATGAGCAGATAATATTCCATCACTGGCACAATTCTAACATAAAAACTAAAGCTTCCATTATATTATATATTTATATCTTTTCGCAAACAATCAGAAATAAACAAAGAAACACACCCAGTGGTCATCATCTCTGTTTTTATTTCTATTTTCAGTGTACATTGTCCAGTAACAGTCTCATGGTTCAGACAGTTTGTTACCGAGTTTAAAGGTGAGAGAGTGGTGTCCTTCTGCCTAACATGCTTGAGGGATGTTCTCCGCATTTTCGTTTTCTTCTTGGATTTGTTGTGCTTGTAGTGCCTGTTGTAGCGAGCTGCAGTTGTTATGACATCATCAGCATTGTGTTTGACTGTTTATTTACCTGTGGCTTTTATTTATTCCTTTGGTAATATCAACTCCCTCATCGTTATCATGGGACATTATTCACCCACCTATCTTCGTCTGCAACTTGTTTTTGGCATGAAGCAGGAGAATACAGAAGACAAATAACACCGGGTAAAAGAACAAGTTTGCATCTGATTAATTTATTTGGTTAAGTTATTAAAGTCACATTGAAAAGGATCAGGTAGAATCGGGCTTAACGAAGAGGAGTGTTTGGGTATGGAGTTATGTCTTTATATAAAAAAAACCTTAAAGCATTTTCATATATACAGCGCTAACATTAGAACACGGTCGGGGGAAAACAAGTAAACAAAAGCGAAAAACAGAGGGAAGAGAAATAGAGAGAAGTGAGCACAAGTGATGACAGTCATGTAGTCGGCAAGTTGCCGGGTAAACTGACAGTGCGAAATCCCCCTAATCCTAATCTTTGGATAATGAAAATGTTTATGATGTCCTCGATAGTTGTTCATGTCTCATTATTTAATCATTATATGAGAGATTCAATAGGTACTGAAGCATAGACAAATAATTTCATCCTGTGTTGAGAAAATATCAACAACGAATCACAGTCTCTAAAGTTGTACTTCACCATGGCAACGATGACTTTTAATCTATCACTTTTCAGCTTTCTCGTCTTCTTTGCTATCTGTCCTCTTAACGGCTTCTCTAATCATTACCATTATGGACTACTGATTATTTTTTTCTGTGTTATCCATGGAACCAACATTACCTATACGACCTGTAGATTTTAACGGTACTAGTTGTATTTTTGTTTTTGTTAAGTGTGGTGACCCAGGCTTTGATCAAGGAGCCGCGCTGTACAAGCTTGCTTCTTCTTCATATGATGATAATTATTATTATTGTTATTATCAATTAGTTCATTTTTTTGCCGTCTGCTTCAAGTCACGTGATCTGCACCGTGTCACCAATGAACGGTGATCAGTAGGTTTCCTCAACAAATTTGACGACGTCCCGAAGTGTGTAGCCCGCGGCCTGTATAGCGTTGAGAAGAACGGAGAAATGATGTTGTATCTCCTTCCAGCGCTCTGCCAGTCTGTCTGCCTGCAGTTTGTCTATGTCAAACAGGAGGTCCACCAGCCCTGGGAAACTGCTTCCGGCGTATGCGTCGTTGGCGTTCTCGGCGAATATCAAATGTCTGAAAAACGCAAAACCGTTCAGTTAGCATCTTATGATGCTATCGTGAGTACATTCTCGATAAATAATCTGATTAGAAGAAGTTTACTGCTAAAATTGTACATTAGTGAAATGAACAAAAAGAAATAATTCTGTCACTAAGCTACCTTGAATCTTAATCCTTCTTCCTCACCCACATTATTTGTTTGTTTAGTTATAACGTCTCCATGGGCTCCGGCCTTATCTCCTTAAAAATACTTATAAGTTGACACTGTGTTTGTGTCTTGTTTGAGATGAGGGTAGATAAGAGCGCTGTGTATCACATTTCGTTCACTAGATCCTTTAATTACTGAATTCTGCAAATCTGACATCATTGGTTTGTCTGTGGTATTGTTTTGGCTTACTCCGTACTCGGACTCACTTTTTCTCAGGCCTGGATGGCAGTCCCGCGGGATCCAAGAAAGCTTTTTCCAACAACAACAGCTGGTCGTTTATCATGCGAATGGCCATGGGGCTGGATTTCAACATAATACACAACATTCAACAATAACTATGTATGACTAAGCTCTTTCCTCGCGATTCTAAGAACACTGACACCACGTCCTCCCACATGGCTTACGACGCTTAGTAATGAAGACCCGTCCTTCAGCCATTAAAACCGTACGTTATCTTTTCTCCTCTGTTTGCGGGATTATTATTGCATGTGGTCGATAGCATTATTTAGAATTAACACACTTTCGGTGGTATAACACTCACTGATGATCCATGCATCAAAACCAACACGAAAACAACTACAACAACAAGGACTTGACATAGGTGGGTGTACACGTGACGAGTATGCCAACAGGACCTCGTGCATGAACAAACATATCTACACATGTATACACGAATAAAAGAAATCGTATCAAAATCCACCGTCAGCTGAATACTTACTCTTTTTTGTCAATTTTAGATACAGATGTTTCAAAATTATCCACATCTTTCTTGAAATTGCTTATTATTCTCTCAAGGTCCGCTGAAACAGAATTAAATTGTTAAATACAACCTGCCAATCTATCTCTCTCTTGTTTCTTTATTATGCAACCTAAATTTTTCTGAAGAATCATTCGACTTAAATGAGATATTTCTATATTGCTATTCTAAGGAAACAAAACTAAGGCGTTTATAGTTCCAGCAAAACATTTCTAAGGATAAGTAATTAGAAAAACACAGGTATGGCAGGTGTGACATACTGTAGTTAGAGACTTTTGCACTCAGGGTTGACCCGAATTCTTCGTCTAGGGTCTTTCTGTTTTGCTCCAATGCCCAGGCGTACTCTGAGACATTGAAGGGAATGATGAGTGAGTCGGCAAAAGAGCGGACGATCTCAGCTCCTACTTGACCCACAGCTCGGTGATACTACAGGCAGACAGACACACAGTTAGGTGCTTCATTATGGGATCGAGAGAGACACAAGGTTAACAAAAAAGGTTGATTGACAGATGGAGAAAGGTTAGCAAAATTGTTCGTTAAGCTAGGGTTTAGTGATGAGTGTTCTCTTCTTTTTTTCACAACATTCAGGTTTTTTGACTACAATTTCAGAAGGCCGCACCCCACATTGAAAACCTGTATACTTATCTTACTAAAGAGCTTTGAAAGTATGACATACCTTGAATTCTTTGTCTAGAAGGGTCTTGACTGCATCAAATGTCTCATACTCAGTGTGGTACAGAGGATACGAACCGATCTTATATTTACTCTGCAAACAGAGTGACTATTCTTTATGCAGAACTTCTTGTTAAAGCTTGCAACTGGACATCAAACTCTATTAAAAGTGCCCTTCTAAGACAAAATAAATGGTAAGTACTGCAAATGTTTATGATGGTCGGAATGGCAGTTACTTTACAAATGTAAACAACAAATAAACTTGCTTGCCCTAGTCTTTGGCTGTGAAGACATTACAAACAAACAAACATCACCCACAGTCTCATTGGTTGCGCCATATTGTCATTTAAAATCAACCACGGAGCTCAAACAGTTACTGATGAAGAATATACAATGAAATAGTCTTGTGACGTACCGAGTTGTAAGTGTAGCGGATGTCCAGAGATGTGATACCAACGAACTGCAGGAGGGGTGCGTAGTCGCTTCCTGAACCGAGATCACCCACCCTGCAAAAAGAAAAAAAATGTTGGTTGTGTGAACTGTTTGACTCACTGCATAGGTGATAAAATATTGTATATGTAATAAAATATAAATTCTTTTGTGGTTTTTAGGGTTGGATGGAAGGATTACTTCTGATAGCAATGGTACCACAAGTCTGGTGGCTTACTGGGGAATGTCGCGATCAACTTTCCACGGGAAAGAATGTATCCAGGTATCGTATACCGTTGATCTGCTTTGGCTGACTTCTGCGTCATTTGGGTTGGATACCTGCAACAACAGAAAGGTAAAGGTAATTCTCTCACCTTACAGTCGCAGTGGTCAGCTTTTGAAACGAAAGTACCCAACACTTCTCCCAGAATTAAGTAAATAAGGTACCCATGTACAGTTGGATGAACTAGGTGAAAAAAGTAACGTCACTCGGGTATCGAACCCGCTGATGCGTGCACGGTGTAGCTCTAGCCTCTAGGCTGCTAGCTCCCCATTCCCCATTCCCCACTCCCCACCATACTATCTTCCTATACCAACAAAGTAACATTAATACAGCATCGTTACAACAGTGCAGAAACATTACTACAGAATTATTACAAGTTGACATCGGAACGGTGTACCCAAAACAGATATACACAAATGTTATAACAAACATACTCATATGTTACAACAGTTATTAGTTTCCCACCTGGCAGGTCACCCACACATCCAATCATCCCCTTACTAAATACAGACCTGGCTTTCTCTGATATTTAGCTTCTGTGCTTGCTTGTTTAATTTGTGTAGATGAATTACTTGTTCAATTGCTTCAATTACCTTTTTCGTAGCCTCGAATACAGCTTTGTACATGAGCGGTGTGCCCAGGGCCCGGAAGGAATAGTTACCTGAATGAGAGAGTGCAAGAGGGGCACAGAAAGTTTCATACATCCACCACGCAAACATTTGTGTGTGGAAACCTCCTCACATAGACTACATTGCTGTTTAGCACCGATGGCTCTATTCATTCTTCTTAATCTATCAGTTTGTATGAAGATATCGGTGCATTGTTATTCAGTTCTCTCACCTAATTCACGCAACTACGAATTGGTCTTTGTCCAGGCTAGTACACTAATATTTTCACATATAATATTACAAGCTCAATTTAGCTTGTTTATACAGTGTTGCCTGTTTGCAGCGATTTAATTAAAAATCTTTCACATTGCATTACAGTGCTCTCCCTCTCTTACACACACACACACACGAAATATGCTTTCACGGCATCCACGTCTAGACATGGAGAAAATGTTATCTGACGATGTCTGTATGTCCAATGGCAGGGACGTACATCCAGGACGCTGATGGTGATGTCGCCCAACTGAGGGCCGCTACCTGTGCGAGCATCATGTAGTCAGACCACACAGCCCTCAGCACTACTATGCACTCACCTTGCACAGCGATGTCTATGTTAATATATGCTACAGCCCTCGCTCCAAGAGACTTCACATATTGCTGCAAATAAATTCAAGATGTGAAACAATACTTATAATCTTTTGTTAAATTTTTATTAGAAATCATGTTATTAACGTCTTCTTCCTCTAGGAAAAGAGGAAGCCAAAGAAAGAGAGAAAAAAGAAATTTGACTGACAATATTTAATTTTTGTTTAAAACCTCTACGACTTTCACATATTGTAGCTTGATCTTACATGTCATATAAGTGATTGAAAACCGGTAGTAGTCGTCTATATTATTTTTTAAAGAATCAGACAGATCGCGCATGCTACTCAAAAGTAAATATTTGGTTTAAACAGAATGACAAACAAGTATAATAAGACAACTACAAAGTGTGAAAGCTGCTCTACCTCTGACCATTCGTTAGAACCAAGAAGTCCGAATTCCTCCCCTCCCCAGGAGCAGAACATGATAGAGCGACGTGGCCGCCATTTCTCTGAAAATACACAGTGTACTCATCTTGAGGGATCAGTTATTATAAAGCAATCTATAAATACAGTGAAATCGTCTGGAGATATCTGCCCCAAGATATCTGTCAGAGATATCAGCACCTGTTCAGTCCAGTCGGTCTCTTTGATCTCCTCATGCCAGTCTCCTGGATGTGTCACAAGTCAGAGGGTCTCTGGCACCAGTGTCAGGAATGCCTTGCCATCGTCACTTCAAAACAGTACCACACTTGATGCTTTGACACTCCTTGTGTACATGTGTTATCATTAACTGGATTCCTGTCAGAAAAAATACTCACTTTCTTTGACCAGCTGGCCCATAGCTCTGGCCACCTCCATCATGACGGCCGTTCCGCTCGAAGGATCAATGGAGCCGTACACCCAGGCGTCGCGGTGGTTTCCCAGCAACACGTAGCGGTCTGTGAAGGTGCAAAGTGCTGACATTTATGACATTGTTGTATACATGTATTAAAATCCTACTTTTCAAGATTATTTAAACTTTCAAGACATTTTTCCATCATGGATTTGAGTTTTCAAGTTTATTTTAATTATTTTTGTAATGCTCTACAAAAAGACAAATGTAAGAAGAAGTATAATAAGAACATGATGATTTCTTATCTCTTGCAAAAGAAAGTCGCCTCATCCTACGAAAATAAGTGATAATAATTTAATTAAACAGGTAACCACATAGTATGTAGCTAGATCGTCACTTAACTTTAAACCATAGACAGGTAGACTGGGTTGGCGGGATATCTTCTTTCTATTGTAATTAGTTTACAAGGGTAAGCGACATCTTAAGAGCCAAATTACTGATGTAACGATTACTTGATGTATAAATTATTCAAACGTGCTAATGACAACCTGTCAAATCCCTGCTCGTAAGTAAGTCTATCGGCGACCATAAAGAAAATGGCACATGATTTCAGTCTTACCTGGCTCCACGTCTCCCTTCAAGATCGCTATCACATTGTCTGCCCTTCTGATGCTGTTAGCTGTTGTCACCTGCAAACTAAGTGACAGCCCATCCGTGATGTTTGGGCCCAGTTTGTAAGTAATATTCAGACTGCCTTTCCAGTCGTTTGGAACGTCTTCTCCCTGTAATTGGCTGCAACGACAAAAAAAAAATGTAAGAAAATGCTTCGGAAATCTTAATTTTAATTGCAAGGAACGCATCTCCTTGAAAGTTATTTACGTGTGCTTGATGATGCAATCGTATCTGTGCATGTGCATGTGTGCGCGTGCCTGTGTATATGTGTCTGTATGTGTGTGTATATGTGTGTGTAAATACTTACCTGAGAAAGTGTTCCGCCCCTCCATACCCCATGGCGTGGGCAGGTATGGTTGGTAGCGGCATGGTTGTGTCATTCTCGCTGTATCTGTAGGCGGTGGCTGTAAATGTAAAACCCTATGACAGTACTATCAGTGGATTGTAAGAAAACATAAGTGTTAGTCTCCTCTAAGTGATTATGAAGAATAAGCAATAATGTGGATGCCTTTTGTATATACCTGTAAGTGTAAAAAAGTATTCAAAGAAACATTAACAGTTCAGCTCATCGTTAAACTGGTCGAGGCACTTTTCTGACTACCAGAGGTAGGGGAGATCTGATGGACCCACGCCACTGGGACCGGTCTTCTACCCGCCTGAGAAGGTCCTGCAGTGAACAGTCTGTCCACTCGCTCACGTTAGTCACCCAGACTTTATTTAGAATACTAATACATTCATTTGTATGGCGTCTTAGTACAGTAGTCAGGTCACGGAGAAGAGAACTTTTATCCTGTTTGAAATGGCTTAGACCGCCTTCAACAAAACCTTAAAGGACCATCTTCGGCAAGGTGTAATATCGGGCGACATGACGAAACCATTTCAGTCTCTACCACTTGAAGGCAAAAGCTCCTGAGGATCCATCAGGCAGATAACTAGGCTTCATACCAAGTTGTCTGTTGTTTACTTTCTGTAGAACGTAAGGAAGAGACTCCTGAAACATTTCATCTCATACACCTGGATCCGTCCTTCTTGTTTTTCCAGCAAGGTCCAAGTCTCGCACCTGTACAGCATGATGGGTACCAGATACACTCAGAATCTGGTGGAGAAGCTGTCTGACCATCGCCGTTGTCGTCGCTTTGATCCTGAGACGCACGTCCTCCGCACAGCCACCGTTTCTGGAAATGCTTGCGCCAAGGTAATTAGTTGTCCCCGTTCATTCCCATCTCTGGATTACAGTTAGGGTTAGGGTTGATTTTCTTAGGCAGGAAAAATTCTGCGTCCATTCTTGTGGCCTTTGCTTGGTTGCCCAGATCCTCCGGCAAAAACACAGGAAGCGAAAGAACATGAAGGCGAGATACAGCCGTGGTATCACTTCTCCATTGCAAAGTTTGGATCCGTGCTACTCATCAGCATACAGCATATACTGTGCTGAATTTTCTGTGCCACAGAGGAACTAACTTAAAATTAGTGTAACCATTATTTTTCTGGATTATAGTTCCTTAGTATCGTTGTACCAAGCTGTAGTGAACAGCTGGATTTAACTGTGTGTGATGTTAATGTTTGTAACTAGCTATCTCTGGATGAACGTCTTCCTTTTGGTGGTACAAACCTATGGCTGGATACCCCGGGGTTAGCGGGTCTCCACCTCCGGTGAAGATGGTGCCTCTCTGTGCGCCGCTAGGGGGCAGCCACCACGTGTCCGGGAATGTCCGGGAGTCTTCTTCTGACCACGTGTAGTCCGCAGGGTCTGAGTAGATGATGACCCCCACAGCCCCGTAGCGCGCGGCGATTTCTACCTGTGGACAGGAGCAAGACCCCAAGATAACAGTCTTCAGGGGAGACGGGTGGAGCAAGGAGATTACAATTCTTTAAACCGCATCAGAGGATCTGATGATGTTCCCATTTATTCATTTGTCTTTGTAGGTCAGTTCTTTTGTTTTCCTTGCAAGAGCGAAGGCGAAGCTCGCAGAATACCTTTAAAAGGAAAGTTTCGGGGAAAACCATCACCCAATCATAACACAGACAGAAGAAACATTAACAACAGTGGCAAAAATTGTGGTAATGGTGGCAGTTGTATTTTTTATCAGTACAGAAAATATACGATTCATTACATACCTTGCTTCCTCTGAAAATCTTGCCGTACCTCGCAATAACGATGGAATCATTGAATTTTATGCTTTTATTAACCTTCAGGTATTCAAAGTCTTCAACTCGTCCATAATTTACGTAGATCAGCCGAGACACCTGTGGTTTTAGAAATATAGTCAAAATGAGAACAACTATCGCTATTCATTTTATCTGCACTCATTACTATGAAAGAATATTCTGATTATTTACTGTCGATACATTAACTTGTACCTGACCTTTTCTGTTGTGCCATAAACATCTTACATTGGAATTGAACTTCCTGATAACATAGGACTTGTATACCATGCTCTTTAAAAAAGATCGTCCGCACTTTGCCCATACTCGCAATTTTCAGTAACTATGTACTCTACATACTCCACTCACATTGACTACACCAGACGGGGAGTAGGCGAGGAAAGGGCGGATGACTCCTGGAAGATGAGAGATGTTGCTTTCGGTGGAAGTGGAGTCGAAAAGGACAGCACCTGTGTTGTTCACAAGCAACACCTTGTTGGGATTATTTTTGTCTGGATAGGAGAGGAGGACTTCATATGGAGCGGAAGTCACAGAGTCCAGTCCGTATTCGACAAATCGAGTTTTGAGGTAGTTGACAAGATCAAAGTCCCTTTGCTCTCCTGCGATGTGAGGATGCGTGGTCAGGTATCTGTGGTTAAAATAAACAATGTAATACAATATTAGTAGAGATATCTAAAACAGCTGCCATTGGTTTTTTAAATATATTTGATGGGAATTTCCATTTTAAATAAAGAATTATGAAGAGGCCTTGCAGTTGGCATGTTTATGACTTCATAAACGAAGACGGATATGTCTGCTAACTGGCGCAGGACCGGGGAAAGTGAGGTAGGCAATGTCGACAAGGGTGGACACCAATGGATACAAAATCTGAAGAAGTATAAGATCACTTGAATCGTTTCTCAAGATCACTTCTAGTGGATAACCTCAGTGTGAGGGCGACTAGTGACAAATCCTGTCATAACAACATCAACAACAACTGTCAGTTTGTCAGAAAGATGTCGCCACCAAAGAATGAAACCATGGTGACCTGTACTGAAAGAACACTTACTTCAGGTTATCCTCTATGTTCTTTGCGCTGATAGACTGTATTAGAAGATCAGATATTGCTGGATCCGCCTCCTGCGTTGATTTTGAGTAAGCCTCATATTGTGTTTCCTCGGGACACGTGGCAAAGCGACCAATCAGAATGCCAATGGTGAAGCCTCCCACAATGGCGACGCCGATGACGATGAACCAGATGAGCCTGGAGCCTCGGGACCGCCGCACACTTAAGTCTTCACCCTTGAACATCCTGTCACTGGTGGCTAAACATTCATAAGAAAAAAGTGAAATTTATATTTTATTCATTCTAGCACATAACCAACGGAACTCCATTCTCAAAAGGAAAGCACAATGCTGGTGTATATTTGTAACATTAGTGCTGGCGTATCTACACGACTTTTCAACTATTATATTGCAGGAAGAAAAGAGAATACGATGAACTGTGATTATCCTTTAGTGACGTGAGGTGCCGACATGTTTATCGTGGTGGTCTTGCACCAAACACCAGCGACAGATCCCAGACACAAATTACACCTGCACATCAGACAGCTTAACTGCTCTTGTAACCGTTCTGAGTCAAAACCTAGCAACTAGAGGGCCATTTGACAATCTGACCTGCTACACCTGTAATAAACTTCTGACACTGTCGAGATCTGTTTTAACCTACTTCCCCATGCACCCGTGTCGCGAGTACAGGTCCTCAAACATATATAATGATAAAACTTGTTTCTTGGGACAACACAGAAAAACGTGTGTTTAACGGACTGCATGAGGAGTTACAAGAAATACAAATGGTTGTTTCCCGAGGGTCATGACACCAGACTGACCTCTCGGTCACAGCAGCTTGAGAACAATGGAGCCCCGGCGATGTGAGGAGGTTTTTTTCCATCGCGTGATGCAGAACGAGAAAAGACGACTGTCGTGGATTATCCTGGTGTTGCCATGTGTTTGCCGCATGTGCACTTCAATATATGGGACACACGGTGATTGGCAGGGCACAGCACGTGAAATACGAGTTCATATTTTTCCAAGCAAGCTGCTTGCACGCAGAGAAAAAAAAAAACCCCAAAAGACAGAAGGAGAGAGATAGAGGTTGCTTCACCTGTTCGGTTCACAGTCGGCTTGCTACAGTTGTGGGTGATGGGTGGAGTGTTTGGAAATAGTAAACCGGAGACTGGAGGAAATGGCAGGAAGGCACGTACAAAAATTGGAAACTACGAAAATTAAGTATAAGCACGAACTGGCGAAACCTTATATTTTTCTGATGACGTCACCACACGCGCGCCTGCTTGTCTTTGTTTATTCTGACATATATACTTCAGCCACCCTATGGTGTAGTCAGCAGTTACTCGAGGTCACTGTACGTCACACGGCTTTTCAGTTGATCACGTGACCAACAGCCTGACTTCAAACAGCGCCTTGTGCGGGGGTCTTGTGGTCGGGCAATGGACGGTTTATGGCTTTACATTAACTGCGGAACGTTTGACTAAGTTTGACAGTGTATACAGAACGAGTATGTACACGTTTGCCAAAAGTATTTACAGGACGGATGCACACTTTGAGAAACTTGTTCAACCGTTCGTCCATATTTGTTTTGTCACGGAGTCATAAGCCGTTGAGATCCGTTTTTGGGTTACACCCCGGAGATAGGATCATATCTAGGTTCCTGTTAGATTGTGATGGCACAGTGCGGGTCAGGTCAAGGTATTGAGCACAGGCTTTCCAGCTAAACAGGAAAGGCTTTCAAGGCTATAAAAGTTTCCACAGTTTTAAACATTTTAAAAAAAACAACAACACGATCTCTCCTGGATTTGTATTCAAAACAGCTCGAATTGTAAACAGAGAGCAACACGGTTTAATTAAACAACACATACCTTTTAAACAAAGTCAGTCTCACGATGTAGTACCTGTTTACAGGACTGGCTGGCTGTTTGCTGTGATATACAGTTGCTGACAGCACGAAAGGCTCGAGCAGCAGGAACAAAAGAAACAACGCAGACGATGTGCAGACTGTGCATCTGCTGGGAGCCAATCAGCACAGGTGTAACAACAAAGACTGCAGGCTACACACGTGCAGTCAACAGCGCACGCTGCACACAATCAGTGCAACCGGATAAGAAACACCCGGCAGTGGGGGGGGCGTAAACAACTAGCAAAGGTGGCCGGCCTACTCCCCCACAAACAAAGAATCGTACAGAGAGGGTGGTCGTGAAACCGTGAAATACGTGGATGGCGATGATGTTTAATTAAGCCTCATTTCGGGATTTTGATGGGCCCCAGGGGTGAAAATACGGGCTATGGGTGGTGGAGCTCCTAACTGACCGAACGGGAAGCCGTTACGCGCTTGCTATGACCCGTATGTCGGACATTTCTCGCCGCCCTTTGACCTCGCGCCCACCCACGTTCGCTGACCAGCTGTGGGATTCCGCATTCGCATCCCGCTGGGTTTCCACTGGCAGCAACTGCTCTGTTCATCGCACTCACAGTGAGTTTACAAATTAAGTCAGAAGTGTGTCCGTAAATTCTGTCAAATGTTATAACATCAATTATTTATGTGTATGTACAATACTGTCCTTTCTCTCATTAGATTAATTTAATTTGTTGAGCTCCTCTCTAGCTTAACAGCGACACACGCCGAACACAAACCTGCAGCGACACACGCTGGTAAAAGGCTACACACACGTACACACACACACAGGGAACACACGCACGTCTGACGATGCTTCCCTGTTCCCTAGCTACTCTACCTGTCTCTAACACATTTTCTGCTAGACTGCTGAACAATGAACAAAACCATCTAAAAACATCTAGCATCTACTGGTCATGCACACGCTCTCTCACACCGAACATTCTAGGTAACACTAGTTCGCGCAAGTCTAGGTGGCCAGGGATAGCCGGGTAGGCGCGAGGTCAGATACCCATTATAGTGCCACCGACAACACCACACAAATAGCGACATTTAATTCTAACAGCCACACTCTGATCATCACTACTGGTTCTCCTGATCCCCTCCCCCTGCACCCCCTGCCTCTCCCATGTGATAGTATTTGTCAGGGAGGGAGAGAGACTTGCTTTAGGATTCAGTGACAGGTGTTACACTGACAGGTAAATTTGCTTGGCGACATATTTGACATTGATGATCACATTTTTATGAGCTTTGACATTGCTGCAATGTATTGGGAAATTTTAAAAAAACGGGGAATAATTGTCTTTGTTGAATCGATCACCAGCGAGTCATAAACATCGGTAATTAAAAAAAAAACAGTCGTTGTCGTTGCAGCTGTCAACCCAATGCTGCTTCATAAATAACACATGAGAGACACAGGTAAATATTAAGCACTTTTGTATGAACATTTTGTTTTAGTGTGTACGGTACACTGGCAGTAAGTTTAGAAAACAGCACGATGAATGGCGCAGGTGCTGCGCAGCACACGGATGTCAAAGAAACATCTCAAAACATAATAGTAATTACTAATTAGCAAAAGTAATATTTTCTATATGTTATGTCGTGTTACGACATACTGATATAAGCCCCACCGTTTGTTTGTTTGTTTTTTGCTGTAGCAGCATCTACTCTGAGAGAAGCAGCCGGGGTCCGTGAGAGCATGAGAGACAAGAGATGTATAAAGGAGGATGCACAGAAGCGATGCACGGAGGCTAACATGTTCATGATGCAAACTCGCGATACTAAGACCTCCAGTACTCACCTGCTGCTAGCGGCGCGCCCTCGTCTCCAACAGGTGGGCGACCGCGTGAGGGCGCTGATAGTGGCCAATGTGGGTGAGACACACACGCACACGTACACACGTACACACGCACACGTATACACACACACACGTACACAAGTGCGTGTACAGTCAGTGCGCGGGTTAGGAGGACGCCACACTGCCATCGGCTGCTGACCTGTCATTCACTTGTCACGTAGTACATTCATAGTCTGCTAGGTCATAGTTCAAGGGGTCAGTGCAGGTAAAGACACGACATTGCTGGCCTCGACTTCTGTGTTTTTTTCAAAAATCAGATAAATCATTAGAGGCATAAACATGTTTTGACGCAAATTCTCTTTCTTTTATAGTGAGCCCATCTTTTTTCCTTCTTTTCTCATCCACTCTCCGAAGTTCCTCATCTCCTCCCATTTACCTATATTTACAGCGACTAAGCAGTTTAAGTGTCTTTTATTTTCATAGCTTATTTTTCAATACTGTCGAAATCCAGCTTGACAAACAAGCCTGCAATCCTACCCACTCCTCGTATTCCTATAATTGAGGCGACGAGTGCTAGACAACAACTCTAACAGTCTGACAGCGGGAGGGAGGATGTGGAGGAGAGGCGGTCACGTGACAGACAGGGAGAAAAAAGACAGAAAAAGAAAGAGGAAAAGTAAACTAAGAAGTAGAAGTCAACAAAGGCAGGTTATAAACATCTCCAACAGATTTACAGCCGGCTCTCAGCGGCTCTCTGGTGGTCTGATAGCCACAAGTGGTAGGAGTCTTCTCTTCAGACATTACTGTTGGCCAAACTTTGCGTGCTGTTACAAACTCACTTTTATCAGTGATATTTATATGCCGTCTAGCACCTGCCTCAAGTATGCTCAGCTGCTGTGTGCATGAGTTTACTGTCGTAATTATATAATGCAAAAAATACTTATACTTTTGGAGGTGCACCTTTCATTGCTCACACACTACCCTCCCTACATGTGTGGCCCTGTGTCGTGCCACTACATGTAGTAAGAAAAACTACCTGCGCTTCTGTTTGAAGGACATGTAAATATGCAATAACAAACAAGGGACATTTAACACAATAACATTCATTTCTTCTGACTTTTCTCAAATCCCAGAGTTTGGAATTCAAATGAGACGATAGAAAATTTATTTTTTGAGAAGTAACGGCTATGTGAGTCACTGAAAAAAAAAAACACGCAAACACTTGTAGGAGAATACGCAGGAAAATACGCTGCATCATGTCACGTGATGTGCACCGTGTCAGCAATGAATGGTGATCAGTATGTTTCCTCCAAGAATTCGGTGACATCCCGAAGTGTGTAGCCCGCTGCCTGTATAGCGTTGAGAAGAACGGAGAAATGATGTTGTATCTCCTTCCAGCGCTCTGCCAGTCTGTCTGCCTGCAGTTTGTCTATGTCAAACAGGAGGTCCACCAACCCTGGGAAACTGCTTCCGGCGTACGCGTCGTTGGCACTTTCGGCGAATATCAAATGTCTGAAAAACGTACAACCGTTCTAAGATGTCTTTATGTACTCGACTGTGATATTGTGGGTTTTTTTTTAAAAGTAATGGTTGCTTTGTTTTTGTTTTATTGTTTGGTATTGTCTACATACGTCACCCAGTGAAAATTATCATCAGCCTGACACAAATATTGCATTCTTCTGAAATATAACAGTGACAATAACTGTCAGTGACAATGTCGTGCATCTTCACCGGTCCAAAACGAAAACTTACTTCTTATTGGGTCTGAATGGCAGTCCTGTGGGGTCCAGGAAAGCTTTTTCAAGAAACAGCAGCTGGTCGTTTATCATGCGGATGGCCATAGGACTGTGTTAAAATACAAGACCACAGCATTTTTAAGTAGAATGCCTATCTATGACCATAACTATGAACATAAATATTTCCCTTAAGTGATCATTAGCACAATTTTCCTTTGTGTGGCCTGTCCCGTCCCTTCTTGCTTCTACTTGTTTCATCACCTTTCTGTCTCTTGTTCTCAAACCACTGTAGACTGCTGGTGTAAGGGTTTCTTTTGTGTGCTGCAAGAACGGTTTCTGATCTGACAATCACAATCGAGAGGCTTTCTGTTTACTCTTCTACAAATAAAGACAAATGTTTCTACAACTACCATCAGTGTAGGTCTTGATACACACACTGAGTGCATGCATAAACATGTATGTGGGTCGTGCAGCGCCACCTACTAGTAGTATCACGATACTTACTCATTTCTGTCTATTTTCGATACGGTTCTTTCAAACTCATGTACATCCTTCTTAAAACCTTCTATAACTTTCTGCAAGTCCGCTGAAACAGAAGATCAAAAGAGTTATTGCCCTTTTAAATATGTAATGTCACGTAGTAGTGCGTCGAAGTTCAAAACAAAGAACAGACAACTCTAAGCAGTTAAGAATAACTGAGAGTGTCGCGTCAACGGAGCACGCTCAAGGCCACTCACACAGCAGGCCACACACACTCAGTCACTCAGCCGGAGGCAGGATGCGACTTACTTCTCAAACCCGTGCCCAAACGAAGACCAAGACAAAGACGGAAAAAACGACACAAATACGAAGTTTAATCAAAAAAATAAAAATATATATATATATCTCTACCCAAACACCCAAATACCTAATAAAACCAAGGAAAAGTAAATACCGATGCGAGTACTCACAAAAAAAAAACAACAAAAAAAAAACGAACAAAACGAACCAACAACCAGGTACTGCACCCCTCGCAAAGAAAATTTAAAAAAAAACAAAGCGCAAACGCGCACAACTTGTAACACAGCGCACAGCAGCCCAGTACAGTCAGTTAAACGTAGTTTTCCCCTGAGTCTTTAATTCTTAACACAGAACAGGGGCTTGAGGCGCTTAGTACACAGTCTCAGGAGCTGGTTCACAGTACAGTTCCCTTTCTGAATGCAGGTGTAGAACCCGTAGACGTAGACGACACAAATGAAGAAGTGCAGAATGGTTGATTATATCTCAGACGAATGCTCGTCGAACAAAAGAGCGTGGAGCCAGGACACAAGGCACGCACGCATAGCACGTATATACACAGGAAGTACACAGTAAATACACACCAAGGGCGTGCACCCCGGACATACACAAAAAGGCTGAAATAAATAAAAGAACAACGGTCACTAAAAGGCTACAGGAGAAAATAACAAAACATCCCCCTCCATGACCCCCTTAAACCAAGACATGAAATAGCCCTAACTTACACACATACAAAAATAAACTCATAAGGAGTAAACACACACTCGCGTATCCTAATGCTCAGGCGTGTGCAGCCTCTCATCCAAAAACAAACATAAAAAATGGGGAAAATATGCACTCACCCACGGCTTATGCTAATGACCGACGGTCAACCCGAGAAGAAACGGAAGCACACTCCCGTAGACACTAGATGTCACAGCCCAATGCTGTCATTCCGCCAGCCTCCGCACTTTCCACAAGTCCCGGTGGTCACTGCTGGCATCAACTCGCTAGTACAACCAGCCTCTCAGTGCCCACAAGCTTGGGTCAGTCGTGGCAGAGCATACAACCGGCACCTTGCCTCACAGCACAGACTCCAGCCGTCTTCTAAAAAAAAAAAACTCTCCGCTCTACTCAGCGCCTTGGTAAGAAATCTCTCACCAGCAGCGACCAGCCCTCGAGCAAACCTCACGTGACGTAGTAAGACTGTGACGTCAGCTGCTGCTACAGACAACGGGCGAAGGCCTTGACCTTTTCCCG
>SRHC01001659.1:0-13646 GCA_004794325.1 Pomacea maculata
TAATTTTTGTGTGTAATGTGACAAACTTTTAAGTTGGGTGTCTGTTTTCCTTATTTGGGCGTTTCCTTTAAAGACATTCAAAATCCCCCATCCACCACCCGATGAACTGCTGGTGTCACATCACGCTTTCAGGTTTCATTTCACCGAAGGAAATTTAGTGTGTAGGGCATCAGTGGCTGCCTTCTTACACAAAGCACTACTCAACTGATGGACTAAATAAAAGACCATTATGGCATTCACCTGAAGATGGACATTAATATCCTTCAAAACAACCAGACAAAAACCAGTGAACCTGCAGTTTACAAGATGTCAAAAGAGGGGCCACTGGTACACACCTATGTGTTCCCCCCCAACAACTGGAACCAGTCAAGGGACAAACGAAATGAATTCCTTACATATCACTAAATTTAAAACATATGAAAAACACTTCCCACTTCTAGAATGGTCTTTATTCTGTGCAAAGTAGCCAGAACAGTCCGAATCATCTTTAATGCTTGTAGTTTGCTCTGACTTTGAAAACGCAATGGTCAGTTTGCCTGGTCAATGTTACAAAGGTAATAACATCTGGATGATGTAAGACAGTTTTTAGTTTTAGGCATAAAAAAATGGGGTATAAACTTAGTAGATGTTTAAAGAATTAAATTAACACCGGAATGGCACATTCCTTCCTTGTATTGTAAGAAAACAATTTGTGTGATATTTTGAGATCATAAGTTATGTTCAATGCTGACAGAAATTCAGAAAAATACATAAAAACAACATAATTACAACCCAGCAAGCCATAAAAACTCTACCCCTATAAAAAAAGCCAGCAACAGAGGCATGACAAGTCTGTCAAGTCATTAAAAAAATGTCACTTTGTTTGTGGTAGCAGTTATAGTTAACAAAATCATGATTATCTACAAAATGATTTATGTGGAAACACCTGGGGGAACAGGGGAAAATCTTTGAGATTAACATTTAGCGCCTGTCACCAGTACAGTGAGGTTGGCTGTCCTGGGTTCAGCTCATCTTTGTCACTCTGTTCTTTCTCTGCATGTTGCATCTGTTTACAAGGCTGATTGCCTTGCTATGACATAGCCTTAGTTGCTGGCTCTGTGTAAAAAACCTGTTCCCCCTTGCTATTAACATTTGACAAAATTTGAAGTGGGACAGCTTAGCATAAAATGTAATCAACCAAAATCAAAATTTGCTCCAAACATGAACACAGTCTTCATGTGAAAAAATATATTTATCTGTGCCATCCAACATCTGTTTGTGTGTGAGAGAGAGAGAAAAAAACAAAAACACAGGTCTCAATAGATGGGTACAAAATTAATGGGCTCAAGGCCAACCTTTGTCTTCTCTGGAAACATTCCAAAAGGAAAGTTTTTTTTTAGCAATATGTGTGCTGACTACTGCATTGTGCTTCATCCTGTTTACAGTTTCCAATGATATGTTGTACAAACACTCTTGCATATTCTGCTATCTAGAAATAACCATATTAGTAGTACTACAAGAAAAATAAAAATAAAAACCAAAACAAAAATCACTCCATAAGTCTTTTTTTTTCACAAAACATCTATGCAGGCCAAAAATTGCACAAAATTAACAATTGGGAGGAAAGATAGCATATTCTGATGGTGTATTGGCATGACAATCATAAAATTTTCAACTTAATTAGCAATTTCACATTAATATTGGTGTTGCTGATTTCATATGTCTTGAAATTTCAAGTCCCTTCACAATGGTGGTGATGACTTTTAGAAGACATTTGAACCTTGGAATTAAAAAATATGAAAATACACAAATACACACATCCACAGATTAGGAAACTTGCAGCTTTGTGAGCAAAATAGAAAAATGAAAAGAAATGTTTGGTGGCATATTGGGTTTAAGCCGGTTGGCACCCATGGAGTAGGTACAAACATGAAAACCATCACTTTTTGAACAGATGAGTTTTATCTTCATGATGCTCGTAATTCATCACAAGATGGTCATTTTACCATTAAAATAATAACAATGATGATGATTTATATAGTCTTTCCAAAGATTTGCTCATAGCGATTTACATAAAAAATACATAGACTATATCGTCAACAATCATGCACCTATATTCTCAAACAGCAGAAACACTTCTAAATTCACTCACAAAGTAAATTACAGACGTGTTATACACACTCATGGTCAGGACAGGGTCAGAGTGAAAACGTAGTTCTGAAAAGATGTGTCAAGGTCTTTTTAATCTTTATGAAAAAACGTCATTACTATTCTTCTAATCATTGTAACTGCTTTTCTGGAAAGTTTGATGAAGGGAGCAGGCAAACGAATTTAAAAGACAATCAAGAATCCTATTCAAAAATTATTTTTCAAGCACTAACAAAGTAAACAAGAAAACTGTTGTTGCAGATTGTTATTACCAGTCTGCTACTATCAGTCCCATAAAGCCAAGACTATACAATGAAGAACCAGCAGACAAGTGTTTCTATTTTCTATATCATGCAAACATTTTCATATTTGTGCAGACACTAAAGAAAATCAGTCATCTGAGGTGTGTTAAATGCATAACTCCTAGGCTGACTCGCATAACTGACTTCTCCAGTTTATGCTATGCATGAGCATCGTTAAATGCAAGCTGTCTAGCTTTTCACCTTTGCCAGTAAGTCTTTAGGGGTTAACCAAGTTCACCTTGATGGACTTGCTCTAAACACATTAATACTCTCACTTCTCATCTGCAGGGGACCTCCTAGAGTCTACCTAAAAAAGAAAGAAAAATAAATGATGTCCAACACCTACACCAAGGTAGTTTTCACCATTCTATCATCTTTGCAGGTTTCCTGAAATCTCTGCTGTAGATATATTAATGGGAAAAAATCCACCTCATGTATCTGCAGTTATTGGTTTTATGTACACGCACATCACTAACCCCAGACAGAAGGTCACAAAGTGGAAGATCCCGAGTCTGATGCATGCATGTAGTTAAAACTGAAAACTCAAAAAAACCTGATGAACTTCTAATTCATTTTTATTTAACTACTGTCTTCAAGTTAACAGTAAGAAATGAAACTAAATTCTGAGCAATCTGGACTTTTTTGTAATCTTTGTTGTTCTCCTTAATTATCATGAAAATGCAGGTTAAAAGAAAGTTTCTTCCATTCCTATAACATTAACAAAGATGCTGAAAATAATATCTACTTAAAATATTCTAGTCTATAAAGGTCTCTTTCATGATGAAACAAAAAGAAATGTGTGAAAATGAACGCTCTTGCTTTAAGCGTATATGAAGGTCATGCTAAAAGAACCAGACAGGAACTAAGTGGCAACAAAAATCTGAAAAAAAGGTATTTCCGACTAGTACTTACAAGAAATAAAAAAAAAAAAGCTTAGGATCACTGCAATAAAGTGATTGAATTCTGACTTGGGATTATAGAATGAAAAGCTGATTGCAAACAAAGCATGCAGATCTCCCAACTACTTGAACTGCAGTATCTGTTTTTTTCATACAGCTTCTTTTTTTTTTCTTCCAAAATTCACGAAACTGATAACCAGAATCTAAATTGTCTGGCCTATAAAGACAAGTCTTTATGCTTAAATTTACTAGCTCGATTTGTGATGCCTTTTGTTTAAATATTTCAGGGCCATGAGCATAACTTTCCTAGTAAACACTGAAACAAAAATAAATAAAATCATAGTAAAATAAAAACCAATAGTTATGAGAACTTTAAAATCATGCCAACAACATTTGCCAGATCGTTCAGCAACTCACAATTGAAGGTTCCTACTCTGGCACAAGGAAAGAACCCATTATACAAACGGTTGTAACAATAAAAACCTTTGTGGTTAAACACCAACAAGATAATGTTTCAAGGTTTCCAACAATAGAAAATACCAGTTTACATGATGCATATTGTGCCCTGTAACCAAAAATGAAAATAAAGAACGCACAATACTTTTCAAAATGTGCCATATTTGTCACGTGAACACTCATGGAAAGTAACTGATGGGACATGTGACACTAAATATTTTTGTGTACTCTCGTCCCTTTGTGGACATATTTTAATAAGCCTCCACCTACATTTACTCCATTTTTCTCAGTTTCAAAATAGTCACAACCCCCTCCCCTTTAAAAAAATTGTAGGGGGATAAAAGTTAGTCTTTAAATATAATGTCACGGTGTCAAAATTGATTTATCAGATTAGTGTTTATTTGCCAAGGCCCTATAATGACATGACCCATACACCTTTCCATTCCAATGCTAGCCAAGAAAAGCAACAAAAAATAGCCATTCTTCACTTGTCACTGAACAGAAAAGTGATGATAAATGAATCTGTAGCAACACACTAATTCCAGGACTGGGATCACACAGAAAAATACAAAAATCATACAAAATGTTAATATTCATCCTCAACATAAATATATAGAATGCAAATGTTTTGGTTAAAAAAAAAGTATATTGGCATCTCACTTGACTAGTCCATGTAAACTTTACATCATCCAATCTCTCCAAGAGTTGTGCACCATGACTATATAGTCCATAACTGCAAAATTGTCATCCAAGTATTTCATCAACCCCCCACCACTAAAAAAAAAAGTAGTAGTAGTTTCTGATCCACTAATTCTGATTGTTCCCTCACAACTTAAGTGGTGGTGTGGTGGAGGGTTGATCTAGCATATAAATTCTTCAGATCAAAGATCCAAACACTAAATTAAAAGACAGGTAATAATTCCAAATGTCAATGTTGATTTCGCATGCAACATGAAAATATGCGATGGACAAGGCCAACATGAAGTAGACTATTTGCAGACTGACTGGGAACATGAACTATGGACGGATGTATGCGGGGGACAAAACCTCATGTGGACAGCACAACTCTAACAACACAGCCAACTTTCTTACTGAGCCTCGCACACAAGACCCACAAATACACTCCTTTCTACTTTCCTCCAATGGGCACACACAAACACATGACACAATTTTCATCTTGACATAAATGAAAAGTTCATCAGCGAAGGCATTTTTTTTTACCCATGAATTTTCATGGGCCTGCAATAAATACAAGCTAAAGTTTGCAAATTAGAGGCATTTGGTCCTTTGCAGCATGACAAAGAATTAGGAAGTCATTAAATCTGAACCATAAGAATCTTAAAATTAAAAGAATAATTTATTTTGACAAATATACAAAATCACATGCTGTTTTCTGACCTGCTTAGATATCAAACCGCAATGAAAAATGCCAGAGTAGATATTAAATCTACTGCAGATTTAGGCAAAGTCAGTGACAAACAGATGGGGGATGAGGCACAGTGGAACTCAAATCAACAAACAAAAGTGATAACCCTTCCTATGAATACAATTCTTTAAACCAAATGATTATTAAAAATAAAAAAAAACTACGCTCTGGCTTATGGTATAAAGTGTAATTGAGATTTTGCAACAATTCAGAAAAAATGAGTTTGGTCACATGCTAAACGCTGTAAACAGTTTTTAAATTCATTTTTTAAAATTGACAAAGAATGATTGTAGGTGTTACCTGATGCAACTGCTACATGAGATCTCCAATCAACAGTTTAAACCAAACAATGTGGAAACTGATTACACTTTCTGAAATGACAATATTACATCAAAATGGAAAGACTTTTCTTTATAACCTGAATTAATGAATTATATTTGTTTTCCCTCAGCACTTCACTTTTAACATTTAAAACACTTTTGCAGTGATATGAAAATCCATTTGTATATTGATTCTACCCATCCAATATTAAATGTCATACATTAAATATGTCATAACCACATAAAACTTAGAACAAAGCAGTTTACAGTCAACTGGTCACTTCAGGAGTCACAACCTGTGTTTCTTCATTCAGCATCTAAAGAGAAATCCAACTGTTCTGCAAGTTCACGGTCAGTCTGAAACACACAGCATCAAAATCAATGGTTAATATACACACAGTATCAATGAAAATGGTTAATAAATACAGCATCAACAGAATAAACAGAACAAAAACCAGAATGCAATCACATCATTGGAAAATACAACAGTAAAGTCGTGTCTCTTGAATTGAGTAACACATGGAAAGTTTAGAATGCAAGCCATAAGCCACAGCACACATAGCAATCATTAGCCCCCTGGTATAAAATTTCACTCTTCTGTTAACTAGGTGATGGGGGGACTGAGTATGCAAATATGCATAAAATATGTCTAGTTTAGTTTAGTCCTTGTTACTTCTCAAGGTGGAATGCCATGGTGGATCATCAGTCACAAAAAAGATTAATATACTAAAAAACATTTTTCAAAAGCATGTATAAATCTATAATCTAGTTAAGGCCTAAATATAAATTTCACTAAATTAAAGGAATAGTCAGGACTTCTGTTTCTTTCCCCTCACTCAACTGACCTGAATGACCTCGGAGAGCTGACTAAGCTGCTCTCGCAGTAAGGCCAGATCGGTCAGCAGCTGAGTGTACATCTCATGATCCATTACAACCACCTTCCGGCCCCTGGTACAAATGGGGCACCGGCTTGATACTAGATCCACGGATGATGCTCTGCCTGTGGTCCACAATTCTCTGCAGACATTTCATTTTATTAACTGAATCATAACAATTTACCCAGTTTACTAAACTCTTTCTTCAGTCTTAGACCATTAATTCATTTCATCATAAAGTAAACATTTAGATCCTAAACTGAGCTATGTGCCTTTTATTCTCATTGAGCATAAAATAAAGAGTCCTTTATCCTTATAAGAATTCTGTCAACAAAACCAGTCTAGGTGATATAAAATCCATTGCAAATGTCTAACCTCTTAACATTAATAGCTGTGTCTGACCCTATACAGCGAACTGCAATTAATTCTGGTCAAGGCTGAATGTGATATGTTTTCATCACAGCAACAGCAGGACTTTTTCCACAATGAGAATGCAGGTTCTGATCTGTAAGTCTTTTTACCAGGTCTAGATGAAAAGGCACACCTTTGGCATTTGTATGGTTTAATTTTTTTAATCTTTAACAATATGTGTGTAACTGTAAGCTTACATGTGTCTGTCAGTATGTGCCAGATTAAAAGCACTGAGCTCCCCTGTATGGGGAAAAACCCACTGTACAAGTGATCTCCATCATGATTATTAAAGACACCAAAATATCAAATAATGAAATCATAAAAATTACTATCACTCATGCTGCATCTAAGTTTTCAAACACATCAGGCACCACTGCTTTCAATATGATTCTGCAAAGATTTTTACCTTGATTCAGTAGTTTCTTCAGACAAAAGCTTTTCTGTTTCATCAAAGTCATCCTGATCAGCATCTGAAACTGATACTGAAATGTGGTCCCTCTTATTGTCTGTCCATCTTCGCAGCAAGATTTCAGAATCCATCCTATTGTCTGAAGATACAGAAGTATTCTTTGTTTGCAAGTGTGGATACTCACCGCTGCTGAAAGCCCTGTGCACTGAGGGCTCGCTGTTGCCTAAATGGTTTCCCTCCTCCTCTTTCTCATGGACTGGTCTTGCATGTCTGTTAACTCCAGCAGCATCGGTTATGTGGTCACACTTATAGATGCTATCCACCAAGTCCATGACCTCACTATATATACTCAACCTGTGTATTGGCACTGCTCCACCACCAGCAACCCTGTCACACAAACTGTCTCTGTTAGTTGAATTTCTGTCATCCAGTCTGCAGTCCACTGAATCAAACTGAGCAAGAGGTGCGCGAAAACTCACATCATCACCGAATATTTCTGATGCCACGCTCTTTGCCTGGTCCATGCAGGTACAAAGAGACATGCTCAGATCAAGACTGTCTGTCGATTTCCACGACATACAGACACGCCTACCATCTACCAAGGCTAGTCTGTTTTTCTTCAGACTAGATTTGAGTGCCACTCCCTCAAAACCTGAATGCCTGTTGGCTGGATCCAGTTTTGTTTTGGACTTGTGAGTCCTGCACGTAGGCTGCTTTCCCAGGAGTCTTGGTCCACAAGTACAGTAAGTGTCTTCGACCATCAGAACAGGAGAGTCTGATGCATCTATGCGGAAATTTCCACATTGCTGACAGGGTCCTTGACTGATTCTCCTTAATTTCTGCCTACAGGACCTACACAAAGTGAACTCCTGCTTCGGTGGTTCCTTGTTAACCATTTCTTCCTGAGGGGACCCTATACTTCCGATACCACTGTCTGAAGGAACAACACCTTTAGAAGACTGACCATTCAGTTCAGAGTTTAGCAATCCCACATTTTCTGGTGTTATTAAGGACTCTGCAAGTGGTAAACCCCCAGCAGTTGAATCTGTCCATGCATTCCTGGTCTTCATTCCCTTGGGACCATAATTTGGACTTTGATGCAGATCCTCACTTGGTAAGCCATTTGTAGGCTTAAATATATAAGCATTATTGGGAGCTTTGCCATTTTCTTTGGTGCCAACGTCTTTTGGTATCTTGTGCTTGGGTAAGGCCAGACCCCTGTGATTGGCTGTAGAATAGCACCCACCCATGTTTTCTCTGCAAAAGAATGCTTCAAGTTAATTTTAGTTTAACAAAATTAATATATTATTACTGTTACAGCAAAGAAATTAAAATATCTATTGATGCAAAAAGCTAAGGGGAATATGTATCAAGCAGACAACTTGGCACCTTCCATGATCTTAAACAACTGTCTGGAAAAAAAATTATTAGAAATTTCATACAAATAAATCAGAAACTGCATACTGATACTGCTGTGACATTTTCTGCAAACAAAGTTTTGGCCAAAAACCTACTGTAGCTAAATATTAGATGGGGACATACAAAATCTAGCTGAAAATTGAAGCAGCGGAATAAAGAATGAATGTAGAGAGAGATCTTCACCTGCAGCTACTGGATATATTCCGATATCTGAGGGAAGGGAGAAGGTGAGATAAAGTGTTGGTCTGGATAGATTTCCTATTCTCGAGGATAACCCTCTTAAAAGTGGTGAGCCCTTGCCATGCCAGTTTGATCTGTCTAAGCATACGTTCCAGAGAAGTCAGGGCACTCCTGGAAGAGTTGAGAGACGTGTACAGATGTCTTAATGGGTCAATCAACACACAGCTTTGCATCCCATCTGCACAGGGCTTTAGAAACATTTTGTATTCCGCAGGGGACCAGAAACCGTCCAGCATAAAGATGCTTGATGGGGGTAAAAAAATAAACCCTGGTAAGATGTTAACTCCTTCGTAGATGGCAAACAACAAGAGCGGTGTGACTGACCTGGCTCTATTCCCTTGATAGTGAGAAACCAAAGTCAGCCCCCCACAACCACCATTGTTTTAGGCCTGATGTAGATCTGATTGACCCAGTCCACAACAGTGTAGCAAAGTAAGGGAAGTGAACAACCAGCTGATTGACTGGCATGGCCACATCTACCACCTGTCTAAGAGGTTGAGGTTAGACAGGTGTATTGGTATGATGGGCTGCAACTCATGCTTAAGTATAAAATAACAAGAGCTACCAAAAAAACCCCATATTTTTTTAAAGTTTAAATATGCTTAGTTTAAATCAAGTAAATAATGTGTCATGCAAAGAAGGTTTAAAGTACCTACTACTAAGCAAATCTTCCAACAAGTGAAAAATATATTCCATCAATTACTTGCACAGGTCGCTGATACAAAGTGAAATAAAAAGGTAGCAATGTGCAGCTGAAGTTGATTAATAGAGCATCTCTCTTTGCAGCAGCCAAATGTAGGCCACAGTCACTACTAGCAACACCTGCTGCAGCAAGTGAATCACCTGCACAAGAAAGCTGCATGCAAGCGCCAGTTGCTGTACTGATGTGGTCATACCCCAAACATAATCCTTTCAACTTGATCATACTTGCAGCACAAGATGATTTTCAAGGCACTACAATCTTTTTGCATGTATCAATGTAACATCAACAGCTGATAATACATGAAAACTACAACACACAAAGTGTCAGTAGCTAAAGCTTGATTTTATAATTATTTTCTAATAATTGCTGAATAGAGAGTAACAACAGAGCACAAAAACTGTCAACAATAAATACCGACTGAGGTGTCGATAATGCTGCATAAATAAAGGTTCTGTTTCAGACTATGCTGCTGGCGAGAATCCCTTGCACCAAAAGGTGAGTCATTCTGTTTCAAAATTATCATTTGTTAGGGTCTTCTTGACCTTTTAAATCTCGCACACTTCGCTTTATTTTAAGACTGAGTGAAGATGTAAGAGCAGTGTGTCACTGTTCAGTTGAAATGAATTGCTTAGCTCTGAATAAATGAATTATACATGCACCTTAAGCAGAAGTTTTAATGCTGTTAAGTCACGGGCACACAAAAAAATCTTCCTTTGATTACTCACACATCTTGTTTTTAAAAAACAGTTTACTAAAATTATTTTATCTGCTGGAGATATGCAGCTAATAATAAAGGGACACTAAACTTATTTTTTGCACATGTGTTTTCTAAACCTGCCAATTTTGTCCACTGTCATCTCCCTTTGGCCACATTGTGTGGCAAACTCTTTTCTGCCCAACTCTTCCTGATTTTACAAACGTAATCAAAGATACTTTAAACAGAACACTCCGCTTGCATGAGGCCAGCACCTCAGCCTCCTCCTATTTTTAAAAGCAAGTATAGAGTTTAAAGTTCAAAGGTAGATAGCACACAAAGCATGACTCCAGTACCAGCTCACCCCCCTCACCTCATCTACCCATTACCTCTCCTGCCCTTTCCCTGCTTTCACCTGGGCTCTTCAGCAAGGGTAATGTAGCTCAGATGTTCAACTGAGCTTTGGAGGCACAGGTGCTGAAGTGATGGGGATGCAGGGAAGGGAGGTGCAAAATGTTATCACTGGGCACTAAAGTATTAGGTCCAAAGGAAGAATCAGATGGAAGGCACATAGGGAAAAACTGAACAGAAGGAAATCATTCCTGAAGACACACTTTACAGGGCGATGCATCAAATGGAGGAAGCACATAGCCTCCCAATCTTTGGCATTATGACAACCCTGAGTGACACTATGTGCATTAATTAACTCACTTTACTTAACTTAAGTAAGTGTTGGTGTCGCTACAGATAACGTGCATGAGGAGATGCAATTCTAGCAATTACTGGCATGCTGCCTGCTATGACTTATAACAAGAAATGGCCCTTACAGTCTGTCTTAAGTAACTGTACTAAGTTGGTCTCTAGTGGCAGGCACCGAGGGCTAGTGACACATGGTCTTGCCTAAGTGTGATGTCACCCTTCCACTTGTAGCTATAGTCAGTGTGAAATTAACTCTGGTAATAACAGTCACTAGGGCAGAAACTAAGTGAGGCCTGTGGATTACCTTACTAGAACTTATGCTCAGGTAATACTATCTCATCACTGCGTACAAGTTGCATACCAAAGCATGCTTGTACTAAACAAGTTGTCATTAGCAGTGCATGTATAAATTAGTAAAACAAAATTAACAGTAATTAATACATATCATGACTAATGGATAATTATTTCTTTTACATAGAACATGCACTGAAATTACATAAGCAATGGAATATGTTTTCATCATCAAACTACTGGCCACCAAATAATATCCTTGGCATACTCCTCTTTATTGCAGCCATTGATCTCTAGGGGGAGGAAAGTTCTATTTTATCATTCGATTCTGTCCCCCATCCCCCAGAAAAAATTGCCCATTTAATGAATGAATGATATTGCATGGAAGGAGTGTGAGAAAGAAATCATGAATGAAGTTTGCCATTAGATATTCTAGATATTTGCCATTCTAGATATTGCTGACCACCAGGGCAACGTATCCCTGTTATAGCTTCTGAAGGACCAAACCTGGACAACATTTGTTCTACTAAAATTTACAACATAGGAAGAAGCTATTTCTAAAAAGCGCAGGGAATACATAACTACATTTGTACAAGAATAAGCCCCTCAAAACTTGCTTGCCACTTTCTCTCTTTCTCTCAGTACATGCATGCAGGTGCATTATGTTTTTTCAGGAAAATGGTATATTTCATTCCTTAAATGTAAGTAGGTTTATGTATATGCATGAATGTTTATTTGACATTGTACCAAGCTGTTTTCTTAATTTTCTAGTTTTTGGTAATAGCAAGATGGCATCTGAACTTCATGTCATCGTAAGAATCAAATTACTATGGTGTCACTATCACATTAAATGTCATCAATAAAACTAAAGGCAAAAGAAAAATAAGCTGTGTTTTGAAAGGCTGAATAAAATAATGCTTATGAATATGAGGTAGACTGAAATGTATCGTATGAGTAGACAGCACTGCTGTTCTGTAAGTGCAATTGTGTGGCATAATAATTACTAGAAAATACTGTAGTGTTTTTCCTATGTTACTGTTGTGTCTGTGATTATCGAAAATGTTGATCCACGCTGGGGTGAAGCATGTTACTGCAGGAAAAGCGATAATATATTGTCTTGTTTATCCCGAGTAAAGGAAATCTAGATTCATGGCATTTCTTACATTACAATAAAACTACACTTGACGCGAAAACGTAGTCTCGCCATGCTTAATGATATTTAATACTTGGTTTTATTATGATGCCGCAATGTGTCGCATCCTAGTCTTAACACAATGTGGGAAGAGTGGGTCACTGACGTAACCTCGTTAAATGATCGGCACGTTGCAATATGCTCGATCCTACATAGAATATAACAACATGAGTCTATCCGTCTGTCAGTCTGATAACGCGTGGAATCAATCAGGAAATAATAGTGTACATACATAACAAAATCACTTCCTTTTTTTAAGTAGTCTCAAAAAGACAAAGCATTTCAATTTTCGTAAATGTAAAATCTAATGCATGATCACCGAAGACAAAGATCTGTGAATCTTTATCCTGATGCCGATATTATCACATTATGATTCCCACAAACCAGGGCTAAAACTATCAGAGGAACAGGTAAGGAACTCACCGCTTGTACACAACTCCTGCTAAAGACGTTCAATGACTTCCCCGCCACACATAATCTCGTCTACACGACCCTCTCCTTCCTTCACTGACTCCGGCCCAATCGCAATTTTTTAATGACAGCTTAAGAAAAAAAATAGAGACTGCCATACCAGTAAAAAATTGCTGTGCTCGGTAGCCACATATGCTGTATTTCTTGTGTGTATCCACATCACAGGCTTGCACCTCTTGCTGCTGTGGCTCAACTTGCAATGAGAGGCAGACTGTGCCAAGGCCCACAACTCGCCCTTTACTGCGATTCCGTGTGGGTGTTGCTTCCCTTTCCTCCTTGGTTCATTTTAAAAGATTAGATATGCAATCAGTTGGTTTTTTTTTTTTTTCAGCAAAAGGACGCTGCAGGCTGGGGAGAAAAAAAAATCTTATTTGAAATCAGTAGTTGTGTAAAATTTTCTTTATCGTAGGTTGTTTTCAAGAGTCTAGGGCGCGGAAAACCTTTGTCTTCATGAACCCTTAGCATACCATGCAGGTCCTCGGATATAGGACCCCAGAGGGCGATTTTTAGTGATGCTATAATTAATAACTAATTTATTTTTCAGTTTGTTATGTGTCCCGCTTCAATTTAACTTAAATATTATATAGTCGGACTTTAAAATGTTTTTTCAAAAAGTGTTAAAAAGTGAAATGCAAACGTGTTGTCTGTGAGACACATATAACTGTGTCTTGCTAATGACTGTAACGATTACAACACATATACACCATTTATT